>JAYKAV010002776.1:808471-843470 GCA_035582835.1 Phoebastria nigripes
AAAAAAAAAAGAAAAAAAGAAAAAAAAGAAGCAAGAATGAATACCCGAAATAACATCCTGATAGCGGAGATGCCAGGGAAAAGGGTTAAACCTAGTCCGTAAGCAATAAGAGAACCAACTAGATTATGCCTAGAAAAGAGCACTGCAGGCCTTTTTTCTGCATGTAGAAAATGATAATAATAAATAATCATACAACATACTGTTTATCTGATTGTTTCCTTAAAAATAATTTCATCTCACTAAACTATGCAGTAAGGGACTAACATTTCATGACCCATGCCTATTCTAGCCAAGTGCCTTTATCAGCTGACATCATGAAAGGAAAATCTGCTCAGGTCCCCAGGTTGTCTCAGTCCATCTCTTCAACATCAGCATCCCAAACTGCTGTTGACTCCTCTGAGCAGGAACATGGCCCAATCCACTGTCAGCACTGAACTACTACTAAAATAGATAAAAGCAGTAAGAAGCAGCTGCAATATTTTACCAGGAAGACAAGATGACAAAGGACACATAAAGCTGTAGGATGTATCACAGCAAAGCCAGAAAGAGAACTTAAAAGCCCTGAACTCCTAGCCCTTGTCTAAACCACCTTCTCTTTCAAACTGTTTTTCTCCAACCTCCAGCAGCTATGAAATAAAAGAACATGAAGAATAGAGACAAAAGAGGAAAGAAGAGAATAAAGGGGAGGGCTGTTTACGGTAGAATTGTTTGTTCATTTTTCTGGTTTCCTTCTTTCCTCCCACCCCAAGAGTACTTTCATCAGCATGCTGCATATCACCATAACTGAAACAGGATTGTTTCTGGGAAACAGCCTTTTTATAATGTATCTATATAGCACTTTGTATCCAAGCACCATCCCACCTAAAAGCATCAATCAAAAGAAATACTACCGCTCACAGGCGAAACAGAAATACAGTACTGGATTGCAAAACAGGCAGGAAACTCATTAAGATTCCCTTAAGGGCAGTAGGAGAAAAGTACTGATTCCCATTCATAGAACTATCATCCCTAGATGTAGCACAGAGGTCAGGAAGAAATGACAGTACTACAGAAATACCCATATCAAGAACACATGGGAGGAATACTGTAACGGAGTTTCAAATTGCTTCAAAGAAAGCTTGACTGTTAGTCTATTCCCCACTCATCCATTACCGGGGATATATTTTGGCAGGTTTTGCTAACACTGCTCTTAGAAGAACAGGAGAAGAGAGGCAGGGGTTCCCACCCTGCAGCAGATGTACGTATCCAAACCTAGACTGGCCAGAAGACTGCAGTAGCGCAAGAAGAGGGATCAGAAGAGCTGCCAAGAAACACAGTGAAGACTGGCATAGGGGTGCAGGTCAGAATAAAGGACTATTAAGAGCTCTGTTGCAAAGTAAACTTGCCCTGCTTTTGACTTTACTATTCTGGATCCTGAACTGTATGGTCTATTTCTGCTTTGGGGGTCATTGCAACTAAACACTTACAAGGTACAATAACAACAAAATAAGGAGGAAGGATTTTTTTGTTTTTTATAAACCCACAGGGTGGAAGCCAGGAGGGAAGGGTTAAAGGTCTGAAAATGAGAGAAAGAGGATCTGTGTGACAGGAAGGGAGCATGTGAGAGGGCGTGTGACAGGCTGTGTAGCAGAATGTGTGTGTAGATCTCATTCCCTCCAAGGCTCTTGGCCAAATGTGGAGCTGAACTTTCTGCAGACTTTGTCCTGCCAAGTCATGTTCCCTTCTCACACTGCCTGACATCACCACAAATACTCAGCTGGAAAACAGTCCAGAGCCGGACAGAGTCCACCGCTCAAACACCAGCCAGTGAAATGGCTGCACTCACGGCACACCCACCAGATGGGAAACCAGAGCCACCGACTCTCCTTGCAGGTTATCTCCAAGCGCCCAGGAGGCCTCACCCTCATCCATCCAGAAGGAGCCCTAACAAGGCACAAAGGGATCGAAGGTGCTAACAGACAAATGCTTTTCTATTGCCCAAATAATGTAGCCCAGAACAGACTGAAAGTCTGCACAAAGGCTCTAATAGAAAAAAGCAAAAGAACATAACCATCAGATTGTCAGAATTTGTCACAAGCAACGTGCTGCAAGGAGCCCACTCCGTTCCCAAGTCTGGCGCAACCCTGCCTTGAGGAGAAGGAAGCCATCACACACAACCCACGGACGAACCAGGAGCCAGTGGTTCTGCAAAGACTGATGCTCCGGCACGGCCTGCACAAAGCAAGCAAGCAAATATTATGCTGTCAGAGAGCTCGTATCACCTGACTTCTTAGAAATGATCAGTGCTGGAAAATGTGAGCACGTGTACGAGTGTGTGGGAGTGGGCAATGGGGCTAAGCCAACAGGTGGCTGGATTTCTTATTTTGATCCCTGTATCAAGGGAGAAGGGTGGGGATGGCCCGCCAACTCTGGGACACTGCTAAAGGCACCACCCAGAGCAAGTATCAGGGAGTAGCAGTTGGAGATGATACTGAAACAAGGGAGGACAAAGTCTGCAGTCTCTTTTTGTTTCTTCTTCAGCCTTCACCCCCAGCCTGCTGCTTAAAAGCAGCATGATAGAAAATGCCCTCAAAGTACCAGTGATAGGGAGCAAATTCATGTTTTCTTCAGGCAAAGGTTTCTGCTTTCTCCACTCCCGTTCTATTTCTAGGAAAACAAACAGCAACTTGGGAGCTTTCTGGAGACCAAGGGAAAATTTTTCTTCAGTCCCAGAAAGTTAAGTCCCTTCTTCTCAGACACGCCTAGATAACAGAAACTACATTATACGATGTATGTTCATCAGCATTTTAAAACACTCCCCACAACAGAAGCTCCCTCTTCCTTTGCTAAGGAAGGGTGTCTGACAGCTTCCTTAAAGGTCTAGCAGTGCAACCTTGCCTGTCCACATGCTATATGGACCTAAATCATACCTCTAGGGCTTCCTGCCCAGACCTGCAGATGCCTGAGGATCTGTCCCCCTCACCACTTGTAAACACAGAAGCCATTTTTTGAACTTCTTCCTGGCCCTTTCACAGAAACCAGAATATTATTCCTCTCCTACAGACAACGGCCAAGGGTGGGAAGCAGTCAATCAGAAGACCAGAATCACAAAGTTGGTATTTCAAGGCAAGGCGACAGCTTCTACTCTCGGAGTGTGCAGCTGGGTGAGCTGCCCTGCCTCGGTGGCAGTACTCATGCAAGCCAAAGCACGCTGCTGAGGAGGGCTGGCCACAGGACTCTCCGTGTGTGCATGTGTGCATGCATGTCAAGGCAAGCACCATCAGAGCAAGTCTCAAAGGCTGTTCCAGTGCAACTTCATGTGCCCACAAACATTTGCGCGTGGGTTCCTGCTGGTAGGTGCGCAAGAAGCCACTGCACATGCATATCTGACAGCCTGACTGTGTAAAATCCTCCCGGAAAATTCACTGGCATGGCATGCGGAGTCCTTTGGGGGCTGGCACATTCCTGCATGTATGTCCCTGGCAACCGAGATACACTATGGAGCTGTTGCAGAAGCCTACCTCTTTGCCCTCATTTCATAAGGGCCCTAGATAATCTATTTAAATTCCAAACATCTTCCTTTAAATGGATTTTACACACATTTTTCAAGATTACACTCATTCAATTTATTTTCTAAGTTAATGACAATTAGCTATGATAAAGACTAAAACAATCATTTAAACAAACAAACACACACCCTATCCAAGCAGTACATGGTTGCTGGAGAATGTTTAAAGAGCGCAATTCCTAAACTCGAGGAAGTCACTAAGTCTGCAGAATCAGAATCCACTGAAGTACCAAACAAATCTTTCTCAAGAAGGTAGAAAGATTAGTTTCTTCAATTCACTTATTAAATTAGTTCAGTTCACTCAAAGTTGGGGGAGGCAGCATAAAATGGGGGGGGAGGTGTTTCTCTCTTCCAATCTCTGAATAGAAACAAGACAAGGGAGGATGAGTTATGCTCATTGTAAGATCTGGAAGAACACAATGACCAAAAACAACCAGTTCATTTCGCTAAGTACAGATAACACTATCCTGTTAAAATAAGTCAGTTTTAATAGCACACATTCCAGCAAGCATATTTTCTCTTATGTATCCAATGCATGATTTGTGTGATTATAGTCTAATTATTAAAAAAATTGCATATTTAATTCGACCTTTTTATTCAAATGCAGTTTTGTACAAGTCATGAGGAAAGAAATTATTCACCTGGTAAATACAAATGACCATTTTCTAACGTAAACATTTACTGTGATATAAAAGCATAAATGGGTGTACGTAGATACACTGTATTGTCCTGTTTAGCAAGAAGTTGTAATAGATGAGCCTAACCAATTAGAATAAACCTTCCTTTTAAGAAAGTATCAAATGCAAAATAAAGCTTAAATGAATTATTTAAATCACCAACTTTAATCACGATTTAAATCAGCAAGTGGGAAGCCTCGATTTAAACCAATTAACCTTGTTTGCTTCATAGTTGTGGTAGGACCAGTGGGCCAAGACTGCCCCTCTCCCTGGAGGGAGAGAGGTTACGACTTCCACACCCAGTTCGTTTCAAGAAATTTTACAAGTATATTTGCCAATATTTTTTTAAAACCTTACAACAAAGTAGAAAGACTTACATGCCAGGAGACACCTACTCCCTTGTCAGTCATCTGCTTTGGCAATCAGTCTGATACTCACCTAACATCTTTTATTTACGTCTCAGAGAGGTTTCTATGCCTACACAATACAACCTGACTCTGCAGCATGGCTTGTAAATTGCTTCAATCCTCACATCCCACGAGATAGTTCTCCTACTTAATCCTACAGACACTAGTTTTGGTCTGTTCAAAACAAGAATTAGATTCCTCATTCTCTAACATTGTTCTCTTCATTTCTTCATCAACTTCCCACTAAATAAACATTTATCTTTTCCCCTCCCTTAAACATACTGGAAGGTCTGCTGTGCTCTGCTCTCCTCTGTGCACTACCCTAATTAGCCTTTGCCCTCCCCAAATAAGATACTTAAAAGCTTGACAGTGTATACTTCAAAGCGATTTATGAAATTATACCAAAATTGAGTATATCACCTTAACATTTTCTTTTTGACAATCAATAAAGCAAGTAATTTTGCTTTACAGAAAACCTGGTTTTGAGATCTCCAGATCTAAAAGTGCAAGCTACACTGGCTCCAGGGGTGTCTCCTTTCTAGTGAGGACACAAGAAAGGAATTTGTCTATACTCCAAAAATGGAAAAAAGGTATTTTGTTCTGAGCAGGAAGTCACAGGACAAAAACCACACAGGAGTGCTGAAGTAACCCATCGTACCACTTCTAATAGAGAACTTTTTAAGATTTGCCAGAACATGGACAGCCTCACCTAATTTAACAATATTATACACATCTCTCAAACCCAAACTGACTACAATACAGCTTCTAGCTGCAGTAACCGCAATGAAAATGCTAAGTCAAATGTTGTACCTGTATATTAGCAGAAGTATGATCTAATGACCAAGTTCAACCTGTTTGCAGCCTAAATGCAGACCTATACCTGTCAGCAGGAAGCATTCCCCTGAATTCCCTCCTAAAATGAAGTTCATTCCCACTGAGACAGTTTCCACAGCCAAGAGAATGTGATTCTGCCTTCCCAAATTATTAGGCTGTGAGGAAAACAAGGTAACATATCTTACCAGCAGAACATTTTCCCCCAATGAAACAAGATATCTTTGTATAGAATCATAGAATGGTTTGGGTTGGAACGGACCTTAAAGATCATCTTGTTCCAACCCCCGCCCCGCCATGGGCAGGGATACCTATGACAGGTTTCTGAAACACTGATTTTTCTCCAAGATTGTCAGGTCTCTGAATCTTATGACTTTGGGGGCGGGGAGAGGGGGAGTGACATACGATCTGATAAGCTTTCCTATTCAACATGCAAAGACCCACACATCTGCAACAATGAGACTTTCACAGCAGCTGCTTCCAGAGCAGAAAGCAGGATCACCCTTGAATGCATTCAAGACAAAGCACATTATATTCTATACTCTTCCTTGGGCAAATGGGAACACAACTTCTGAAAAACAGCAACAGTTAAAGGCCTTAAATTTAAAACTTAAGATTTTGAAAACTGTCAATTTTGATAGCCAATCACAGACCAGATCTAATTACAAGAGACATGACTTTTCAGGTCTGAGACCATCACCACTGCATCAAACATTTAACAGCAGCAAAAAATTCATCCTTCTGTTTACCACAGAACGAGTGCGCCGAGTTGTAAGGACTAATCCTAGAGAAAGCATCTTTCTTGGAAAAAAAAGTCATTGCAATCAAATGCACTTTAACATACTGGGAACAAGACTCTTCCTGCAGGTGTGAGATCAGGAGAAGGCAGCAAACTCACGCTCTGTACTTGTACGGCTGCATGCCTGTTCTTCTGCACACCCTCTGCCTGACTCCTCACTGCACAGCCAGCTGGTAAAGGAAACATGCTGACAAGGCGCAGAGAGCTGCAGCAGCAGTAGCTGGAAACAACTTACAACGGTAACCCAAGGCACACAGCCAGGACACACTAATTCTGCGATAAAGTTTCCCGTTTCTTATTTTTTTAGATTAGGCAATTTTTATATATAGTCCCTGCTACAGTACTTCTCCCTGCTTCCCTTCACAGAGGTTTCCTCTGGCAGCTACAGAACTCACAAGCAGCTCAGCAACAACTTATGTTCTGTCCTACCTGAGGCCGGTTTGGGTTTATTCCCCCCACCTTATTTTGGAGGGGTGGGAGGAAGGAGGTTGTTAATTATTTTCACTCCTACTTTTCTCCTGCAAAAGCTGACCTTCCCATACAAAGAAGGATGCATGGGCGTATGGACGTATTAGAAAGAAATATCACTGAACTCAGGGCTAGATTTCAAAAAGGGGTTACACCAGGAAGCCACACAGTCAGTCTGCCCTCACAAGTGTTGTGGCAGCAGTAATCTTCTCTGAACGTGCCACAGGTGTGACAGCAGAGAAGCTCAGCAAGGCCAAACTCCACCTGGTCCTGGCACAATGCATACCACATCCAATGCCCTCTTTCCACAGCCCAAATGAAAGAAGGGCTGAGCTCAGCAACACTTGGCTGAAATTTTCAAACCGCATTTGCTTCCCTAACTAAAAGATAAGACATTTTTTTCTGTTTCTGCCTCAGCAGGGGGGTTATGTCTTGATTAAGACTCACTTATTCCACAAACCAAGCCCAACACTCACTAAAGGAAGTAAAAAACAGCTTTTCCTTTTTCTTCTGTCTGTCCTCAGGTATAGCCTTCTCCCTGACACCTGGGGAACAGCAGATACTCCATGTACCTTGGAACGAGCAGCAGAGCCAAGAGGACTCTTCCCTACAGACAAACATAACCTGCAGTCATAGCCAGAAACTGGCTGACATGTAGTGATCCAAACGGTTAGTCAGAAACATGACTCAGTGTTGGAGACTCCCTCAAAAAAACCTTGCAGCGAAGGACCCAGCTGGGCCTTTAGGAAAAAGAAAAGGGGGGGAGGAAGTTTCAGGAGATAAAGTATTTCTCTTTCACCAGTGATCCAAGGTTTGCTTCTGTCCCATAATGAAATACCTATTGTGACAGATCTGTGGACCTTAGCACAATGAGCTGCAGTGAAATGGCACGAGAGTCATCACCAACGTAAGCAAAGTTGCCTTTTAACAGCACCATGCAAACTGACAGCTGTGCAGACAAGTTTGTGTCCTAGAAAGCTCGAGATCTGGGTTGACAGGGTGCAACAGGTGAATGAGACAGAGAAATACAGAGCTGAACAGAGGAGACAAGGGAAGAGGACAGCTAACAAGTTACCACAAAGCAAGTAAACATCTCCACGCTGCACCTGACAGCATCTCCGGACACAGCAGAGATCCGGGCTCTCTGGACGCACGGTAACAGCCACAAGTAACTGATACCCCTCCCTAAACGCCTGCTCTAACTTGCTAGGTCCATCCACCTGCTGCGGCTGCTCGTCCTCCGACCTCTTCAGCAGAGGGACCCTCTCCAACGCCGCGACTGCGCAACCGCCGCCAGCCCGAGACGGCAGGCCCTGCCGCCGCCTGCAACACAACCACCACAGGACCGCCAGCACCCGGCTCCTCACTCACGCCAAGAAGCGAACCCCTCCCGCCCACGGCGCAGGGGAGCCCGGCCGCCGGGTCTCGCACAGCCGCCACGAGAAACGCGCCGCTCGGGGCCGCCGCCAGCCCGGCCCGCAACCCTGCCAGGCCCCGGGCGGCTCGGCAGGACGAGCCCCCGCCGCCCCCCTTCCTTCCAGCACCTTCCAGCGGCGCCCGGCCCGGCCCGGCCGGCAGCAGCGCGCGGGCAGGCGGCGCTGGGCCGCCGGCACCGGGTCCCAGGAAGCGCTGCCGCGGCTCCGGCCGCCGCAGGCCGCGGGGCCGGAAAGCCGAGGGAGGGGGGAGAGCGCGTCCGCGTCCCCGTCCCCCGCCGTCAGTCACGGACACGCGGAGCGGCCGGGCCGTCCCCGCGGGCGGCGAGGAGGAGGCAGCGCCCGCCCCGCCGCCCCCACAGCCAGAGCCGAGGAGAAAAGTTACCGGCGCGGCTCCTCGGCGATGTGCGGCGGCCGCCGCCGCCCCCCGTGGCGCAGGTGCCCGAGCMGCCGGCGGGAGGGGCGGCCCGGCCCGGCGCTGTTCCCGGCGGGGCGCCGCGGCGGAGCTGCGGTGATGTCACGCGCGGCGCGGCCCCGGGTCACGTGCAGGCACCGCCGGCCCCGCCCCCGGCCCCGCCCCCTGCGAGGCCGGCGGGAGGCGGAGGCCGGCGGCCACCGGCCGGGGTCCGCGCGCAGCTGCGGCCGGCCCGCTGGTCACAGGGCACCGGAACGGCGGCCACGGGCGGGTCCGGCCCCTTGTCCCGCGCTCCTCCGTGCCCGCCGGGGCTCACAGCTTCACCTCACGGCAGAGCCGCTGCCGGCCCTCCGCCCTCACCGCTCCTCGGAGGGGAGGAGCGACACCGGCAGAGGAACAACAAGAAAGCCGGTGCCCGCAGGAACAGCGCACGGCCTCCGCCTGCACGTGACCTCCTCCTCCAGCCCCGCCGCGAGCCCCCACGGTGCGGTACCGGCAAAACGTCACACAGCTTCATGCTTTGCTCGAGATACGGAATAGCATTGGCGTGAATTCACCACGAATTAAACACGTTATTCCATCCGGCTGAGCTTTGTGTGTGACACCGAGCCTGCGCCGACATAACCCCTCCGTGTCGTACGTAATTCAGCACTCATTCACGACGTAACACACGTAACTTCCTAATGCTGCAAACCGCATAAAGTTTTCAGCAAATAAACACGTACAAACGAGCCGACTGTTGAGCCATCGGGCTTCGCGCCTCCAAGATGTCTCTGCAAACACGAGAGCCACCTTTCCTTCTTAAATAAGCGAAAGCTGAGAACCCCACGCAATCCCCTGCCTCCACGCACTGGCAGGTGGAGACGCGCGCTGAATACCGCCACATTCGTTCAACCGCCTACGATTTTCCCCTCTGTGTAAATGGCACCTACCAGATCCGTGGCCAACCCTTGGGCAGACGCACACCTGGCAGCAGAAGCCGGGCTTCCTCGCACGCTCACGTAACTCCACCGAGCTCCGTAAGGAGCGGCCAAATCCGGGCAAAGCCCGCCGACGACAGCCCCTGCCAGCGGGGCCGGGAGCAGCAGCGGGAGCAGCAGCGTGCTGTTCTCCCGCAGGCACCCTTAGGCGGACGCAAGGGACGAGGCGACGAACCACCCGCCAAGCCGGGGCAGCCGGGCCGTGCCCGCCAGCTTCCCCGCTTTCTGCCCACTAAGGCTTTACCCCAGGGATGGTGCCAGAACACCCTGAAAACGTCTCCGTTTTAAAAAGCAGCCGCCGGACGGCGGCGTCTCGGCAGAGGTTTAAGGGAAGGCTTTATTCGCGAGGAGCCGCAACGCCTCGCACGCCGTCACACAACCCAGCCCTCACGTTCCCACCCGTTCCCGCCCACCGCCGGGCACCTACGCGGTCGCGGCCCACGGGGGCGCCTCCGCAAAGCTGCCGAGCGCAGGCCGGCCAGCGGAGGACGCCGCCGTTACCCCGGCGGGCTCGACCCGGCCGCACGCGGCTCCTCAACGGGCCCAGGCGCTCCCGCAGCAGGCCGGCGGGCTGAGCGGGCCGCCCCGCCGCCAGGCTCCGCCTCCGCCCGTCAGGAGGCGGGAGCAGCCCCGGGGGCCCGCCTGAGGCCCGGCCCCCTCCCCACGCCGGATCGGCCTCGCCCGGCCCCGCGGAGCGCGGCGGGGCCGCCCCACGCCACCCGGCGCTTCCGAGGCGCGCCCGTCCCCGCGGCGGGGAGCGCATCCCGGGAAGCCCTCGGGGCCGCCCCGGCCCGGCCGCGCACGCGCACCGCGCGCGGGGGCTGTGAGGCGGGAAGGTGGGCCCGGGGGGCGGGGCGTCCCCAGCCGCCGCCGGGAGTGGCGGCCGCCCGGGCCCAGCCGCGGCGCTTCCGGTGTGCGCAGGAAAACTGTGTCCGTGCGGTCCCGCGGCCGGCGGCGCCTCGGTTCCGCTCTGCGGCGGTGGCGGGAAGCGCCATGGCGGCCGATCCGGCGGGGTGCGGCTGGGGAGGCGCCGTCCTGCTCCTCCTGGCGCTCTGCCTGCAGCCGCCACCCGCCCGGCCCCGCAGCCTCCGCTTCGTAACGCTGGTGAGGGGGAAGGGGGGCGGCGGGCGGGGGCCGGGCCGGGCCGGGCCAGGCCGGTGTGACGCGGTGCCGCCCGCAGGTGTACCGGCACGGAGACCGCTCGCCCATCAAGGCCTACCCGCGGGACCCCTTCCAGGAGGGCGCCTGGCCCCAGGGCTTCGGGCAGCTCACGCAGGTGCGTGCGCGGCCGCGGGGGGCGGYGGGCGGGGGCCGGCCGGGGCCGGCGCCGTCGGTAACGCCCGGTGCCGTTGCAGGTGGGGATGCGGCAGCAGTGGGAGCTGGGCCAGGCCCTGCGGCGGCGCTACCGCGGCTTCCTCAGCGACACGTACCGGCGGCAGGAGGTCAGTGCCGCCGGCCGCCGCGCCGGCACCGGGGCTCGAGGCGGGGAACGGCGCTCCCTGCCTCTTCCCGGGGGCCCGGAAGAAGAGGGGGCCAAGCGCGGGCTTCGTTCCGAGCCCGGCCGCAGGCGGGGAGGACCGGGCAGCGTCTGAGCGCCGCCCCCGCGGCGGGCAGCCCAGCCAGGGCACCGCTGTCAGGCTGTGCAAGCCGACGGCTCTGAAGTCAAGGGAGCAGAACAGGAATGCTGGGTTGTAGCTGGTACTTGTTTCTTACTCGAGATTGTGAGATTTTCTTTTTTTGTCACATCAGGTGACAAGAATGCAGCCCGTGTTTGCCCTGCCCTCCCCAGTGCACTTCAGGTACAGTCTCATGGGAGTCTGTACATACAAGCAGTAGTTACTAACCAGAAGTGACCCTCTCATTTGTTTCCACTTGTAAAGCGTCGATGGCTTCAGTCCCCCAAAGCTATTAATTTTCCTCTCTCCTTCCAGGGTGTTGCCACACTTCATAATAGTTCTTGAGAAACTGGTGGGTTTCTTTTATAGAAAATTACAGAGCCCTTGTGGAACCATGTGCTAAGCACAGGGGAAAATTTGAAAGATCAAAAAAAGTAAGGAAATAGAAAATCCCCCCAAATACCCCTGCTGGTTGATCAGAGAGGTGCGAGTCAACTGGAACATGAGCAAGTGTCACAATGAGAGGTGTGCTGTCACATGGTTCGGATGGACAGCGGGCAGTCAAGACCCCCTCGTCCCACTACTGGCTTCACATCGCTTCAGTTATTTTATCTGAGCTCACTTTGGGTGATTGACCAGGTGGGGCAAACTGAGAGTCCCCGTACAATTTTCTGTCTTTGTTTCCCCCCTTTTTGGGCTCCCCAGTAAATACCCAGCTTGCCATAGTTCAGATTACATCCCTTCCTTGACATTTGCTTCATCAACAAAACTTCCAGCATCAGCTCAAACACAGATCCTTTAACCTTCCTCAGTAGTTCCTTTCCAAATATACTTCACTCTTATAAAGCTTTTGCCAGCTGAAACTGTTTTCCTTCTCTTGCTTGAGAAGGAAAAACAAACCAAGGCATACGCAAACAAAAGCTGTTCTGCTAACCAAGCCTGAACCCCTGCTCGAGTTGAGCAACCTCCCTCTTGTAAGAAGTGTTGCCTCTGGGTGACACCATATGACCGTCTGTCACCTGACTCAGCGACAAGCTGGAGCCCTGGCAAAAGGTGCTGAAGAAAACATGTACGCTCAGGGCTTAATTGTTTTTTACCACACTTTTAGAATTAGATCCTTATCTTTTAAAATATTTCCTTTCTATTTCTTCAGAGCTTACCGAGGATGAAAGCAATCCTGTCTAATGAGTACAGGGTCAGTTGTTTTCAAGCCACAGTTAAGAGGTAAAAGTGGGTAGAAATTGTCAGAGAAAAGACAACTTTTTTTTTTTTTCTCATGACTGTTAAGTTTTGAGATACACTTCACGTGGGAGATGCTCTACAGAGTGAGCATATCTATTTTTTCTTATGTTTTTCTCTCCTCATTTAACTTTTAAAAAAAAATCTTGACATTGTATTTCATCTTTCTGGCTTTTTATTCTTGTTGTTTCAGATTCAATATGCTGTTTTCTAGCACATTCTTTCATGATTTCCTATGTGTTCCTCTTGCTGTCACTGGTTTCTCTCCAATCTCCCCCTAAGTGTTTTCAGTACACAGATACCAGAATACCAAAGTTTTGCCATTTTGACCTTCTGAACTTTTCTGTATTTTTCTTGTTTCTCTTTTTTCTGGCTCAAATCTCTCTCTCTGAGCTCTGGAATGGTAAGTCTTGGCCCATTAATCCCAAGAGCCCACAATGATCAAACAAAATCCCAGCTCCCCCTTTTCTTCCTCTCCTGTTAGTCAGATCACCCTTGTCTTCGTTTCTCAGACGGAAAAGCTGAGGCTTGGAGAAGCCAGTTTTTTTCATGAGCACAGCAGGTCATTCCTAGAACTGAGAACTGAATGCAGGAGTTTGCCCCAGTCCTGTTCTGTAAATATAGCGCATTTCCTGTCTGTGCCCATCGTTATCTGCATCTCTGTCTTGCTCTTCTCTGACTCTTCCTCATATTCAGACTCCTTTCTGTCTGTAATCTCCGCACAGGGCATCTGGCTATCCCACTCATCCAGAACAGACTGCTCCCTTATTACACACCACATTGTCTTTGTGTCCATCCTTACAGTTTTGTCCAGGTTGACATCAGCAGGCTCGGTCACTTCAACTCCCGTTGTCCATGAGCAGCTGCAGGGCACTTGGCAATGGTCGTCAGTGAGTGCATCGTCCTGCATCTGAGCATCACTGCSTGCAGAAGCATTACTAATGGTGCGCTGTCCCTGTCCTGGCAGATTTTCATCCGCAGCACAGACTGTGATCGGACGCTGATGAGTGCGGAGGCCAATCTGGCAGGCCTGTATCCCCCAGAGGGACAACAGATGTTCAACCCTAACATCTCCTGGCAGCCTATCCCTGTGCACACAGTGCCTGAGTCCGAGGAAAGGGTAAGTTAGTCCGCAGGATATGTACTGACTACTCAAATAGTGTGTTATGCTGACTTCTCCAAAAGTCTTTGCTTCAGATTCAGTCTCGATTCAGATTGTCTTGAACTTCTCCTGGGACCTACCTTGCAAAGGTTCTTCTGTCCTCAGAACAAGATGAGAATTCAGGGGCTGTGTTCACTCAACATGTTAGCTGCCGCACCTCCGCAGACCACACACGATCTGGAGTATGTTAGAAGGCAGTACCTGAGGCTCTTTATAGATGCGTCCTGCTAGTCAGGGTTTCATTACAGTTGCGCGTGTTGACTGCACGTTCTGTACTTCCGTGTTCTCGGTGACCTAGCTGCTCTTGTTGTCTCTGCCCAGCTACTGAAGTTTCCTTTGACCCCCTGTCCGCGGTATGAACAGCTACAGAATGAAACACGGCACTCAGCAGAATACATAAATAAGACCAAAGAGAATTGGGTAAGTGATTGTTTGCATGAGATAAGGTGGTCTTAGGCTTGTAGTTAAAGTGTCATCACCTCTACATAATCAAAGCTCTGAGAAAAGGGTAGGAATACCTGTGCATGTAATACAGTATGAGATTAGAAAATTGAAGGCCTTTCTCTTTTCTCATACCTACAGCAATTCCTGCAGATGGTGGCAAATGAGACTGGGATCCGGGATGTCTCTCTCGACTCTGTTTGGAGTGTGTATGACACACTGTTCTGTGAAGTAAGTTTGGCCATCATCTTACAGCCGTGGGAATTTGGTCTTTAGGGCTCACTGGATTTGGTAGAAAATTATTTTGCAAAATCCCATAAAACAACTTTTCACCATTCCTACCCTACACTTAGAAGTAATGTTCTAATTTCAGAATAATAACAGTTCCTACTCACTAGAGGCATGTGCCAAGAATTACCTACTTTTGCACCCTATAACCTCCCACTTTGTAGCTTAGATACATATCGTGCCAGAGCCAGAAAAAGTCCCACCTGCGTAATAAATATCTCTTTTGAAAGTCACTAGAAAATGACTGCAATCTGAAATCTTTAGATCTCTGTGGACGAGTCTGAGTTAAGTAAGGTAGAAATGAGCTCTCTGGAAACTGAAGGAGCGTTAACTTTTACGATTTAAGTTGGGAGCTTAAATTAGGACTATTCCTGGTTCTACCTCTACCTCTCTGTTACTTTAGATCAAACACTTTTCTTTCTGTGCTTCTGTTAATGCCATCTCTAAAAGAAAATAATGCTCTTCTAGGTTAAGTGGGGTTCACCCACATTTGGTTTTTGACCTGTTATAAGRTCCTTTGCCAGAGAAAGACTCTAGAGACAGGTGTTACTCTTTTACTGTCAGCGGTGGGGCACCAAACTCTATATTCATGTGGAGTTTTGTTGAAAGCACATCTCATGAAGGCTTTAAAAAACCCAAAAATCGGGTTAGCTGTGCTGTGATAATGCTAAAGTAAAGGTCACATATCCAGGAGGCTTACAGTTGTTGCACACAAGTTTATTTCCGTATAACTATACAGCATGATGAAGTAAATTATAGAGATCTTTCATGTCAAACTAGCTGATTGTGGAAGAAGCAGTAAACCCAAGCGTTTTGACGCTGTGTCATGCTAATTCTATGGAGGTGCAAGGCTACTTAACTTGCTGGCAGTGGTATACAGTGGTATGTACAATTTGGGGGATGTACGAGATAAATCTGCATGGAATTGCACTTTGCTATGTAAAGTAGCAGCTTGAGTTGCTGCAGAATATTCCAGTCCAGAGCTGCATTGCACTATGTAAATTTGCCCTTTGTATCACAAACCTTATCTCCTGTCTTGTAACGGTCACAGTGAAGCAACTTCTGTTGGTAACAAAAAATCCTTTGGTCAGAGAGATCAAGAATTTCAAATTTTCTTCAAGACTCACTTAATGAGCTTGCAGATTGGGCCCGGAAGGCCAGCTGACAACCGCTATAATCCCCAAGAACTTGGAGGATAGCTCAGTGTCCCAAAATGAAACCAGAACGTTTTGAGGGAGTTTAACCCTCAAAACTATACCCTCAGGCTGATAAGTCTCTTCAGCTGCTTTGGGCCTCCTCCTTTTTCTCACTCTTACTAACAGTGCCCTGAAGAGAAGGATTGTTTTTCTCACCTGAGCCAGTAGATTCATTCTACCATCTGGATGGAGAAAATAAAAAAGTCCAAGAAATAGCTGAACTTACCAGCTATTCTCTTTGTAAATTAATGAAAAACTATCTAAATATCTAAGTTGCTGATGGGAATTTCTCCAAACCGCTCAGACAGAATGGGCCTTTAAGGATATTCAGCCTCCTCTTCTGGCAGTTTAATGGGATGTGGCATAGAAAATTGCCCCGAGTAATGCCAGGGAACCACAGCTGCTGTTTGTCTGCCAGCATAACTAATCCTTTCTTGTAATGGGTTGGCTGCAAAGCAAATTCTTCTCTTGGTTCCCAGTTCTGTGTATTCTGGGTTTGAGTACTGGGTCAGTGGTGCATCCCAGTATTACATCTGCAGAGCGCTTGCTAACTTTCTCCAATATCCTTCAGTGGCCCTCAGAGCCTCTGGGGAAATTGTGCTGCAGGTACACCAGAAACCTTGAGTTTGTGCTCTCTCACTTTTTTTTTTTTTTTTTTTTTTTGACTTCATGCCATCTGCAGGGCAGAGTCAGCCGCACGTAACGTAAATGCCCTAACATTATTGTATTGGTGTTACAACATAACCCTGCACTCCAGTTGTGCTTTCACAGAAATGTAGCTGCTAGATTTTAATCTTTATGCTTCTCATTATTAGTTTCTGAAACAACATTAAAACCCACATATATTCTTTGTATGCAGCACAGCAGTGTGAGGACAGAAGCATAAATAGAAAAGGGGCATATTTAAAATAATACAGGAAATCAGTAGCAGTGTGGGCAGGACTCCACACACCCTGACTCCCATTCTCTGATTCATCTGCATTCCGTGCTACCTGCAGATGAGTATTCTGTTTCTCTTTCTAGCAAGCACACAAAATGGATTTGCCTGTATGGGTGACACCAGATGTCATGACTCAATTGAAGCAACTAAAAGACTTTGGTTTTGAATTTCTGTTTGGGATCCACAATCGGGTAGAAAAAGCTCGTCTGCAAGGCGGTGAGTGCACCGGGGAGGGAGCTTCATGCTGCTCTGTCTAGTTTTTGCCTCTTACCAGCTGCTCCCTTTCCTCAGGGGTCCTGCTGGATCACATAAGGCAAAACCTAACCAAAGCAGCAAATGTTTCTGCCCACCAGAACCTGAAACTACTTGCCTATTCAGCGGTAAGTCAGAGCTTGGGGGCTAGCTTTTATCCATCTCCTCCTCCTCACAGGGGATTGGGACTTGGTGATAGTTTTAACCCTTTCTGGCTTCTCTACAGCCCATGCAGTATCGGGACATGCATCTTTGCCTCTGGCTAGGTGAGATGTGCAGGATCTGGCATCATTCCTCTGGGGCCCCCGAGGAAAACTCCCAACCTGTGCTTTGTTCCTGTTAGCTCAGGCTCATGGATGAGACTGGCAGACTTTGGGGAGCCACTGCTGTATTTATGTAGTAGATGGGTTCATGCTACTCAGATGTGATGTTTCAGCAGTGTAGATACAGAGTCATCCCCCCTTTCCAGCAGCCTACTGACTGGAAAGTCAAGCATCTCTCCCAAATTGCTCCCTAGAGATTAATTCTTAAAGAACAATGCAGGATATATATGGCTGTGTTTCACTTCCTCCCCTTCTCTGGCACTGTCACAGATCACCGTTCTAGCAGTACAGTTCCTCTCCTTTCTTCCAGATGGAATTTACAAAGGTGACGTCCCCTCAGCACTGCCCTGTCCGTTACTGGTATGGTCTGAGAGCTGCCCTGCCACATCCGTAAGGGTGACTGATTTGGTTTTTTTCCCTCTTTCTCAGCATGACACCACACTTGTGGCACTGCAGATGGCTCTAGATGTCTACAACAAGATTCAAGCACCATACGCCTCATGTCATTTATTTGAGCTGTACCAAGAGGATGATGGGTGAGGGCTGCAGTAAAGACATCTGCTGTGATTTCACCTCAAGGGTTAGATACCTAGGCTAGGCTCCACCCTAGGGGGATGCAATCTTGCTCCTAGTGGCAGACTCTTAGGAGGAAAACTACCACCAGAATAAAGGAAAGGGTGTGCACACTGACTTTTTGGGAGGGGATGACTTTAGCTGGAGGAAAAAAAAAACCAAACCATCTAGCTGTGTTTTGTTTTCAGTAACTTCTCTGTGGAGATGTTTTTCCGGAATGAGAGTGGGAAGGAACCTTTCCCACTGACAATCCCTGGCTGTCAGCATAAATGCCCACTGCAAAGATTCTTGGAACTCACAGATCCTGTTGTTGCCCAGGACTGGGAGCAAGAATGCCAGGTAGCGAGCAGCATGCACGACACAGGTGAGCCTAGGCTGGACCAGAGCGTGGCAGAAGCAGAAAGCTTGGACGATACCATATTGACCACTTGTTTTCTCCCTTGCAGAACTGTTTGTAGGTCTGGCTGTGTGTGGATCCATTCTCCTTCTCCTTATAGTCCTCCTCTTGACTGTACTCTTTCGCATACAGTCTCAGCCCGCCGGCTACCGGCATGTTTCCAATGAGGGAGAAGAGCAGGCCTGACAGTTCCTTCAACTCCTTCCCAGGCAGTAGGAGGGAGCAGTGCTGCCCCTAAGGATGATTGGGCACCTTCAGTTACTGAGCATTCTTCTGCTTTGGCCCTTGCTTCCCAGAATGAAGCTGGACTTGATTTTTGGATGCTTTCTAAAGGTGACGTCCCAGAGAGAGAGGACTGAGCTACTCTAATGGAAATGACACCTTAATTCTGAAGCCAGTATACTGTGTCGTGCCCCCAGTCCTCATACAGCTTACCTAGTCTGGGATTCCCAACATGGCCAGTTGGAGCTGGTCAAGAGTTTTCCTCCTTTCAGTGATTGTAAATGTTACCACTCACCGTGACTGTGGCAGAGGGCCTTGGGCCTCCAGCAGCTGCCACGTCCAGTGCAGTCAGGAGTTGCATCTCTCTTCAGAGTCAACCTGCTTTGAGTGCTTTTCTCTCACGCCATCGGGCTGATGATGGTGGGAAGGCTGGGCTTGGAGCAGAGGGCCCAGCTCACCAACAATGCACCGAAACTCATCTACTGTCCATGCAGAGGGAACTGCTGCAGATGATGGCAGACAGCAAAAAGTGTTTCTTGAGGTTGCTGCTAAGTAGTTGCTGCTGGCAACTGGTCTTTTTTTCCCTCCTCACTTCGCGGTTCAAGAGGGAACTGGCCTGGAATCAGGACAAGATTGAAAACTCAGCAGTAGTTTCTAGGATTCAGCTCAGAGTAGGTTACATATGATCCAAAGAAGCTCTAAGAGCTTCACCAGAGAGATGAATTCCTGTCATCATAGCAAACCCATACCCAATTTCTTGTGCAATGTTGGCTCTAGAAAGGAGACTCCCCATAGATAAGAAACTTGGGCCCTGTCTAAAGATTCGGCCTTTGAATTTGACTTCTCCACCTCTGAAGTTCAAGTACCTATTACAGGGAATATCCAGTACTGCAGGCAGTGCAGATTTCAGCTATGAGCCCAAGGAATATGCTTTACTAGCACAATGTTTTAATGCTGTAATTAAAGAGATGTAGCAGAGCTGTTTACCTAAGACTAGATTAAATGCCAAGTTCTGTAGCTTTTCTTCCTATCTTCCCAACCAAACAAAAACCCCCCGATAAGGATCAGAGTTTGCAGGTGACTGTGGATCCCTTCATTTGCCACACTTTGGCATTTTGTCCAAAGTGTGATTCTTTCTCCAGGCTGGCCTTTCTGTGCACACTGCAGCTGCTGCAGGGAACTTCCTGCCAAGTGCTCACCACCTGCCTTGTAGCTTTTGGCAGAAAATGAGAGACTGCAGCAGGCACCAGAAGCACAGGCTCTTCACATGGTGATGCTGCACATTCACTTCCCACTTTTACTTCCCTTTCTGTTGCAGTTCCCTTCCCCTCTTGGCGGCAGAAGCCAGTTCTTAGGTTACAGACATTTCCTTTTCTTCCCCTATGGAGTACCGTGGGGACTTTTCCCTACACCATAATCGGCATCTGCCAGCATGGGAACTCTAAATCAGCAGAAGCAGCTTGCTGTTCTCAGCATCTTCCTCACCTTTTTGTCCTCTGAAGATAGAATCTAGGTCTCCTGGACAGCAAAACAGTCATAAAGAAAAAGCTACTGCCTGTGAGAACAGGCACAAGAAAGAGGTAATAGTGCATTTAAGAGGACTAGATGTGTTATTTTTAAAGACAGCAAATTTTGCACACACAGAGGAAAGGTTTCTATGATGATTTAGACATTTTGACTGTGAATGACTTTCTGTAATTGTTCCAATACGTTTCCTTTTCATTATTAAAATCAAATTCACACTGAACTCTACTCCTCTTCTTCTCTAAAAGTTCCCAGTGTCCACCAGTGTGCTCAGTGTGGGAAAACAGGCAGAACTTACTGCAGTATACCCCCTCCCAAAGTAAATCCCTGATTTACAATCCCACTTACAGCAGAGTGAGAACTGAGATGATAAACTATTCTTGACTGCAGCAGCCATGCGTAGATACAGCTTATAATGCAACCCGTCCAACTTGGAAGGGTCCATTGGAGACACAGTACTATGACTGGTATTTCCACCACTGTTCTAGGTCTCTTGGCCCTTCCTGCAGAAACGTCAGTAACTTCTTCCCCCATACAAAAGCAGTTCATCAGAATGCTCAAAGCACCACTCTCTATAAGAATTTCAGTTTAGTACAAAACTTTATTAATATCAATACTGCAAAACTATAAAAGTGAACATAGAGAATCTGAGCAGGCCTGGAGCCTGTCCCATCCATCAACCTCTGGGACAGTAGCAAGGCCCCAGGCAGCCTTGTAAACAAACTAGAAAAAGCAAAACTTTTCAGTTTAACAGCAGTCTTGAGATTTGGCTCTGAGCAGGGGTGTTTGGAAGAAATTCCCCATTTCTGCTTTACAACACTTTTATCAAACATTCTGAAGCACGTAGACATGGGTGAAAAAAATTACCTAGTCAGTGGCAAGAAAAAGCCTAGAGCTCTGAAAATAGAAACTACAGAATCAGTAGGTTCCCAGCTCCATACTGCCCTTGCATCCCATGAGGCAGGTAGAGCTCTGGCATCATCATGTTTGTCATGGTCTAGTTAAATAGCTGCAAGCACAGAACATGCTAAGCCTGAGGTCTTGACAGAAGCTTGCATATGGGAGAGGTTGGCGTTTCCTAGGCTACCCAAGCTACCCATCGCTTCACCCCTGTGAACATTCCACCTTTTCAGGACGTTAACCTTGTTAGCAAAGGGTTTCTCAGCTCAGTTTGACTGGAAAAGGCTGAGGACCCTGTCATGAGCTGCTCCAGAGCAGACTACAGGAGATGGTAACCTCTGTCAAGCAGATGTGGCAGGCTGGAAGCAGTAACTTCAGCAGGATCTTTGAAGTTTTCCTAGTGCCTCGGAAAATGGGTGGTAACTCCACTTGGAGGAGGAACTGAGTACTGACACAACTTTCTAGAAGGGGAAGCAAAGGCAATCGGGGAAACAAGATCAGATCCAGGGAGGAAGGACAAAGTAGAAGTCTAATGCCCTGCATGGCTTATACTGCCCATTGCCAACACTGAATTTGTACCCTGTGATCCAGAAAGGATCAAAATACTAAATCAGTTATCTAGATCCTTCCCTTTTCGCTTCCTTCCCTGTGACTTAGAATCATTGTTTTTTGTTCTCATCTCCTCCAGCTCCCAAGACAGTAAGTTAGCTTTGAGTTTGCTTGTCCCAGGGTTTGCCTGCCTCTGCCCTCCACGTCTGGACAAACTCCAGCTTCCAATCCCCTGTTCTGTCATGGCTTTCAAAAGATGTTCTTGCTTCTTGGCCACCATCTCCTCCCGGCTCCAGATCAGAATATTAAAGCCTGAGAGGAAAAATTAAACACTGTGCATCAGAAACTCTACATCGAGAGGAAAAATTAAACACTATGCATCAGAAACTCTACATCAAATATAATACCTTAGGCTATGTCACTTAAATGCCAGAAATTCAAAATGCTTTGTTCTAAGATATTTCCAAGGTACAGAGGATGCAAAGATATTTATTGCAGATGCTATCTCCACAGAGCCATGGAAATTTGATCTAATTAAGAAACATAATCAAGTAATTCCTAATCTCACAGGTCTAAAACCTTAATCTATAGCTAGCTCCCTTAATCCCATACAGCCTGMGAAAAACTGAGTAGTCTTGGCTCTGCAGCCTAGGAAATGAGATAAATTGAACGAAGGGAGAGGGTACAGCCTAGCAGGAAAAGGCTTCCCCCCCAGCCCCATCGTTTTCTGCTGCTGTTACAGGGCCGGCAGATGGCAGCAGCTCCCTGCTGCCGGGAGGCTTCTCTCTCCTCCGGACTTCATCCTCTCAGGAATGTTACATGGGAGATGACTAGCAACCTGTTTTCTAACCGCAAAGGTGGAAGACTGAAAATAAGGTCTTGATCCCTTTTACAGATGTAGGAAATTATAGAGGACTGCTAGCAAGTGGGATTTGGGAAACCCTCACTCACAACTTGCTTTAGTCTGGAGAAACAAGCCTGGCCTTTTCTGGGACTGGAACCCACCTGTGCTTAGTGCCCCAAGTTCTCTTTACTTACCCATGCCAGAAGCCAGCGTGTCTCCCATAGGGTTAAATTTATTGAGCTGAAAATGGAAACACAGTCAGAGTCTGTAAGAGCATCACTGCTTATATAACAGAGTCATAAGAGCACCACAGCTTATATAACAGCAACAAACCATCTGGAAAACCCAATGTTCCCTAAAGAGTATCACAGAAAACCCACAGAGGACCAGGGACCAGCCCTGCTCGAGTCAGCACCTGTAGCTCGCAGCCATACCCCCCCGAGAGTGTGAGTCTGTCACAAGTAAAGAGGATACTCCTATTGTTCCAGTCCCTAACCCACATCTCTTGGCTGCAGTTCAATACACAGCGGTCCTTTTAGCTGTGGCGCTCAACTCACCGAGATGATACCAGAAGCATTTGGATCATGGAGCTGACAAACCATCTCCCCGGTGTTTCCATCGAATACATCAACAGTTCGTAGCTCATTCACCGTGTACCCTGGGAACTTAGGGTCTGGGTAGCGACCTGCTACAATGAGGTCGTAGCGAGGATGCCATGTTGCCTAGTCATAGAGGAGAGTGATGGGGAGTTAAGAGAAAGGGACAGAGCTCATACTGACACACACCAGACAACCAGCAGTGTGAGCAACAGTTTGTACATCCCACCCACAGCCTGAGGAACATGGGTATCCTCAGAACAGTGCTCTGCTGGGAGTTGCAGCAGTGTGAACATCCACCCACCAATGCAGTATCCTGACCAGAAATCAGACCATTTCTGATGTACAGCCGGCTGCTAGCACCAAGCGTGATACTCCTCTCAGGCTGCACTGGCTTAACTAACCTTAATAGGTGTGAGGTGCTGAAACTGCCGATGTGGATGTGGGATCAGATGCTGTGGCTTGCTCCAGTCTGAAGATGAGTAAACCCTGATTTCACTGCGCTGGTCTGTGCTCAAGAGCTTGGCACCATCTGTTGGGCTGAAGTAAGCTAGGAGAGAGGGACAGTAAGGCAAACAAAAGATCACAATGCTGTGATTGACAAGAAACATAAAAGTCACATTTCTCTGATTGGAAACCCATTGCTATTTCTTTAATAGGGGTGTGAATATGGCCAGATGTCCCAACAGATGAGACTTTACCTGTCTCAAACAAACTCAAAGCTCTTACAATCAGTAAGCTGAAACCTACAGCGCTGGGTTACATAGGAAGAATCATTATTCTCATTTTAGAATCACAGAAAGAGACATTGCAAAGAAAAGGAACGTGCTCATTCAAATGGAAAGTTAGTGGAAAAGCTGGAGACAGACACCTGCAGTTTGGACTTCCATGAACTGGTAAAACTGCACCCAAGAAACAGAAGTTTTGAGTCCCAGGCTCTGCTTTTGTCAAAGGAACTGCCCCAATAAATTCAGTTTTCTAATCTCAGCCACCGCTGATGCTTCCACACTCACCTCTCAAGGCACAGTGCCACAGTTCGTATGGCAAGTCTAAGACTGCCATACAAAGTCTAAGCAAGCTGCAGCTGCCCTATCCACCTCCCTGCCTCTGGCCACACGTTCCCAATGCCTTCCTTGCTTTAACACTAGCTACTGTGCAACCTCGAATCTGAGCGAAAGCTAACATTGCCACGACAATAAAAGCTGAGCTGAGTGGACTCTCTGCAGACGCCCATGCAATGAAATCCTTATCTCAACTCACCTGCATTGACAGGTTTGTCATGAGGAAGCAGATGAAGAAAATTCATTTTGTTTTTGATATTTCTGAGGTCCCAGATTTTGACTGTCTGATCCACAGACGCTGTGGCCAACAACCACTCACATCGGGAGTTAAACTCCACATGAGTCACCTTCTTCCTGTGCAATTTCAGCTTCCAAATCTGCATCAGAGGAAACAGAAAATCACACAGGAAAAAATAATCAACGCCTGGAGTAAAGAAATGGAATAATAATTTACTAATGCAGAGTAAAGAGGTCACACATTTACACAGTAACAAAACTTCTAAAATACACCAAGAGTTTATCCACTGGAAACAAGAAAGGAGAAGAATGCCCTTGGGAACTATTTAATTCTAGAACTCTGATCCACCAATTTATTACAGCTATGAGAAAGGAAAATGCAATTCCTGGTTCATGAGGGAAGTATTAGCACCACTGTACAAAGCAAGATCACATCTGGAATGCTTTATGCAGCGCCAGTCTTCCACCTGCAGAAAGATTAAAACAAACTGGAACAGGTACAGAAAATGCGCTGCCAAGATAATAATAAGATGGAAGGGCCTGCTTTGTGGGAGAACACCAAAAGAGCTTGCTTTGTTTATCTTAGTAAAAAAGGTGAGAGGAGATATAATTGGCTTCTAGAAATATATCAGCAAAGAAACATGAGGGTAGGAGAAATATTTCAATTAACAAGAACAAATGGATATAAACTGCCCATCAAAAAATTTATATCCGAAGCCACAAGGTTATTTCCAATCAAAAGGGTGAAGCTGGCCCATCCTCCCTACAATAATGGGTATCTCCCAAGTGCAGAAAAGACTGTCACATTCTTTCAGGAGAAAAAAAGGAAAGGAAGCAACTAACCTTGAATAAGCACAAATCATTTGGAGCACTCCTCATTCTGCCCACTAATTTACACAGCTGCCTCTGGCCACAGCTCATTGGGTGGCAAACTCTTACAGATGTTACCCTTACAGGCAGGAGAAACAGTTAATTCTGGTGTGACGGCACAGCAGGCCCTTGAAAGCGGGGCCCACTCCCAACTATTCTCTAATACGTTTCTGTACTACTTCAGACTCGAAGGTGCAGTCTGCCTCTGCCTGCTCTCTCATGTGTAATGGCAGTAGTGCAATTTCTATCCCAACATTCGCTGAATTACTGTTGTGTACCTAACTCCAAGGTCATGGAAGGGTATACATCAAAGCAGTATCTCCTAAATGACTCCCATCAGTGCACCAAGTTTCTGGAATTGTGAAGGTCATTGGCAAAGGGTGCTCACATCTTCAGGTTACCCTATAATTACTCTGGCCAGTAGCAAATACTCTTAAGGAAGGTGTAGCACATGACACAGTCCCTGTTTGGGAATTGTTACCATTACGCTCAACAATGTGAAAATGTCTAATGAATGGCAGAAGTGGAGGACTTCTCACCACCTAGACAATGGGTGGACTCATCTCCTGAGTTGCAAGGTACATGCTCCTCTTTTCAGGGTCCCTGTAGTGTAGGAAAGCACAGGAGCCATAAAGATTCCCGTAGAGGAGACGCTGCATGGAGCCATACAAACCTCTTCACCAGAAGTGCTGAGCAGGACCACGTTGCCCACATTATCACCTGTCACCACTGCACGGCAGCTTGCAGAAACATCAACACTGCAGTACCAGCAACTAGAGGGAAAGACACAAAATCAGTGCTGCCTCCCACAGGCAAGTGAAGGCAGTGGAGCTCTGGTTCACATTCGTCCCTGACAAAGGAGACTGCAACAGATTGTAACTGCAATCTCCTGCCTGATGGTGTGGGCCTGAGTATCAGGAATGGGGATGGCTTATCAGCAATGCTTGCTGTTGGTGACTGAATATGAAATAACTTCCTAGTCATTTCTGAAGTGCTCATTAGATGGAGTGTGACACATTGGGACAGTGGAACATAATACAGGCTGAAAAGCCACTTGGTACCTGCACACGGACACACCTTGGGGAAGATCAGAACACCCTTGTGACATTGACAAATGTACAGAAACAGCTTTAAAATGACATTTTCCACAAAACACTGAAGCAGCAGTAACGAAAATACAAAAGCTTTGGACTGGAAAGTTGCACGTCAAACTGTCTCAACTTCATGCTCCGGGAAACAAAACTGAATAGAGACTTATCTGATAAAGACATACGTCTTAACCCCAGCTCTGCTGGGAGGGGAAGGGCAGCGAGAATAAAGCCAGGGTCCTTTGGGAACTTGTTGGGAAAGCTTCACTTGCAAAGATAAATTATTCTAGAAYTGAAGGTCATGGAAATTAGCATGGTGAGCCTGAAGCTTCCAGAAGAGCAGCAGGGTAAACTCAATAACCTGAAACTCGGATTGTGCAGGAATGTTCTGTGGTTTTCCTATGCTACCTGAGCTGCTACAGACAAAACACACAGAACGCTGATGACAATGAAGAGGAGGAAGTTATCCTGCTCTTCTCACCTCACACTTTATGAAGTGAAAAGCTGTCAGTATCTGCAAGACAGGAGATGGCGCCACCAGAAAGCAACACCAGAAGATGCAGGGAGCATGCTCAGCTACTGTAAAAGCATAAGTGCCCTGTGGCTGCCTAGCTTGTCACCCCCCTGCAGTGCTACGGTCGTGAGCAGGAGCCTGTCTCCAAGCTCCCTCACAGGACCAATTCATACCAAGAGTCTCCTAACACTGGCAAAGATGAAGATGTTAGAGAGCACAAGAAGCAGCGCAGCATTAACCCCAACGAACAGAGAATCAACCTTGCACTGCTCCCTTCTCACCAAACATTATGGTACTCATGGCCACAGTCCGGGGCATGGGAGATCACCTGCACCGCTCTGCCCTCAAGGTCCTGCAGACTTAGGGTGCCATCCCCTGATGCCACATAAAGCTTCACTGCCTCATAAGGACTGAACTTGATGTCTCCGAGAGAATCTCCTGGCCCTTTCTGGAATACACACAAAGCCAAGAGGCATCAAGGTTAGAGTGGAAGACAAAAATCTTAATACAACGCTCATCTCCTGGAACACACTGCCAGTTTCCCTAGGTACAATGCACTGCTTTCTGACAGGGCATGTACGTAAGAACTCTTTTTTTCCAATCTGAGCACATACATTCTGAGCCTGGAAGTTCAACCCCACCACTTTGGCTGCAAACCTCATTAGCAGCATTACTTCTTCTGCTATGGGGGTAGGACTAATCTGCAGTGAACCACCTGGCTCAGATCAGGCTTAGGAGATCACAAGCAAAACCAGCACCATTCCATGCAGAAACCACATAAAACCTCATGACAGCCCTGCACGAAGCTTTTCTTACAGAGACTTCATTCACCAGTTCCCCACAGGCTGCTTCCAGTGCTGTATCTGGTCTTTCTCAAGGTACCAGCAGGCAGGATGAGAGCGGTGCAAGGAGAAATCCTACTGCTAACCCCATGGCACAGGAATCTTATGTTCTGTGTTATATCGTTGTTATGCTATGTTGTTTTGTTATGTTGTTTTCCCCCAATCTGTCTACGGAGGAAGTATGGAAACCCTACACAAAGACAGAAAAGAAGGATGCTAGCTGGGAGTCCCCAAACTCTTCCGATATTCAAGTGCACTCCATCTGCTGCGCACAGAGCAACTACTTAACAAAGTCTCACTCTAAATACTAGATTTCAAGAAGCCAATGAAGATAAAAAAAGGCCTGCCCATAGAGCTTGCCTGTCCTCTCAGCAGTAGGAGGATGGCATGCCCTTTCAAATCCAGGCATCATTGCTGTGACAAGCATCCCACTAGGATACGAGATCCTCATGTCCCAGGACCCAGTCTATCCCTCCTGGCTCACCTGGCCAGTCATCCCAGCACTACTTGGGTTCACCTTCTGCCCTATTACAGGGTTGCCGCTGGAACAGCCAATTTGGAAACCAACCATGAAAGTTGGCACCCGGAAAGAATCAGGTGGGGAAAAGTAAAGAGGAGGCTAACCCAAATTCCCTCACTTACCTTTAAGCACTGAACTGAAGTAACTAATTGAAGAGCTCAGGCTTCCTCCTGAGTCCACAGACAAAGCAACAGTCTGAGAGGGTGATTCTAAGCACAGGCAGACAGAGCAGCCTCTAGCAATTCATGTCCTCTTTCCACTCATTACTGAAGGGGCCCAGACTCTTTAATTTTGGTATTTTAGATGAGCACCAAAAGTTAGGTGGGATGAATTCGGGTGATCCTTATGACACGCACCACTTGAAGTCAGTGGCGTTTGTGGAGAAGCACTGAGGGGACTATAAATTGTCCTGTAAAAACCATCTGACAACACGCAGCACTGCTAACAGGTGAAGAGGTTAGAAGGTCCCCAGGGCACAGAGCTATGGGAGGTTTAAGAACAGACAGCCGAGGAAATCCACTGGCACCCCCACACTCTCCCATGTACAACAGGAAGTAAGCAGCATCAGAGTGTCCCTCCCCTTCATGAAGAAAAGCTCTCTCCTACCCACCACCCCATTTCAGGGAAAATAAAAAGGGAGAGTGAGCCTCCCTGGAAGAGAGAGGATCCCTGAAATTTGGAGGATAAAGGACATGTATGTGGAGAAGAGGAAGCCCAGCTCCCACATATTAGAGACAAACATATCTCTCTCTCTCTCTCTCTCTCTCTCTCTGTAGCGCTCCTGCCAGCAGGACACAGAGGCCCAAAGCATTGCTGTATTTCTTACTCCCAGTCCTCGGTGCTGGTGAAGACCCGGACAGTATTGCCATTAAAATCCTGCAGGGTGGTAGTGCCGGCAACTGACGAAGTGTACAGCTGACTAGGGTTAAAAGGGTTAAACTTCATTCCTGTGATGGCCCCTCCAGCTCCCATCTACAAGGAAGGGGATGAACAAAAGAAAAATCCACTGAGTGATGGGGAAGGAGAAAAGTGTGTTCTGTAAGTCTGCATTCACTGCTATGTCCTTAACAGCAACAGTGAAACACACCACAGCCCTTCAAGGAGGCAAAGACAACCATGTCTTCCCACATGATGGCTGTCTAGACAGCTGCCCTCCTGGAGGACAAAACTGCAACTCCTTCAGTCCCCAGGCAATGTATCCCCTGGCTGGCTGGCACCACACTACTTACAAAAAGATAAAGATGACCCTGGAATTTCTGGAGGATAGACCTCCTCCCAGTGTATACCTATGTTAATTTAGAAAGGGGACAAAAGTTACGGAGTCTTTGAGCCCCTGTTGGAATGGGAATGGCCGAATACAGCAACAAGGGGGCATGCCAGGTATATAAACCATTCATTCTACCTTAGTTTCTCACTTTAGATAAAGGGACTTTGTTTCTCCCCACTCAAAGATGTTTCCTCATCTGACACACAATAAAAGGTGAGCAGAGAAAGATCAAGACCTAAAACAGACAAACCCTCTCTGCCTACTTGTTTCTGGCATCCCTTTAAGATAACTGTTTTGCCAGTTGCTGAATTATTTTTCCAGTGAGCACACACCAAGTGCTGCCTCATTATCAACTTAATCAACACACCTCAGTTCTCCCCAGCGCTAGAACAGTCTGGTACTTAGGAAGAGATATGTTGTTGCATCTCAGTCCTGCCCCATAGCTGCCTACTCTGCAACCTGAGACCCTTACATGCTTCTCACAACAGACCTCAGTTTTGATCTGCAGTATTTGGTGGTACTCCAATTTTCCCTCCCACCCATTCCATGCACCCAGAGGCTTACCCCTTTTATGAAGCAGGTTTTAGTAAGTACTTCATAGTCCCAAAGGATGATGTCTCCACCTTTGGAACCAACAGCTACAGTACTGGGGTGTGTTGGATGCCATTCCAGGCATGTCACTCTCCTGTCAAAGGGACTTGCTGTTCGAAAGAGGCGGTATGAGGCAAGAGAACGCAGAAAGGGCAGCTGCAGACACTGTTAAAAAGATGAAGAGAATTATGACTTTTGCGGGGATCCACAAGATTCTCTGAATGAGGAGTGCTAATAATTTCTAATTGCCATCAGTGTTAGTACATTCACAAAAAATTCTAAGCCTCTCTGTAGAATGAAGAGAACATGCTGTCCCCAAGGGAAACAGCCTGTGACCACACAAATCCACATCAGCCACAGCACTCGGAAAGCAACAGAGAACAGAGGTATCATAATTTAAATGATGTACAAAGAGTTAAGCCTCGTGGGCTGAGCTAAAAAGGCAGGTTAATTAACATTAACAAGGAAGGAGAACATGCCTCCACACCAGTAAAAGGCACTTATGACTATGTCTTTACTGAGCATCCCAAAATGTTACACATCATCCAGAGATACAGTATTATGGTCCTCCATCCAAATTGCCTGCAGCTCAACTCTACGGCATAAGAGTGAACAGAACACTTGAAATAGTGAATGACAAACCATGACATGATTGTATTGTTATTCAGCTGAGAAACAGGTACTGCTTGGATGAGCTTGGCGATTCCTTTATCATTTGGATACTTAAAATAGGTAAATCATATGGAAGATAAAGCTAGCCTAGGTGCTTCCCACCTATGGATATTACAGAAAAAGTTAATTTTCAAATTAAAGGAGGAGTATGGCCCTGAAAACAGTAAAACATTACAGACTTGATGGAATATGTCTGTGAAGAGGAAAAATCAACACCAAACCTGACATTAGCAAAGTACAGTGGATACAAAAATAGTACAACACAACAGTCAGATTAGTGTGCTAAAGTAGCACTGTGCAATAACTCAAATGGTAGAGTGGGTAAGTTTAAATATGATTCAAGGAAGCACAGAATTAACAGAGGGATAAAATGTAGAGTGACAGGGCCAGGTCAACCGAAAGGGAAAGCCATCTCAGCTCTTGCATTTTACAGGATTAAGTAACATAAAGGTGCGCCAGACTTGGAGCCACAAACTGTCTATGTGAGGAACTTTAAGCCCCTTTAAAGTTTCACTGCGTGTGTTCAAGATGTTTTTATGTAGGGAGCTGAGATGTCCAACAGGTCATGAGGGAGAAACTCCTCACCTGCCTGAGCTGTGCCCGAATGGAGCCTCCCAGCATGTTCTGGTAGACATAATGAACAATGCTGCGCTGCCGCTCCAGCTGATGGAAAAGGACTCTGTTGTTTCTCACCACGGACCCACCTCCACTCCAACCTGCCAGAGAGGAAAAGAGTAAAACTTACTGAGAGCCAACACGTGTCATGCTCATTCAGTAAAAAACACAGGAAGACGTCTGCATTTGCTGCTAAATCCATGAAAAGCTTCAGCCACAAGAGAAAAGTCTCTAAATGATTCTTACATCTCTGAGGTGCAGCAGCCTCTGCAATTATTGAGTCCAGTGCTTCCCATAGCCTGCCAGAGCTTTGTGTATGCTTCCTCTTGTTAAACCTTCCTTCTCCTTGCCAAAGATTTATCAAAAAGACAACAGGAGAGGACTAAAGCAAAGCCGAAGAGGTGGTGCATCTCTTGTACAGTATACAACTTGAATGGTTCATACCCAAAATACAAGGAAGCTATCCAAAGCCCCAACAACTTGGAAGTACGCCATGGGAGGTGGTAAGCCCCTGGGTACAGCAAAGGGAAGGTCAGACGTGTGACCAGCAGAAACATTAACACCTGAAAATTCCCCAAGCATAGCAACATGAGTTCCCACACAGTTCCTGAAATGCCTGCTTGTGAATCAGAATTTTCGATCTGCTTGTGCTGTAGCCCGTACAGTCTGCCTACAGCACTGCGAGTTTTGTTTTTGATAATAGACTTGCTGACGCCTCATCGCCTGAAAACCTTTCTGTTCAGGAATGATTTTCGCTGAGAGTACAGCATGCTTCTACATTTTGTTCATGTTCCAAGTTTTTATCTTCAGGGACCTTTACATAAAAAGCGGATCTGTTCAGTCGCGTGTCTGTGATCTAATCATCCCCACGGCAATGGCCTGTAACACTCCAGGGGATCTAGACGTCAAATGGGAAAGAAGCATTTCTTAAGAAACAAAAATGCTATTTTCATTTAAGGATAATTATAAAAAAACCAGAAGACCGAAAACATATGGATCATTCTATATGATTAGAACCTGAACAAAATTTTTCTTAATGCAACGCTGGACCCTAGAAATGCACGGGTGTGAAACTAAACTTCTTTGTTCACATGCCAACATAGCGCCAACACTTGTCACACCTGTTGAAATAGGTAACAAAGTATTTATATTCTAATTCCTTTTTTCCACAGAAGAATTAGCATCCACAGTTCCTTCTTCAGAGGTGATGGAAATGGAGATACTTTTTCCAAAATCCATTTTATTACGAAGGATTATTTATTAAGAAACAAACTTCAGGCCTTTTTAGAATCTGCTGGAAGAAACCCTTTAAAAAGGTGTTTCAATTGCAAGAAACTGAACCTGTCCTACAAGGCTCAGGAGAAAGAAATATTTTTTCCAAAACATATAAAAATCAAAACTGGAACACAGAATGGAAAAGCTTAAATACAAAGGTCTTCCATCTTTTAAAAAAAGGGTTAAGGGAAAAATATGATTGGCTTCATTTTTCCAAAGTACTAGCTACATCCAATTCCCTCTGAATCTTACAGGAACTGCAGATGCTCACCAAATCTGAAAATCAGGCGATGAAGTTACAATGAAAATCATGTAGCTAAATTAACTACAGAAGATGCTTTAACTGTCCACAATTATACACAGAACTCCTTTCAGAGTATTTTGCCTCCACATCCGCTGTTCGCACTGCCAACTGCTCCAAATTTGGAGTTATACACCAGACAATGGAAATGTACAAAATCATAGAACTCCTGTATCTCTGACTGTTGAAAAACACTTCAGTAAGTTTTGGATCCTTAAAGCCAAAATTGTACAGAAAGTGTGTAATATTTCCACACAAGGCAGTAACTCTAGTGATCTGCTAAACAAACAATGGAATTAAAGGTTTTATCTGAGAAAAGGAGGCTGAGGGAAGACCTTATCGCTCTCTGCAACTACCTGAAAGGAGGCTATAGCAAGGTGGGTGTTGGTCTCTTTTCCCAGGTAACAAACGATAGGACAGGAGGAAATGGCCTCAAGTTGTGCCAGGGGAAGTTTAGACTGGATATTAGGAAAAATTTCTTCACTGAAAGGGTTATCAAGCATTGGAACAGGCTGCCCAGGGAAGTGGTTGAGTCACCATCCCTGGAGGTATTTAAAAGACGTGTAGACGTGGTGCTTAGGGACACAGTTTAGTGGTGGAGTTGGTAATATTAGGTTAACGGTTGGACTCAATGATCTTAAGGGTCTTTTCCAACCTAAATGTTTCTATGATTCTATGAAAATAGTCCTTACTGTAGCTGAAGCCTACTCAACTTTCTTGATAATGCAAACCATTAACCTTTCCAGTATCTTAGAACTTAATCACTTCTCCTCATTATATCAAAAATCTTTAAGAGATTTTTTTTTTTTTAAGTTACATACTAAAGGAAAAAAATGCACATGAGGAGAAGTGATTAGTGGAAATTCTGTCCAGTCTGATCTGAACACAGAGGTAGAAAGTATTCCTACTTACCGTAGCAAAAGTTAGAATATGCAACGAATTGGGTGGAAATGCCAGTTCAGACTGCATGCTGTAGGATACCAACCTTATGATTATGAAACTGCATTAAGAATTGCATGGGAGAAAAAAAAAAAGTATTACCAAGATTGGTCTGTCCTACAATAAAGCAGACATCTGGTAATTCAGGAATTCCACAAAACTTAACCACCCTCAGATGAGCTGTGACAGCATCTTCAGTGAGCAGGCTTCTACCAAGGGGTATGGAGTCTCAAAAATGAAACACACATGCATGCGYGCATACACACACTCACTAGACAGATAATTGGAGGATGTACTACCCCAATACATGTCTGTGTATCACTTCAACACATAACCACATCTGAACACTCATGTCTGAACATGCTTTTTGGCATTCTCCCTCTTCAACTAGTCGATGCCTGTCATTTAGGGTAAATCTGGTTGGGAGAAACAGAAAGGATCTGAGGTAATGTTACCGATTTTCTCTGGGGGTTTGGATGTTTTTCTCACAAACAACCTCTTTGCTTGTGGCTCATTCCCTAGTTCCTTGTAGTCCGGTTTCCTCTTCCCAGCTGATTTTGCCTCTTCCGGCCAATGCTCGTGTGCCCTCTCATACTTCTTGTCCTTTGGCTGGTTCACTGGAGCCATTCTGTCTGACCACTAAAAGCAAACAAAACATGGAAGGTAAGACTGTCATACACTTTTAACTAGAAGACAGAGAGGAAAACGGGAATGAAATTTATCCCAGTGGTCTGAAAGTACTGATTATACCTGTACCCTCTTTCATCAGCATGACGCTAGCTTTTTGTTGTGCTCTGCTGGAGAGGGGAATAGGTTCAATAAACTCTTCTTTGTTCACGTATGAAAATGAACGTATCCTAAAACATTAGAATATGTTTTGACCGATGTGCTTCTACCAAACTTTTAAGCTTAAAACCCAAAGATCTGCATAAAAGTACATCTGTGAAACCACATAATACCGTAACTGTTTCTCTAGTAGCTCACACTGAGCTCTTTAGATTCAGCTAAGAAAAAGGTTAGAGTTTTTATGACGATGGCCAGGGCCGACTGGTCTTCCACCAAATACGCTCAGAAGATACTTCCTATTTAACGGCCACTTTTCCTCACAACCACCACCTGATATTTGGATTGGGCTCCTATGCTGGCTGGCAACCCCACTTGAACCGCTCTTCTGATCAGTGGTGGGACGCAGCGACTCGTGTCTCGTTTTATGACAACCAAAATGCCACCCAGCCCCCTAGGAAAGGCGCGGGCCTCCCACAGCCTTCCTCGTAGCTGGCGGGCAATGCGTCACATGCCGTTTGCAGCAGCAGATTCCCCCCAGGAGATCCTCCACGAAGAGCCTCGTACAGGCTGATCCCACACTAGCGCTAAACTTATTTATAATTCGTGAATGGCTGTCACGGATATCTGCCCGTGTTAAATATAGCTCGGCAGGCACCGCACAAGCTTCCCCAAATAGCGCCTACCCCGTGCCTCCGGGCCTCATCCGGCCCCGCGGGGCCGCCCCTCACCGTCGCGGCCCGCTGGGCCCCAGCCCCGGCCCCGGCCCCGGCCCGGCTCCCCCGCGGCCTGGGCGGAAAGGGCC
>JAYKAV010002776.1:843625-884854 GCA_035582835.1 Phoebastria nigripes
CGGCGCAGGCGGCCCCCGGCGGCCCCGCACGGCGCGCCCGGCCGCCACCGAGGGGCAGCGGCCTCGGCAGGGGGAGGCCGGGGAGGGCCGAGGTGCCTGCCCCAGCCACTGCCTCCACCCGCCGTCCTTACCCCCTGCCGGCCTCCCCGGCGGCGATCAGCATGAGCAGCACCCCCGGCTCCGCTGGCGCGGGAGGCGGCTGCGAGGCTCACGCTCCGCTGCGCCCGTGGCCTGGCCTGAAACACGCAGTCCAAGTCTCCAAGGTGTCCTTTGGCAGCTTATTGGTGTTGGTTTTTTGGCACAGAACAGAGCATCAAATTGGCATATTAAAGCTGCATGGTAAGGGCCCAAAATACATCAAACAAACGGCAACCAAAAAAAAAAAAAAAAAAACCCCAAACTATTTCAAAACACAACTTCCACAAGAAGATGCACCTGGTGTTGGAACGCAACAGAAAAAAACACTTTAAAGGCAGATAAAAAAGTCACAGCAAGATCAGCTCAGAGACTACCAGATCTCACATGACAAAGCAGACAAGAATGGGGAAGGAAGAGGCCTGCCAACACAGCTGGAGGTACCAGCGCGTCCCCCTTCACCTGCGAAGAAGGCTGCTGTCTGCCGGCCATGTTGTGTGGGGAACCTTATCTCCGGAGCAGCAGGGTCTCATGCTTCAGGCTTACCAGTAACTATGCTGAGTAATTAAAGTCCAGTCATCCACACAGCTGGCTATGAACACAGGTCCTAAAATATCTGTACGTAGCCACTTCTTGAATAGAAGGGCTTGGGTTTTGGTGTTGGGTTTTTTTTTTTTTTTGCACTATAACTATAGTTACCTATGCATTTTCTCACATATTAGGAAATGCATATAAAAACTGCTAAGAAAAACAACAAAGACCCAGACAGTATGCTTTTCTCCTGAACTGTAACAACATTGTATTAGTTGCTGCCATCCTGAGTATCAGAATGACATACACAGAAAATCATAACCACTGACAGACAACACAATCTGGTTTTGAACATGTATGTCAACCCGATGAGCAAATCTTAAAGTCTTACCAAGCACTTCTGTAATACACAACATTCTTCTTAGAACTGTACCCATTAGCAAAAAATAGCAAGAGGAATAATTGAACATAGCACTTCCGTTCTTTCCTCTGAAGCCTCGAAGGCTTGATTTCCAGGAAGGGAAACTACTATAGAAAAAGATCCTTCTTATCTTGACAGTGATCAACAGTTTCATCTATAGGTCTACAGAAGTCATCATCACAGGAGACAGAATCTATGGAGTTCATCAGGAATCACCAGCAAAACACCAATTAAATTACATAAATCTTAATATCTTTTGGTTTTCATATGGTTTAAAAGGGGTACATTTCAAAATTTGTAACTGAAAAAAGGGGCCCAGATACCAACCTTCTTAAAGCAGACTGAAAGACTTGTATTGATTTCAATGTCCTATGTATTAATCCCAGAGAAAACTCTGACACTGTTATCCAAGTTATCTCCACCAAAGATGTGCACTTCTGTCCCCGCTCCCTTTGTCTCCCAGCAGTAGCGTCCCCATGCAGAGCACACACAGAGTAACCTACGCGTTTCCCTCTTGGAGCTATCATGGTTAGCATTTTTAGAATGGAATGGAATGGAATAGAACAGAATATACTATTTCAGTTGGAAAGTACCTACAATGATCATTTAGTCTAACTGCCTGACCAATTCAGGACTGACCAAAAGATAAAGCATGGCGTTAAAGGCATTGCCCAAATGCCTCTTAAACTCTGACAGGCTTGGGGCATCGACCACCTTTTTAGGAAGTCTGTTCCAGTGTTTGACCACCCTCTTGGTAAAGAAGTGCTTCCTAATGTCCAGTTTAAACCTCCCCGGCGCAGCTGTGAACCATTCCCACGCGTCCTATCACTGGATACCAGGGAGAAGAGATCAGCACCTCCCTCTCCACTTCCCCTCCTCAGGAAGCTGTAGAGAGCAATGAGGTCGCCCCTCAGCCTCCTTTTCTCCAACCTAGACAAGCCCAAAGTCCTTAGCCGCTCCTCATAGGACATGCCTTCCAGCCCTTTCACCAGCTTTGTTACCCTCCTCTGGACGCATTTGAGGACCTTCACATCCTTCTTAAACTGCGGGGCCCAGAACTGCACACAGTACTCAAGGTGAGGCCGCACCAACGCTGAATACAGCACTAAATACAGCACACTAAATACAGTAATTTTATCAATTACTAGCACCAAGTTTGCTTTCTCTCTAGAGAATCACCAGATGTTTTTGTAATTATTATTCACTAAGGACAAGAATAGCAGATAGTACACAAATCACGCACAGAAGAAATGTCACTGGCCCGGGGTGCCACAGCTCAGAGTCTATATGGTACACCGAGCAAGCCAGAGAAAGAGTAATTTGAAAAAATATTCTTATATGTATTTACAGTTTCACACTCTTTGAGCTTCAGTATGCAGCAAAGTCAGAGAAGTATAATTATGTGTGGGCAGGACATTAGGCTTATTTTTATGATGTCTTTTGTCTGATGCACAATTATGTTGAGGCTCTGCCTTACTTATGGGACGTGGTTCTCTACCACAGAATAAAGCTGTCTTGTCACCGGGTCTGGTAAAACTATATTATGACTAAGACCATCAACTTCACGGTATTTGTAATACCATTAGGTATTCTGCCTCCTTGTTGCCAGGATCTTTTTCCAAAGCATGAATATTTTTGGCTACTTTAGTCTGACTACTGATGTAAAGAGTACCATTACAGCAACTAGAGTTTGGCGTGCATATGAAAACAGGACTATATTCCACTAAAAAGTAGGCAAAAATATATAATCCTAAAGAGATAAAAGAGAAAGAGTAAGTATCATGCTATCTGACCTCCTTCTATCCCATGACCATTACTAAGCTGCCCTGCACCAGGAAAATGAACAAAAATATCACTATTGTAATAACCTCATTTACCTGACTACCCCTTTTTCCCTAAACCATTCCAGCCTTGGAGGAAAAGATTGTAGCAGCCATGCTATGTAGTATCCTCGCCTTGCAATCAGTATTGGGAGCGGCCAGGTCCCAAATGGAAAGCATCTATCTTAGATGCTCAGCGCATGGGATATCAACATCAAAATCAGCATGAAAACGTAACATAAGGCAAATGCTGGATATAGAATATTAATGTATGACTGATGTTTGCCTTTTCTGTACTTCATTAATGTACATAAATTAGATAATGGAATTAAAATCTCAGAATTTAATTGAATTAGAGAGTATCTATGCCAAAGAGTTGGGTTTGGTTTTGTTTTAGTAAAATACAAAGTTGATGCTTATACTCTCAACTATGATTAATTCTGAGGATAAGACAAGCATCTTGCATCACTTTTTGAAAGGATGCTCACAGTCACACCACACCCAGTGACCTGTCATGGGTGCCCACCTTCCAGCTACCCCACGCAGGTAAAGGTGAGCAGGATTGGCCCCAAAACAAATTAAGTGGAATGGTTTCCAACATCCGCTTTCCAACACAGCAATTCATCGTATCTGAAGGGCTTCAGTAGAGTTATTTTTCTGGCTCCTATGAAACCTGGGGCAGTTGTAAAGAGAGAGAAAACATCCCAGTACTGCTCCAGAGAAGTGGGAGCACAGATTTACGGCATGCTCTTTCCTCTCTTCCTCCTGCAAGGCTCTCAGTCTTTCCTTTCTCCACCAACTGAATAAACATCTTTGCAAACCCACAGCTGGTCCTTGGAGTTGTGTCCCAAGTCACTTGGAAGCAGTCAAGAGGAGACGGGCCAGTGAGGCCTCCCAGCACTCCTCCTGCAAGCCCTGCCCCAGCGTCATGGGGAATCGCACCCAGGGCCTGGCGTTAGAAATGGAAACTCTGGCAGGCAAACTCCCTGGCATTTAGAAAAAGCTGGTTTCAACTGAGAGACTCTGAGGGCTTAAAGATGAGGTCCGGATTATTCAGATAAAGGTTTTCAGAGGAAAGGTAGAGTGACTGAAGGGAGTCAGCGGGATCAGGCTGAAAGAGAAAGAAGGACGCCAAGCYGAGCCGAGGTGAAGCTGCTCTCCAACCCCAGGGAGAGTGACCTACGCCACACTCAAAAGCGAGGACACGGCTCTCCGCTTGGGTGGGAGCGGGGCTTGGGAAACCTGCTGGGCCTCCTGCTCCAGCACACCAGGCTGGCTCCAGGCCGGCTCCAGGCCCTGCAGGTCAGGTGGCCGGTACAGCACAGAAAATAACTAAAAACTAACTAAAGCTCCAAATCCAGTGGGCAACACAGAGAAGAGCCCAACTCCCCGGCGCTGGGCCGAGCTTCACACGGACGGGCGGGCGGGCAGCTCCTCACAGGGCCGCCTATCTCCCCCTCCCGGCACCCGCCATGACGGGGGGCGACCCGGCCGGGCTGGCCTCCCCCAGGGAGAGGGCAGCCCCCACCCCCCTCCCCGCTGTTTAGAAGCAGCGCTCCGCGCGTCAGGGCCGACCCTAGGCCCTCCCCGTGGAAGGGGAACGGCGGCAGGAGCCGGCGTTGCCTTCCCAGCCCCCCCCCCCCCGCCAGCCCCACCTGCCTGGGCAGAGCCCGCTCGGCGGCGGCGGCCGCCCGTTAATTGGATCAAGAGCCCGGCGGAGGGGGGCGGGAGCCTCGCCAGAGCTGCCCCGCCGCTACCGGAGTGCCCGAGCTGGGCCCGCCCCGCCTCCAGCAGCTCCCGGCGGGGCGGGAGCCCCCGTTTACCCGCAGCTGAAATAGGGGGAGGGCCCAGCCCTCTCCTAGCCCAGGTGGCCGCTGCCCGTCGAGTGCCCTGCTGTGCTGAGCCGCGCCGCCTGCGAGGTAAGCGGTGGGGTCACCTCTGTCGGGGCTGCGGGCTCCGCTCCCCCGGGCCGGGCGCCCCCCCTGCTGCCGGGACGCCTTTCGGACCTGTTCCCCGTGGGGTGCTGGGGGTCCCGGCAGCAGAGCGCGGTCCCGCCGCCCCCTCCCCGCGGCGGGCAGCGCGGCTCGGGAAGCGCTGGCGGCTGCGAGGGAAAAGTTTCCTCATGGAAAGGGGGCGGGTGGGGAAGGCGGTGCCCGGCCGGGCGCTGCCTGTGGGCAGAAGGGGATCGGGAGGCAGCTCGGCGCGGTTCTGGCTCGGTGCGGAGCGGAGACCCCCGGTAGGCGCGGGGGAGCAGCGGCGCTGCAGGGCCGGGACGGGCGGCGGGTTCGCGGTCCCCGGCAGGTTGTTCGCAGGAGGCTGGGGGAAGCTCCTGGGAGAGCTCCGGTCCCTCCGCGTCCCTTGCGGCCCGGCCGCCAGCCTGACCTTCACCGGCTGCCCCGCCGCTGGCCTCCCCAGAGCCGGCCTGCCGCCGCCGCCCCGTCGCTGGGGGCTGCGGAGGCTCCCCCTCCCTTCGGAGCCAGCGCCTCCGCTCCGCGGCGGGGACAGGGGCCCCTTTGTGCCGGATCCGTGTTGAGCCGCTTCCCACTCTGAAACCGGAGCCGCGGGCGCTGGCAGCGGTGTGGCGGAGGGGKGTAAAGCGGCTTCCCAGGACCCCCTGGGGGAAGGGGCCTCGCTGGGGCCCAGGCTCGGGGGGCTGCATCCCCTTCTCTCGGGGTGGGGGTGTCCATGTTGTAGGTCTATGAGCCGGGCTCCTGCCAGCCGGAGTGAGGAGTACGGCAAACGGGACAGTCCTGGCCTTGCTCGTCCTCTTCCTCCCTTCTGGCTGCCGACAGCAGCCTTGGTGTCAGGGAGAGGAGAGCAGGGCGTGGGGCAGGCCAAGGGGTGCTGCCTGCGGTGGTGTCGCGTGGCCCCTGGCAGGCTGCTGGGGTTACCGTGTCCTCTCTGGCCCAGGGCAGGAAAAAGCTGATAAACGTGGAGGGTATTAGTGGGCCTGAACATCCAGTGCTTGAGAAGACAGTCTATGATTTGCCACTGCGTGCAGGAGGAGGGATCCGCGATCCTCACAAAGCTATCGATAAGTGAAGCTAGCGTGGCCCAAACGCGTTAACCAGTTTCACCACTTTCTGTGCCAACTATGTGTGTTCTTTGCTTGCTTCAGTTCTTCAGGCTTGCAGAAGGCTCAGAGCTTGCTGGTGAGGGGGAGGTTAGCTGACCACCTCCAGACACTTGCTCCTGGCCCTAGGAAGTAGTCTGGCCTTTTCGTTCACTCTGTAACCCTCCTTACCCAACTGGTGTTCCCTACCTCCTGAAACCAGAGATGAGCCTCTCTCCCCTTCAAATCCACCGCCGGTCTAATTCACACAAAAGAATTTCTGATATGATGCTAATTGATTGCAGTACAGAACCCTAGCAGAGCCTCCCACTCCACCCTGGAATTCAAATGTCGCCAAGAAGTCACTAAGCATTACGACAACTTAAGTCATTCTCAGTTCGTAATGGGAGCAGAATGCACAACTGTAGCGTGTGGGCTAAAATGACAGGGTCCAGATACTCCTTGCTCCAGGTGTGAGCTGGTCTCTGGGTGGAGTCAAAGTGGAGCTTCTCCCCTTGCGTTGCATAACTGGGCACATTCTTTTGGCCAAGGATTCACCTTTCTGTGAAGTGCACAATGTGCTCTGTGTGAGACAGAGTCTGTTCTGCTTTGACAGTGTTTTGTGTTATTAATGGTATTTCACTAGAAGTTCCCTAAAATATTTACTAGATTGTCCTTTGAGCTGCAGCTTGGAACAGAATGAATGTACGAGCTGGATCAGCAGCTTGCTGCCTTTCCTATTCTGTGCCTGCTGTATTGTATTGCTTTATTGGCTTTTTTCTTTTTTCCTTCTGACCTATGAGTTTGAGCTTCTCTGGCTTGCCTGCACTTGTTCAAGAGAAGACAGTCTTCTCAGGCTGTAAAAAGCAGTAACTTCAGTGTGTCAGCTATGTGTAGGGCTGAGAACAACTGCCCACCTGGAACTCCACTATCAAACGTCAGTGCGTGAATAAGGATTGTGTGTGACTGGACTGTGCCAAAATGCCGCAGGTCCTTGGCAGACTGTGTGCGTAACGAAGTCATAAAAGCCTGAAAATCTTATGGACCCAAATTAATTTCTTCACAGGACAATGCCTGGTGCTTTTAGTCATTTTAAGTTATTGTGGATTATACAAGAGCTAGCCTGAATCTTCTGGGCTTCCCCTGGATGAACATGAGTTTCAAAAAAAAAAAAAAAAAAAAAAAAAAAAAAAAAAAAAAAAAAAAAAAAAAAAAAAAAAAAAAAAAAAAAAAAAAAAAAAAAAACCAACAACTATATATACACACAGATAGATATATATATATGTCTTTTTTTTTTTAATTCAACAGTATGGTCAGGTGTATTTGTAATGTGACCGCTTTTCTTAGGAGATGCAAAACTGTGGGACACATTAGTCACTGCACCAGCAGCAACATGAGCTTCTGTTAGGAACTCATATGATACCACTGAGTGTGGCAAATATTGTATATTCTTTATTCTGGCCACCTTGAGGGCTGGAGATTATTCAGTTGTGTTGCTTGAAGTATTTGGTCTGTGTCATGGCTGGTATCCAGGGATTCAACTGGGGACCTCAAAAGCTAAAGTATCTGCCTGTAGCCTGAGTGGAAAAAGCTATGCTCTTGATCAGAGAGGATTAATAAACTGCCTCTATTTTTGCCATCAGCTGATCAGTGATGTGTGAATTTGGGCTGCTCTTGAGAGTTCATGGGGAAATGCCTAAACAATAGGAGAGCTGTTTAAGCCCTTTGAGGGACTCTTATCTTTTTAAAACAGACTTTCTGATCAGGCAAGCTATTTTATCGCTAGTTACTCAGCATGATGCATGTAGAGGGTACTGTATGACAGGGAACTGTGTCAGATAAAAAAAAAAAAGCCTTAATATCTTAGTCTAAGGCCTTAGTGGGTGGGACAGAAAACAGTGACTACTGTATCTGGAAGTTTTCATGAAGAATTTGGGATTTTGCTTTCTGAAGAATAACAAAAGAACTTTGCATCCTTGGAGCAGTTAAGCAGCTGTTCAAGAGGTAGCTTTTTGCTGCTACCTTGCGGCATGATGACCACTGTAATTTAACATCCAAATGCACTCTGACTGTCTGGGCACAAGTTTTTCCAGCAGCACAAAGTGTAATGACAATGCAAAGAGTCTGGTGCGTCCTCTGCTGTAATCATCCAGCTTTGTTTCAGTGACTGGTACAATAGTTTCATGTTCCTTCAAGCTGAAACGTGGGCTGAAGCTGGGCACTGCTATGAGGCAACATGTGTGACTGGCATCCTAATCATATTTCAGCCTTCAGTGGTTTCTCCTTGCTGTGAATGGCACGATGGGAAAGAGCCTTTCAGACTTGTGATAGTCAGAATTTGTGTATTAAATTTAGTGGTTGTCACTGGGCATTGTAGTTTGTTGAAGAGGCATGTGAGAGGTCTCCATGGTACCGGGGGCCTGGATCCAGAGGTATTAGGCTTGTGTAGGATTTTATGCTCTCTTAGTAGGTGACTGTGGTAGGACTCTGTTTATCGCGACCTGTCAGTAGGTTTTTCCAGGCTAGAGGAGTTAGAATTGCTGCAGGCAACCCACAACTAACAGCGTTAGCAAGTTTTTAGCCTCCTCAGCCCTGTCCATGCTATGAGCTTGCCCAAGCTGTCTCTTCTGTTTGCAGGAAGATATGGTACTTGCCTCCTGGGCTGTTGGGGATGTGGTGAGTCTCTTCAGCCACCTATACGTGATTATCTGTTTGCAGTGACTTCCTCCTCTCCCTCAGTATCCCTGCTGCTGAGTCAAACCTCTCCTGCTCCTGTGTGTGCTGAGCCATCAGCTGCAGCACTGCTGTGTGGAGCTCTGAAGTAGGCTTGCTGCCTGTCTCTGACAAAGGCAAGAAGCTTTCATGGAGGATTGGGAGAAGATGCAGCATATTTCACTTCTTGAGTGATTCTAGATATTTATTTTTGCTTCTTGGTGTTTTCAGCCAGCTCTGCCTTGTACTAGGGCTGCTTACCTGTGGAAACCTGTGTGAAAGCCTGCTGTTGACTCCAGCAGGCTTCTACCCCAATGCAAGCAAAAACCGAGGGTTTTGAGCTGTGGGATAGGAGCTGCTTCAGGAAGCTATTAGGTCAGAAATAAAGCCCACTGGATTGCTCTGTTTGTGCTTTCTGTTTTTAAAAAGCCTGCCAGTGTTCTTTCCTCACATGTCAGGTTGAGTCCTGAGGATCAGAAACTGAGATTGCTTTGGGCAATGGGCTTGGAAAGCAAATGACGTTCCAGTGATGCTGAACAGTTAAAATCTATTCTGTAATGTGTGCCCTTTGGGCTGACTGTCCCATTTGCTTGTGTTCTGGAGTCTTGTGGATAACATCTGGGATATAAAGTAATTTACATTAATAGTGCTGTTCTTCAGCTTGAGATCCAAAAATTTATTTGAAGAGGCACTATTGATACCAAAGAGCAGATACTGTGCAGATAGTAAGAAAGTAGATAAAAGTTGCTCCATGACATACAGGATAATGAACTTCAAGAAGAATGCGTGAAGTATGAATATCCACAGTGCTGGCCAGTTCCTAATGGCTGCCCTACATCAACCTTGTTATCTGTGCGTATCTCTGGGACATAGGTCAGAAAGGCATATGAGTATCTTTAGGAATGTAATACCTACTAAGTGATTGAATCTGACGAACTCTTCTTGAACCAGGAGATGCTACAAAGGGAATCTGAGTTACTGAACGTTCTCTCCAGCCCACAGAGCAAACGATGCCTTCTTTTTACGTGCCTGGTCCCATAAAATGCTGTGTGAAATGACTCTGTGTAAAAGCTGGTGTATAGTCCTGCCAGTTCATATGGTACTGAAGTCTGCCTTACAGTTGCCGTTGTTCTTTATGTTGTTTAGATTTTCCTGCGAGGAAGCGATTGAGTAAACCTAGCTCTGGTGACAAAAGGTGAACAAAGAGCCTTGTCATCAAAGTGGAGGAACTGACCGCAACGTGGAACAGAAGCAATGGGTGTGATGCTTTACCTTGTTCTTCTCCTTTACCATAAGAGATGTCCTAGCACTCAATCTTATCTTATTCAGCTCTCACTTCAAAAAGTTGGTTGTACTCCCTTCTACAGCCTTTTTGGGACTCGGAACTGTGCAGGGAACTGGATGAACTTCAGAAATGCCTTGATGATCTTCTTTCAGGTTCTTGTCTGCATTATATGAATATTTGGAAGGAAAGTATTCACATAATAAGCAGTTTTAGTAAATCAGTTTTACCAAGTAAAACCAAAAACCTGTTTGATGCAACCAGAGATAAAGAAATGCAGTACTTTGAATTTATTGGCCATATGATTGCCACACATTTGGTCTGAATGACAAAACTTGCCAACTCTATCTCCCATTCCCTCTTCCTCAAAAGACAGCTAATAGAAAAGAACTATTGGTAAAGTGAAGCCAGAAGTTGCAGAACTGCAGCTGGGTTAAAAAAACCACTGTGACTTCCAAATGGGAGGAAGGGGCAGAGAAGGCTGATTGGAGACATCTGAGTACTGTGCAGTCTAGTGAAGCAAGAAACCACCAGAAGCTCAGTGTTAGAATGGAGCTAACTGGCTTGTGGCTCCTCTAAAGGTTGTTTGATTGCATTGATTGCAGTCTGCTTCCTTAAGACTTCTTAATGCATTCAAGTAAACTTGATCCGTGCTCTGGGGGTTGCAAGGCGATTCAATCACAGGAGGAGAGTATTCCATTGACAGGGACTTACAGGAGTTTGCCCAATGCCCCCCGCCCCATCACCAGCCCCCATTATTTCTCTCTTCTTTGCTCAGGGTTGGATGAGGCTGAGGCACTTTGTTCTGTTTGGCTCACTGCTGTTCACATAAAGATCTGAACAAAACAAACTTCTTTACTCAAAGCCTGGTTGGAAGTGGGTGGACTGGCTCAGCCTGCTGTTGTGATGAGTTACCTTTACAAGTTATAGGCAACTCTGTTACAGTATGGACTATTGATCATGTCTTGCCAGTCACTGAATGCAGGAAAAAAATGTGACCAGGTGAAATGTAGATTAAATCCTGGAAAAACTGTCTGCATTCAGTGCAGACTGAGACAGAGGAGGGGTATAATGGCTTTGGCTGGAGCTTTAAACACCTGTTTATCAATGATTTAGGAAGAAATAGCTTCCAGTTGTTTGGGGTCCTGTCTGATTAAAAGGGAAGTGCTGATTGCATGTATTTGCTGGCAAGCTTGGTGTTTATTTGCAGAGACTGATGCAGCAGGGTAGGAAGTACCCTGGGAAGTACCCAGCATGGAAGCAAGAAAGTGAAGAGGCTCAGGGAGCGGGACAGTAGAGATCACAGGTTCTCAACATCTGCATGGGTTAAAACCTTGCCCTTAGAGAGGGGTAAGCCAGGGAGTGTGAGAACTGGGAAGTGAGCATGCTGACTAATGTGTGGAACAGGAGCTATGCTATTCACAGGGCTAAGAAAGTAGGCTAGTGTAGTGCTGTTCCTGGTAGCTTGGATGTGTGTCTATTAAGCTATCCTCTGCTCCTATTTGTAGCTGCCTGCTAAATACATAGACAAAGCATACGTGTCAAGATTATTCCAGCAACTGTCTTGAACATACCAAATGAACATGGCCTGTTGCCCTGTTAGAGTATGGTACCCCACGGTCCAGCACTCATTTCCTCCCTCCTTTAACTCTGTGGATATTTGAGATTATAATCAAATTTTTCATAGGAAGAACAACTGGGGAAAAACTAACACAGACCTTGATAGCCCAATACATTCCTTCATTAACATTATCTCATCTTGTTGTGTTAACCAGGATAGATCTGTGTTCCTGTAATACTAAAGATCTCTTACATCATATTGGAAAAGAAAGCAGAATTTTTCCTTTTCTTGGTGAAACAATTTCTGCCTGGTAAAGCCATGTCAGTCAGGAATCCTAACCCTTAGATCAGCAGCAGTGTGTTGGTAGAAGCCTGTCCTGTAGCCTTGGCCTCTGAGAACCTGACGGGGAATAGCTAATAAATGTGGAGAGTATTTAATTCTGAAAGAACATTTTGAAAACTTGGGGTAACACATAGGGGGATGTCTGTCTTCAGTATGTTAGCTTGGTCTGAGTGTGGAGAAGACCAATATAAAGAAGCTGTGGTCTGAAATAAGAGAGAGTGATAAAGCAGCACATAGACTCAGGAGGTCAGCCCCTTAGTGGAACAGGATCTTGTCTGTATTTTAGTACTTTGGTATAATCATGGAGAATTTTGCTAGTGGACAGCCACATGATCTCTAGAGAATCATTATCTGGGAGACGGGCTTCTGTTACAGGCTTGCACATAGCTGAAGTGACCTTTGTGTGTAGTTACTGTTCTGCCTGATGTCTCTCTGACCTCTCCCTGGCTGGAGACATCAGCTGAAATCTTGCTCGAAACTGCATTAGGCGGCCCTGGCAGGCTTCAGTCCTTAGGGAGCGGCTGGGAAACACTGGCTCTTAGTCCCTTTCCCAGTCAGGTGACTCTACCAAGGGTGTGACCACAGCAATAAGATAAGTATCTCTAGGGGAATTTTTGGAGGATCTTCATGTTACTTGGCRTCCTTTCTAGCTGTAGAGAAGAACTGGTCCCTCTTCAGAAAGGTGAGTACACCTCTAGATATCAGTCTTCCTATATAATAGCAGTGGAGAGCATGTTACTGGGCATCATTACAGTCACTGGTTCAGAGCTATTGGATGTGCACTTCCAGAGATGGTGAGGCTGGAAAGGACACCCTGTCCCATGCCCCATTTCATTCTCTCCATCAGGGACCTTCCTAGCACTGCTGTACCAGCAGCAATCCAGTTCATTACACTGCTGGAGTCATGTGGAACCTCCTGGCTCCATCTCTCTACTGACAACAGGTTAACAGAAAAAAAATAGAGTTTTCACATCTGTCGTTCTGTAAGGGGAAGGGGGCTGTCATCCTTTTGTGTATTTGGATTGTTCAGATTGAAATGTTTATCTGCAACCTACACCAGAAGTGCCCTGGAGTGAAAACAATACCTTCAACACTGCCTGCTGTACAGGAAAAGTGACTCTTTGGGAATCAAACAAATTGGTCACAGAAATCTCACATTACTGCCTTGTGGTGTTAGTTGGTGTCTTGAGGTAGAAATCAGTTAGTAGCAGCCCATTCCTGATTAAAACTCTTGCTTAGCTTGACTTTAGCACCTATATAGAAATTGGTCCATAATAAAATGTGCCTCCACCAAAGCCCCAGTTACTATTACTAGATAAATATAACTCAACTTGTTCCTACATGTGTCTGCATCCAGCACTTGCTGTTGCACTTGGGAAAGGAGAGAGGAGTTGGGCAGAAGGCCTTGTCTGCCGCAGTGTACAAGCTCTGTTTCTGTGGATGAATTCCTGCAGGGCTGCATGCACCAGCCCTTTGAGCATTTGTAGAATTCAGAGGCTTGTTCTTGGCAAACTTAGGAAAACAATTGCTCACCAGGAGTCTCGGGAGGCAGTCGAGCAATGCACAGAAGTGATGCCCTGGGCATTTGGAGGCTGGAAGTATTGGAGTGTGGTGTAGAGGGAAGAGGATCTCTGTGGTTTACCTGCCTTAGGGAGGGGTTTCTGAAGTGGAGAAGAGTGATTATTGCTATTGGGTCTAGAAGTTTTATTTGTGGATCAGGACCCTGTTGTACTTATGTTGTGAAAACATGAAACAAAAAGACATACCTTGTAGCGTGTTGCCAGATTCACACTTTTGAAAGGGAAGGTTTTGGCCTGATGCCTTGGGCTGAGGGCAGGGATCTGTGGTCTGAGATGTGTGACTGACTGGAGCAGGGGTGAGATTAACAACATGGTTAAAGGTGGAAACAGCTCTGCCATGACAAGCCCTCTAGCATTTCCCTGAGTGGAGCTCAGTACCAGTGAGGCATTCTACCTTTCTGCAGCTAAAGACCAAGAGCCATTTTTTGATAACTTAATAGGGAGTTGATAGCAGGTGTGGCCTAATAACTATGTTGGTCATAAGCAAGAGCAGGTATTTGGGGGAAGGAGGGGGGTACCTTTTTAACACTACTAGCAGAAAGGGTTGTAGCTCTACAGAAATCTCATTTGCATGGTTCAGTTTGTCTACCTGATGTTGCCCATTGTAGTGGTGTCTGTGATGCCCTTGTCTGTAATCCTGCGGAGGTATGAAGTGAATAGAGATGTAGTCACTCTCTCCCTCCTTCTTCAGAGAGCTTGTCTTGCAGGAGCTGCAGTGAGGTCTCAAGTAGCTCTTAACTGTGATAGCTGAAAGAGGAAGGCGGGAAGGTAGGGATAAACATTCCTTTGCCCTGCAAATATGATCTGCTAGATAGCCTCCTCTTAGCAGAGGCGGCAGTGGCATCAGAAAGTCTTGTACATGGTGCTGACCCACATATAACTCTAGTTGACCCAATATAACTCCAGCTATATCGCTCATACTGTACAGGCTCTGCCAGCCCTCCTGAATCATTTGGTGGCTCTTCCTACATCAGGCTGTCCACAAGGTAGCTCTGTCATCTCTACTTTGCTGTAAAACAACCTCCAGGCTTTGGCATGTATAACTCATATATTTGCTTTTCCTGGCAAACTCAGGTTTCCCCTGGTCTCAAGCTCTTGGTGGCTCACAACACATGCGGTGTTTTGAGAATAACTAGGCATGAGGGGGTGGAGTGGCAATCTATTTGCTCTTCTAGGGCTCAGGGTGACAGCAGCAGCTGTTCTTCAGCCCCAGTGTGCAGTACTAAGTACCTTCCCTATGCCTGCATGCAGATCCAATTTGATCTGCTGACTGACATGGGCTCATGGAGTATGCAAAGTCCAGAAAAAGCCTGGCAGAAAAGGGTCCTCCTTGTGCTTTTGACCTTTTTGCTTCTACCAGGCTAGATTTTTCTGGACTTCTATAAAGTCTATACAACTGCTATGGAAATATGTACTTGACTGGCTGCTACTAGGTCATGGAGATTAGCCTGTAGAAATACTATACTACTTTATTGTATTCTCCCACCTAGCTACTGTGCTGATGACTACAGCATAGCCTTAAGCTGTGGGATGCTTTGCCACAAGATATTGTGGCTTCTGAAAACTCATGTGGGTTCAAAAGCAGGCTGGAGGAATTAATGGAAGAGAAATCCATTGAGTGTTACTAAATTCATAGGTGCCACATCCAGCTCAGGAAGTTCCTGTCAACAAATGGTTAGAGGCTTGGAGAGCATGCAGGGAGGCATCATGTATGCTTGCTCTGTTCTCAAAGCAAGGGAAAGTATCTGCTTTTGGCTGCCGTCTACAGAGGCTATGAGGCTACAAGAACCCTTAGTCTGATCCAGCACAGCTACTATTATGTTTCAGAGCCTGTTGATCTTAGTGATAGTAAATCCATTTATTTGGGTTTGTTACTCCTGAGAAAATAAGTAGGTATGGCTCAAACTCTAGTGTGGAAACTGCAGAAAGAATGGATTTGGGGTTGGTGGTTTGTTTTTTTTGTTTGGGGTTTTTTTTTTGTTTTTTGCTTGACTGTTCCTCAAATGAACAAGCACACTCTGACATGCAACAGCTTTCCACATTTACCCCCAAATTCTAGCACTGTGTAGTCGGCTTGAATTGGAAACCAGAGATGGAAGGCATGTTTGTGATTCATTGCTTCCTGATAAAAGTGGGGATGGGGGTGTCGGATGGAAAAAGTGATACAACCTTTATGTGTCATATCTAATTGATCTATGTCTTCATCAGGAGAAAGAAAGGAAGGGTCTGGGGCAGATTTAAGTATACTTTTACATGACTATTCATGAAGTGTTTTTAATCTTAGCAATTTCAGGAATGTGTAGTCTGGTTTTACTGGGGACCACTGGGAAGTCTTAGAAGGTTCATGGTGAGCTATAACTTTTTAACCAGTGACCTGGATCGTGCAAAAATGGCCCAACTCTTCCCCCCTACCCCTTCCTCACCAAAGGTCCCTAGTCTGTTTGCAATAATCCAGTCTGCTTTTCTTTCCTTCCTCCTCTTTTCCTACCTTCTTTTGCTCCTTCTCCAAAATTGTCTTAATGTCTGGCTAAAAATCCTGCTTCCTCCCAGGTTTTGCAGTTTCTGCTCTCAGCTGTATTAACTCCCAGTTGCCCTAACCTTCCAGCCTCAGCCAAGTGGATATTGATGACTGAGCAGAAGGGGTTTTTTGCTTGTCTGTTTTTTAAATAAATAGACTTTTGACATTGAAGTAAATCTTCAAGGAAGTGAATGTGAGGTAAACAAAAATGCCTCTTTCTGCCCTTAGCCTCTGCAGGCCTTTTACTTCCCTTTCCTCTATGGAAAGTTGATGATGGTTACCTATACCGTCATGCAAAATTAAGCATTTCTGAGAATGTGATGGGGACAGCTTACAGAACTAAGGGTCAGAAAAGCTCTGCTGGTAGAGCGCCACATCCTACCAGGGCAGTGCTAGCTGCTCTGCTACTAAAAGGAGTCCAGGCCTCTAAACCAGAATAGGCATTCTTGTAAGTTTCGTTTTTGTTTTTTTTTAAATGTAGAGTTATCAAGTCCTTTGTCTTGTATATAAATCCTCTTCATCTTTAGTAAAAAGGGACTGGAGAAAGTGTGTGTGTGTCCTTCCCTTCTTCTCCCAAAGCCAGCTATGTGTAAAAGCGTGGGCAGCAGTGCATGGAGGCAGTGGGGTTTGCTAAACCAGATGCTGTACAGTGAGGAGGGACCAGGCCCCACGTACGGTGCCTGGGGAGCATGCTTATTTTAGGTCTTTCTGGCCATGAGCTGTTCCCTTTGCTCAGCTGTTGTGATGCTACCTTTCCCGCACAGTGCTGTCATGCCGCCCCAATGTTTCTATTTTAACTCTCTCTGGGGCTAGGTCTTGTGACACAAGGATTTGGCATCTCTCCTACGTGCTGGAACGTGGCATCTCAGGAGGCACAGTGGCTGCAGCTGCTATATCAGAGGGTGCCCCTCCTAGTAGCTGGTAGAAGGGGGACACCCCTACGATTGTGATGCATCAGAACAGGCAGCATCCCTGCAAAGGAGTGGCAGTGTCTAACTGTGCCCATCTCTGTCTCCTCCAGTCTTTTTCACGGCGTTTGAAGAGCTTGGGACATACTTGCCAGCTGCCCACTGCTCCCCTGTGGCATCTCACATTCAGCTTTCAGGTATGTAGTTACTGGGGACAAGAGTAGAGTTGCGTGCCCTAGAGGCACATAAGATAGCTTTGCAGCCTGCTGACAAATGGTGGGGAGGAAGGACAGGGACAGCTGGTGGCATGGGTGGAGGTATTCTTCAGGTTTCAAGGTTCATGCACCTGAGCGTCATGTCCCATTTAACAACTTGCTTCTGTGACTGGAATTCAGCACTTTCAGCCTTCTGGAGAAATCCAGAGGAACGGTATTAATGTACTCCTGACACTCTCCATGGGATGAGACTGGGCAAACAGAGCCAAACTGTTTCCAGAAGAAATGTAGGAAATTCTTGCAGTCTGTGTTGGGGTGCTTCACAGTGTGGCTCATGCCACTGAAAAGGATTTGCAGGAGGTGGGAGATGTGGACTCTGACCTGATCTTCTTCATCTCTGCTGTGTGCTCTGTGGGCTGGCAGAATGAGCAGATACCTCTCTGGGGTGTGAGGGAAGCTTTTTATAACTAGGAATGTGCAAGAGGAGAAGTGGCAGCAAAGGACATCTATGCTGCATTAACCCAGGCTTGCCTAGAATGGAGTGGGTTTGTGTGTGAGTGACTGGGCTTGGGCCTTTTTCCGTTACTCCCTCTCTCATTCCTGCACAACAGCAACCCTGAACCTCTCCCCAAGGAATTCGTAGTGTCACACCATGTCAGGAACAAACTGCCATCACAGACTAGCAGAGGGGAATGGGCAAAAGTTCTGAGACAACAGAGGATGAGATGTGCCTTTTACCTTCTAGCCTAGATTTTGAGCCTAATGCAGTGAGAGAGTTGAGTGTAATGAAAACACCAGCTCTACAGGGATGTTTCTAGGGAAGCAGTGCTGCTGGGTAACTGGCATGTGTGCTGCAGTGCTATTTGGCTGAGTATGCCCCAGCATGTTTCTGTAGTTCTGCTCAAGCCCAGCTCAGCTGGTGGGCAGTTTATAGGGTTCCTCCCCATTCAAGACATGCCTGCCTGCTGACTGCTCAGCCTTGTTTTCTCCAGTCAGTTGTTGTAATCCCATAATCCTGAGTCATACTGGGAAACTGGCGTCATCTTCATTGACAGAAGACTTATTTAAAGTCTTTCAAGGCAGATTTCAAATAGCTTTAGCTACCTTAAGAGGGTAGCAAAAGCTACAGAAACTGAGGTTGTTGGTTAAGAAAGGAATTTCTGCAGAGATGTCTGGTGCTGCTGAAGGGTGTTGGATTCACTAGCATCTCTAATATCTGTACAGCTGAGGTTTGGCAAGATTATCTTCTACAACATCCTTTCCAAATGTGCTACAGGCCTGCCAAGGAGGCCTTCTGTCTGCGGGGAGGGAGGAGGCAGGTTCAGTCCTGGGCATCTCTGCTGGATCTAGCTATCTGCTGCTGGAGGTGCAGTGATGTCAGTACTTGCCTGCAGGGCAGTAAGTTGGGCTCCTCCAGCTCCAAGAGTCATGGAGAACTGTGCTCTCTGCAAAGGCTCAGCCAGTGCTATGTTAGAAATCACTTTTCTCTCTTCTCAGCTTAACTGAAATCTGCAAAAATTCTCTGCTGCAAGAAAACGGGGGTGATGTCATCAGAAGATGATGCTGGCGGGGAGGCTCCTGGGGGCAGTTTCTGGGAGGTAAGGAAGGATAATCGGAGCGTGAGGGAGGTAGGAATGTCTTCTTACTTCCCACCTGTGGAATTAGGGGGTTGAGTTTCAGGTTCCTGGGTGACATGTTGCTCTTGGGGAGTGGAAGGGAGGAGGGGAGGTTCAGTAACATGCTGTATGTTACTGCAGGGAGGAGGTGACCCTTTCCTCCACAGATGCTGTGGAATGAGAGTTCCTTGTTCAGCTGACACTGATTTGAGCTGTGAGAGAGGCAAGCAAAGCATCTCAGCTTCTTCCCTCCACTGCTGTGCCTGCCTGAGAGAGTGCCAGAGGAGGGTCTGAGCCCAGCTGCTGGCTTCAGATGGGCCTATGCTCCCTCCCCATGCAATGATTGACCTGCTGCTATCTGTTCTGAAAGAACATGAAAGTCAGTACAGTATAAATGATGATGCTGTGTGAAATTTCAGGCTGGAAACTACAGGCGGACAGTGAAGCGTGTGGATGATGGGTACCGGCTCTGCAATGACTTAATCTCCTGCTTCCAGGAGAGAGCCAAGATAGAGAAGAACTATGCCCAGCAGCTAACAGAGTGGTCCCGTAAGTGGAGGACCAACGTTGAGAAAGGTAAAGTTGGCAGGTTGGACTGGGAACAGGATGCAATCATTGCACTCTCTTCCTTGAGTGCTGTCTCTTACTGAGGTGATGCTGTTTCCCTGGGGGACAGACTTCCCTTCTCCAGGAAGGGGGTGACTTTCTTGAGTGTCTTTTTTTATGTGTGTGTGTTTTTTGTAGCCAGTCCTCTGATTCACTTGGAGAGGTGTTCTCTGTATTGTCAGGTGTTTGGTTACAAAAAAAAAAAAATCTATTTGTTTAGTTTGGCAAGTCTTTGGGCAGTCCAAGTCTTAAATCAAGCTGCAGATCTCCCCTTTTAAGGATGGCTTAGCTGTCTCTCCTCCTTCTCCTCCAGTCAGAGAATAACTACTAATGCTGTGATTTAGTGGCAGTGGGCTCAAACTGATAGCATCTTACAAAGTAATGGGAAACAGTGGGACAGATGCCCCAAAGGACCTACTGGTCTGTGAAGCAGAAGCTTAGCCTCAGTCATGAACTAGTGTTGCTATCTGTCCTGAAGCTCAGGCCAGATCTGCGAAGAGAATTTTCTACAGAAACCTCCTAGCAGGCACCATCTGGGACAGCTAAGGCTGCCCAAAAGAAATGCCTGTCTTGGCCAGCTGTAACAGCCAGTCTAGATGCTGCCTGTTGAGACTGTGTGGAGACCAGTCAATGCTGACTTGTGTGATGGGGGAGAGTTAAGGAAGTGACTCCATACTGATAGATGTGTGTAGCAGGAAAAGAATCTGCATTCCCTTCTATGGGCAGGAGGTGTAAGAGCCTCTCTGCTGCTTGTTCCTGCAGGTCCACAGTATGGTACTCTGGAGAAGGCCTGGCATGCCTTCCTGACAGCTGCAGACAAACTGAGTGAAATTCACTTAGCTGTCCGGAACCACCTGGCTGGCGAAGACTCAGATAAGATCAAGGCCTGGCAGAAGGAGGCCTACCACAAGCAGATGATTGGAGGCTTCAAGGAGACAAAGGAGGCAGAGGACGGGTTCCGCAAGGCCCAGAAACCCTGGGTGAAGAAGATGAAAGACGTGAGCAAAGTGTGAATGGGGAAAGAGGGATAAGGGCAGTCAAGCTGGCTCCCTGATTGAGAGAGCCACTGGGCAAACAAACTGGGTTTAGCCAGAGTAGCAGAGAATGCCAGAGAGGGAGGGATGTCTTGATGGTCTCTTGTTCTTGGTGGTTTTGTGGCTTCCTTCCCATGTGGGAAGACTTTGGTAACAGGCTCTGTATTCCTGCATGGCAGGTGAGCACTGAAAAAAAGATTTGGAGGTACCTCTTCCCTTCGGAGCATGGTTTACTAAATGCCAAATTGGCATTCCTATTAAGTTGTCCTGAAACCGTTGCTGCTGACTGTAACAAATGTTAACATGCCCTCTCTGAGTAATGGAGGATCAATGTGGTCAGGATCATGGCTTTCTCTGCATCCTCCTCCTACAGGTGGAGACTTCTAAGAAAAACTATCATGTAGCCCGGAAGGAGGAGAAAACAGCCCATACAAGGGAGAACCATGCCAAGGCAGACTCATCTGTCTCACAGGAACAGCTGCGCAAGTTGCAGGAGCGTGTAGAGAAGTGTACTCAGGATGCTGAGAAGGTGAGCGTGTGTTGTATGGATGTGGGTCACAAGGATACTCCTCTCGAGGAAAAAGCACTGGTTGTAATGTCACTCAGTGAAATGGCTCCTGCTGAAGCCTGTAAGGAGGTGTTAGATCCTGTTGTCTGAGATCTAATTTATAAGTAAATTTAAAAAAAAGTAGGGGATTTGGCGCAGGGGATGGGAGCTGCAGAGTGAAGACTTGGCTACCAAAAGTGGCTGGTTTGCCTGCCCACAAGAGTGAAAGTGTGGAAGGCCCTCTATGGAAGAGGGTGGCAAGGAAGAACAAGGAACTTGCAAGAATATTAAGAGAGCAATGGACTGGGATACCAGCTGTGGGATTTCTTCTTCTTTCTGTGGTGTATTTGTTCAGCAGTGCAGGGGGAAAAAAAAAAACTTGTCAGTCCCAAGCCAGAGCAGGGGGGGAGTGTCACTGGTTTGACATAAGGCAACACATCTCCCCATTGTTGTCCTCCTGGGTTGATACAGTGCAAGGATCAATATGAGAAGATGCTGGAAGAGCTGAACCGCTACAATCCTCGCTACATGGAGGACATGGAGCAAGTGTTTGAGGGCTGTCAGGAAGCAGAGCGCAAGCGATTGTGCTTCTTTAAGGAGATGTTCCTGAATCTGCACCAGCATCTCAACCTCTCCACCAGTGAAAGGTACCAGCCCTGACACAGAAGAGAAGTCTGCCAGCCTGGGGTGCCCTGGGCTCTGGCAAGGGGTGCCAATTCAGGTGTCTGAAAGGGAGCTGCCCATTTGCATCAGGCAGGTCTTGCTCCTTCCCCTTCCAAGTGTGTCTGAGAACTGGCATTTGGTCCCTTTAGACTGACCAGTGCTGGTGTCTCTGATCTTGGACAGTGCCAGGCTCCCCAGAGAGGATTCTTTCTGCATCTGAACCCTTCCTTTTCCACTAGTCCAGTACTGTTCTGTGGGTGTTTCTATTCTATGAAATGCCTCGATGTTGCTATATGTACTCCCAGTCTGAGGAATGTGGCTCTGTTGCCTTCTAGTATCTATAGCTATTACACCCATTCTAAGAGACCTTTTGTGAGATAATGATAACCATAAGCCCACAAGCTGCCCTTAAGTAGGGTTACATGGGGGAAATAGGTGCAGCCAAAAATCTTCTGTGCTCCTGTACTTTAAGGTGGAGGCAACGAACCTGAGCCACCTCCCTGTCCGTGTGCAAGAATGTGCCAGGCTCTTTCAATGCTCATTTGATGAGCTGTGCTGAGAGCTGGCAGATGTTAGCCACTGCCACACCAAACAAGCCTGTCCTGTTTGCCAGGCTGACTCTTCTGTAAGGGTGGCTCTGTTTTCCTAGGGCTGAACAGGTGCTGCTCTAGCATCCTTAATCCTGTGGGACTTTGGATGCTATGTAATTGTGCATGAGGTTATGCTCTTCCTTCCTACTTGGCTTTTGGGAAACTGCTGAGGGACTTGGTTACTGATGGTTCTCTCTGTTCCTGGTCATAGCTTTCATGCATTATATCGAGATCTCTACCAAGTCATCATGGCTGCAGACAACCAGGAGGACCTGAAGTGGTGGCGCAACACTCATGGACCAGGCATGGCGATGAATTGGCCTCAGTTTGAGGTGACGTAGCATTCTAGAGTGTATTATTACTATTTCCAAACATTTAGCTGCTTTACTGAAATTGGTGGATTGCTAGTCTTGTGTTGGAAAGACCATGTCTTTGCTCGGCAGGCTCAGGATGTTAGGCTCTTCTAAAATTTTTGTTGTGTTGCAAGCTCTTTGGTGCCCAAAGGGACACATGCAACCCTGCCAAACTGCAAATACTCCAGCCATCCAGCTGCAAGGTCAAAGAACAGGAGTTGGTGCTCAGGGCCTTGGGACAAGTTTCTGTTACAATTTTCTCACAGCCCCTCTTGTTGCACCTTGGGATTCAACAGGAGAGAGCCTGCTATGCCAGCAAGGCCATTTGGCTGACCAGCCCAGCCACAACTGAAGTATGACCTGGTGTTCTGTCCTTCTGTATTGGTCAGAAAAGATGCACAGAGCTTTTGTATCTGAGTGGGCTTGATGGTGTTACTGCTTTTCCCTGAACAGGAATGGTCCCTCGAAACACAGCGGCCAATCACCAAGAAGGAGAAGAGTGGCAAGATGGCTGATGATGTCACACTGACCAGCATTTTGCCTACACGGGATGGTGTTGTCTCACAGACCCCTCTGCAGACAAGGCAAAGGTAAGGGCTGAAGTCTGGGATACATCAAGTTAGGAAAAGTACAGTCCTGCCTAGGGTCATGAATGAGTTGGATTGATAGGAGTGATCTCTTCCTTAACTTCCTGTCTCTTGCCTGTGGCCTTGCCTGTGCCACTCTGGAAAAGGCAAGGTAGAAAAGGGGGTTTAGGGTAGCTGCCTTTTTATTTTTGCCTTTTTCTTTTTTTCTAGCATGTACTGCCTCACAAGGTGCCTTCCTTGTAAAGATCCTTCTAGTGATGAGATCTGGCCCAGTCAGACTAATGCTGTGTGAGATTCTGGCATGCATTTCCCCAATTCTTCTTCCTCCCAGACAGGGTGAGGAGACTTGGGAACCGGCAGCTTTGCCAGTTAGCTGTACTGTTTCCTAAATGCAGGCATCAGATTTTCTTTTTTTTTTTTTTTTTTTTTTCTCCCTTCCCTGGCATGGTGCTGAGTACTACCTCACAAGCCTGGGTATAGCTGCTTCCTTTGCCAGGAAGCAAGCTGGAGAATAGGGAGAGGCTGAAGAGACTCATGTCCTACAGTTCCAGTAGTCATCCTGCTTAAAAGGTGAACTCTGGCCTAAGTGAACTGGGCAGAAAAGAATGGGGATATAAAGATGTCTCRAGGCCACTACTGTATTTCACAGTCTATTGGATTCAAGGGCCCTATTTGCCAATCTACAGGTTTTCCTATCAAGAGGAGCAGAACAGCCTCTTCTATGACAGCCTGAGGGCACCTGCCCATGTGAAGTTAGTATGGAACATAGCCTCTTTGGGGGTTTTTGGGTTCCAGGTGCCTGTCCTCTGCTGCTTTTCCCGTCTGCTCTTGTTCCTGACTTGGAAAACGGCATTCCAGACATGTTTCTTTGGGATGGGAGACATGGCTTTTCCTGTCTGTCTTATTCTTGGCTGGAATAACTCTGGACACAGCTGGGCTCTCCAGTTAGGACCGGCTTTCCTTGTGTGAGAGGGTCTGCTAGAGTAGGATGAGGTCATGAAGAGTGTGCATGTGTGAAAATACTTTGAGAATGAGTTACCCTTCTGGCCCTCAGGGCTCTAATGCTCGGATGCTTTCAACCAAATCTAGTATCTCCTGGGATCTCTCCTCCCTCTTGACCCTCACTTGGCTATTGGGCCTCTTGCACCTTGTTCTATAGCATAGCAGTCTCAGGGGGAGTCAGGGTGGTGCATGATTCAGGAGGAGGTGGGTGAGAGATGAGTTTACTAACAACCATCTTGTCCCCTCTCTCCTTCCACATACAAAGCGGAGGGAAGGAAGACATTTCGGAGTGGTCAGATGAGGACACTCCCAAGAAGTGCCTAGATGCCAACGGGCATGAGGAGGACATAAAGGTACCAGGTGTACGGGTACGAGCGCTGTATGATTACACAGGACAGGAGGCTGATGAGCTGAGCTTTAAAGCAGGTACAGAAGCACTAATCTCTTACTAACCTTTTGCTGTCCTCACTTGGGCTGACTGAATGATTGAAGCACTCTTTAAGAACTGGATGTCCTCTTSAAAACTGATACTTACACTTCTTCCCCTGGCCTGACCCATTGCCAGCTCCTCTGAGGTGGATGATATACTGGGCAGTCCAACCTGTTCTAGACTAAGAGACAGTGAGGACACATAAAAAGAGACTGCCTAGGCCTTGGTCACAGTGTAGGGAGAGCAGACCCCAAGTGGTAAAACAGATCCTTTGTGCCTCCTCTTAAGGCATTTATTCTGCATTGTATCTTGAGACTTTATTAAATGCTTCTCCCTTGTGACATTGATAAAAAAATTATATAGGTGGTCTGGATTGTCCTTTTGAAGTAACCAGAAGATAGATGTTTTGGGAGAAGGCTCAGCTGATTGGCATGCACTACTGAAGGCAGAGTTCAACTGGCAAAAAACAGCTATGCAACCTGCTGCTCAAAACAGGTATCTTGAGAGTGGAGATCCTGCCTTGCAGCAGAGGATTGAGTGAGAGAGAATGCTGGAGCAAACAGACCCTTCCCTTTTTCTTCCTTCAGTTATATTTAGTTTGCATGTGCCCTCTTCTCCAACTCCAAGAGGACATCTGGATCTTGAGAGTGTCTCTAATCTTGCTTGTTTTGAGTCTTACATGGTATCTCTGTGCTATACCTCTCCAAAATACACCCATTTTAAAAAGGCACTGAAGTCCTTCAGTAGTAGGGGCTTATGCCTGAGGCCAATATCTATGCTGCAGTGTTACCATACTAGTAAACTTCCCAACACTAACTTGTTGCTTTAAAATATCTTACAATATGGGTGCTCTAGAACTTGACTCTTTGCTCTCTCTTTCCACCCAGCAGATGTAATGAGGTATGACTGGTTAGCTTCAGTCATCCCCTTTTTTGAATCTGCTCTGAGCAGCATGCACCAGTAGGGCTTAAGCTTAACAGCAGATGACTTTCTGAGCCTCTGCCAGTATGGGATGTGCCTATTGATGCAGTCAGACCTCCCTCTCTGGCAGAAGTATGACCTTCTACTGGTGGAGAAGGGGACCTTTCTGCCCTTTCCCAAAGTAGATGTGAGAAGGTTAAAAGCCTTTCCTGGTYATAGTCTGACAAATGAGTTGATTCCATGCCTTGCTGGCCAAACCAGACACTCCATCATGGAATAGTCATTTTGGGTCCTAACAGCCAGAGCTTAGCAGCCTCTTACATTTCCTTCCAGCCTGCTACAGAGGAGCCACTAAGAAGGAAATCTCTGAGATCCTTCTGATCTCTTTGGCTTGTAAGCACATTCCTCTGGGGGGAGGAAAGGAGGCAGAAATATAGGGCACAAAATATTTCTGATGTTGAACAGCAGAAGTGAAGGTCTGTCTCTAAGTTCCTTGGCCTAGGGGATGGTACTGAACATAGATACTGAAGAGGTCAGTAACTCTGGCTTTGATTAAACTGTGCAATATGACAGTGTGATAAGGGGAGAAAAGTGTGATGATTCAGACCAATAGGTCTTGCTTTTTTTATCAACTCTTCTGAGGTGGGGAAAAATGCCATGCTACCTTTCCCAAGGCTGCTTCCTAATGACTGGTTTTGCTTTTAGGTGAAGAACTAATGAAGATTAGTGAGGAAGATGAGCAGGGCTGGTGCAAGGGCCGACTTCTCACTGGCCAAGTTGGACTCTATCCTGCTAACTATGTTGAGAAGTTTGGATCATGATTGCTGCTGCCCTGCCTAGTGTCTCACAGCCATACCAGCATCTCCTGCAGAGGTCACTGGGTCACTGCTGGCCCCAATCCACCTTTGCAGTATATCCAGCAACTTCTGGACTTTGAGGGCACGTATTCCATTTAACTAATGCTTCATTTTAAATGCCTAGACCTGTAGGGATTTTCTAATAAATAAACAAGGATGAGTAAAGACTTCTCTGACTGTGAGCACTATAGGAGTGTAGGAGTACAGAAAGGAAAAGATCCTCTTGACTTGCACTCAGTGAACAGAGATAAGTGACACATGCAACTCTTCAAAACAGAGAAAGGAGACTTCCTTGGCTTCAATGCACGTGCATCCATAGGGTGGAGGGGTCTGCCCTGCCCCCAAGCTTCCTGTTCAAGGAACTTTGGATGTACAGGGCAATGGGGAACTTCTAGTATTGCTTCCCCTTTTTGGCCCAATCAAGCTGACTCCCCCATATTTCGGAACTCTTCACTATCCTTCACCTGCAGGCTTGTTGGCTCCCCTGGTAAGGCAGCTGGTATAAGTGATACAGCTTCAACAATCTGGATGTCCCCTCCCACTGCCCTCAGATTTATTGGGATAACACCAGGAATTAATGATAGTATAGCTTGGACAGGAGAAAGAGGCTTCTGTCTTGCACGATGTGGCTGTTCAGGCTAACAGGTTGCGAACAGAACTGTCTGGCAGCAGGTCAGAGTTGACTCAACATTCCCTGAGCTTGAATGGGCCTTGATATGTGCTGAAGGCTAGTATTAACAAAGAGGCAGCCACATTGCAATGCTGTTCTGCTTAGGACCCCTAAATGCACTAGTATGTGTTGGGGTTTCTATTGCTTCTAGATTGTTTTGGCTATACCTCTCTTCTTCATGAACACTCAGTGCACAGTAGAGACATTCCTTTTCCTTCTCCTACATATTCTTGACTTATGCATGCTGGAAGTGCACTCCCTGCTTTGCCAAAGACCCCTSCACTGTGATGAAGGGTAGCAGAGTGTGGAAGCTACCTCCTGGCTGGCACAACATTAGCTATAGACACATAACTCTTCTTTTGGTCCTGAATTGCTGCAGGTGTACTTACACCTAGTTGTTAACTGCTATTCAGCAGGGGGTACCTATCAAACCTCTTTATCTGGCCTGTCTTTCTGCCCTTGAAAGCCTCTGAGGCTGCTGAGACAAAGTGGGGTCCTGATCCTAGTGCTCTGTGTATTCAAACATGAGGACTGATGGACATGTTCTGTATAGGAGAAGCCTAAGATCTTGAGGGAACAAAAAAAGGAAAAGCTACCATTTTTGGAAAAACAAAAACCTCCCAAACAATAATTTAAAAACTGTTTACTTACTACATCTGCTTGAAGTTGTTGTTGAGATGCATTGTGAGTTTGTAGTAGCCTTCTGTAGTCAAATTCTTATTCTGGGTTAGCACAGGTGAGGAACTTTAAGTCAGTCAGATGCAAAACTCAGTCAAGCCTCTACCAACCACACCRGAGTGAACTGTTTCAGAGCTGTTTGGAAAAGGGGTGATACAGATAAGGAAGTCTGAAGTCATAGGCGAGCATTTGGGATTAAATGACCACAGAATGTTAACAGCAGCTGGTGAACCAAAATGGATGTTTAAGAAGTGTAGACTGAAAAGGAGGTGGGGATGGACTGATTCAAACACTGTTAACTCATGAGAGATTAAAGTATGACAAACATCTTGTTGCCTGCCTGCCAGACAGAGCAGAAGTTAACCTTTTACAGCACACTGGATGCCTTGAAATGTAGTCTGCCATGGACAAAGAGGTCTGAGACTAATGCTATTTAGTGCTTTCGTGAGACCACAAAAATGCATCAGCTGTTGAAAGGTCTCGCTCAAAGTATCCCTAGCACTGTACATCATGAATGGGGGGAGGGGGTGCAAACCAAAAGAACAAGGCTAAAGCATTTTGTTTTGAATCAGTAGTGTAATTTCTCAAGAAAAGAGACAGTATTCCCAAAAGGCAATTAAAGATCTAAGCAACAGACATTAAAACCACTTGGATTTAGCTATGAATTTACCTATTATTCTAGGTCCAAGATTTGAAGAAACCTCTAAGCTTATGCCATGCAATTAGAGGTGTCGGTGTATAAGCACTTGGATTTATTTAAAGATCTAGTCTCCGCTTTCAGTACTATGTCCCAGGTAAAGTATCGTCAGTGTTGTACAGTAATTGTAAGTGTTCCACTTGCTGACCCACAACCGAATGATTTGTTGCTGCTTTGTCCTAACACCCATGAATGTGAAGAGACCATACCTGCCAGGCTTGTGAGATAACAGAGACAAAAACAGTCAGGGATAAAATTACCTGAGATGTGCTATAATGAATACTGAATTTTACCTTGTTAGCCTGGATATTTTCAAACACTAATGCTAGCCTTTCTTGTAAGGTCAAAAAATTCTAGAAGGGAGTTATGAAGGATAACATGGAGGCTTGACTTCAATTCCTCTTCTGAGTTCTAGTCAGGCTATAATTAGGGATGGAGTTAGGTGTGGCCAGAACCTGCTATGAGGACAGAAGTGTCCAGTGGACAGGGCCTCTGATTACAGTACAAACAACCTGAAATTCCACAGGACAAAGTCTGAACAGACTTATTTGTCCTAGGAAAACACAACCACCTCTGACCATAGTGGGCTGCTTGAAGGTTTCCCAAAATAGTGACATACTGCAGCTTATGTGAATAAGTCCCCTAAAAGATTGTTTGCACATCAGAAATTCCTGCCAAGAGCTGAAGTAATGGACAGGAGACAACACACTGAGAATGAAGAATTGCTTGGCTGGACTGTACCTCATAAATTTTGGCATGGCACTTAGTCCTGGCTACCCAAAACCAAATGGATTAGTAAAAGAGAGCCTGTGTAGTAAAGAACCAGCTGGAGGGGGGAAAAAAAACCCAACAAGCACATCTAATGATCTTGTATTAAACTAATAGCTCTGCCTGGAGACTTAGTTTTCCATAGAAGCAAATGAGGTTTTGTTAACCACAAAGGCTCTAGTTGAAACTTGTCATCCATGCCATGCCAAAAGTTTTGTGTGTGAACAGAGACACACACACATGAACTAATTGCTGTGCCTGAATTCCAGAAGGCCAGCAAAGCCTATTTTTCCCCGATGGCTTCTGTAAAAACATACAGATGTGTGCCTCTGCCTGATGGGCAGCACAGTGAAAACATTATCTAGTCGTATTTTGTTTTTTTAATAAAGCCACTCCTTGTGGAACACTTGTACATCTGTGGTGGGCAGATAATTAATTTGGTTCTGACATCTTCCTGGAAAATAATTTCTAAAGTATCATGCAAAGCTTGGATTTCCTGTTAATCATGAATTTTCTAGGAAGAGGAAGTTAAAGATTCTCTATGACAGATCACACCCATTTCCCCAAAGCAGCAGCTGAGCTTGCTCAACCCATTAATGATGTTTCTGCCCTGTAGGCAAAATCTGGGTCGCAGAGCCCACAGGACAGCTGTGCTCTGTGATGGCAGCTGACAATTGCGGTTAGCGTATAACTCTTGGTGGCACTCCCACAGCCCTGTGTGGAGCTTGGGGCCATTGGTGCTTCAGTGTACTTTCCATTCCACTTCCCCATCCCCTGTGTCCTTGTGGCTGGTTTGCTTGGCACGACATGCTGAGGCAGGTGCAAGTATGTGGCAATGCTGCACGGAGACCCCTCAGAGCTGTTACAAATTGTCCTGCACTCCCTTCACTCCTGTCCTGTTTGCAGATCCAGCCCAAGGCCGCAGCGGTGTGGGGCTCAGCTCTGCTATTTCAGGCAGGTTCTCCCTGACTGAAGTGCAGGCTGTGCATAAACTGGGGCTGCCTCAGCTGCATTTCTAGAGCGGCTAGCGCTATGCTTATGGGCAGCAGGCTCCAAAATTCCCCTCTGCTTGTGAAGAAAGCTGGTGCTGGAGTTAAAATGGGCTTGAACTGCCAGAAGTTCAACTGAACTACTCAAGACTGGTAGGTGATTGCTTCTAGGGTAATTGCAGAAACTGGCTGCAGACTGGTCGTGGGGCTGAACCTGAGACAAAGCCAGTGCCACAAACTCCATCTTGACCCATGGAAATGTGGTTGGAAAATACCCACTACAGGCTGGCAGGAAAGATTGTGCAAAACAAACAAGAATAGTAAGGCTGCATGATAGGAGGCAAAGTGCCTTCAGAGGGACCTTGCACAAAAAAAAAAAAAAAAAAAAAAAGGAGAAACAGAAGACTTGCAACCAAGTGTTGCACCGCTGCCTAGGTCCAGGCTTCAAGGAGCTGGAAAACTCAGGGGCTGCAAAGGAGTGAGACACTTCACCAAGCTACCTAGGTTCTTAGAAGATCAAGGAGGATGAATATGAGAAGATGTTTCTGGAGAAGATGAACAAATCCTTGCTGAAAGGGGGAGGCAGGGGGGAGGGGGCAATGGGGTAGGCTCTGTAACTGGAAGAAATTGGCTGGATTTCTGTTGGGATATCTTGACTAAGCAGCATGGCTCCAGTGAACTTTTCCAAACCAAATTTCAGGCCAAATCACCTCAGCTGCTTTCAGCACATCCATTTTACTGGCCGTGTCCTCCTGTTTTTTGTAACCCTGCTTGCAGAGGTTCCTGGTTTATCAGTCTCTCAGCTTAAGGCAATTACAGCTGCAGCTTGAGACTTCCTTTCTCCACAAGCAGTATAGTGGTGGTCAGCACCTCTTCCCTCTTGGTGTGGGGGCCCATAATCTCTCCTTTTCAGTCCCAGCGCTTTCACTGGGTCCAGCTATTTACAGATCCTGTGGTCCCTTCCTCCCTCTGTTTCCTTTCTATCCTACCAGCTGGAAGTCTTCTTCCAGGTCCTGCACTCTCCCCCTTTGACTTCACTACCTCTTTCCTTCCCGAGTCTATTGTTCCTGCTTTCAGCAGGAGGCTGACACCAAAACAGTCACTGCCCCCAGCTGTGACTACATTAGCCCTTTCTCTCAAATTCTCCTCAGGGCTTCCCCACAGGTGCCACACAGTTCCTAAGGAATGCTGCATCTACAATCCTATGGATGTTTGTCTCACTGGTGGCCCTACATCCCCTCTACACATTGTGGCCACCTGCGGAGATGAAGCACTGCTACCTACTCCCTCTCCACCCAAATCCCTCAAAATAACCTGTTTGGCAGTGGTGCTTGCACTCTGTGATAACTGTATGTTTTCAAAAGAGCTTCATAGTAACCAACAGCTTTCTCATCTTGCCTCGCTTACCTTGTCTTTTCCTTAGCTCAGCCTGCCCTGCTTCAAGGGTCACTGTCTTCTGCTTTAGGCATGCTCCCTATGCATGTTGTAGGGGCTGCAGGCAACTAGTCCCTGTACTAGAGGGGTTCAGTTTAGAAAACTCTGGAGAGTGGGGTGATCTGCAGGGAAGAGAGATTACATGTCCACTGGAAAATCTGGAAGGGTCATGTCTCACAGGAGGACAGCCCTGCGAGCTCTGACCTCAAGCAAGTTAGTGCCTGCGCTGTGGACTGCCCTCGAAGGAAGGTGAGGTAGCTCGGGGCCTGTCACTGCCCAGTCTTTCCACCTTGCTTCCCTATGGTGTGATAAGCATGACTTGAAGCTATACATCACTGGATGATTGTCACCTGCCAAACAGCCTGCTCCCAGCAGGGACACCTGTAACATCTCCAAACTGACCATTACAGCAAGGTCTAAAACTTGTCCTCAGATGCAGGAAACCCCAGGGCACATCTGCCAGCTCACCCCTGCTTTGGGGTATCCCCAAATCCTCCCAAGTCCCGAGCACCTGCCAGACCAGTCAGAAGTGGTGTTACCAGACATTTGAAAATAAACATTTGATTATAATATTGGAATCAGAGTTACAAAAGAAAAGCCTGAAGACATACATGTATACACACACACACACACTCAACAACTACTCAGGAGCAATTGGGAGCAGCATGCTCTTTCTGTGGCCCCACACTCCAGTTACCCTTTCCATCAAACCCCAGCAATTTTGCCTGGCAGCCCAGCAACATTGGCTGGCACAAATGAAAGGGACAGTCCTCTCTTCTCCCTTTCAAACCTTCCTAGCCCTTCCCTTACTTGCTTCAGCAATCGCATGAGCAGGAGGAGATCAGCTCAGCAACGCAATGACAATCAGCATTTGAGCAGGGCTAGGGACACAACTCAGCCCATGGCCACCACTTGCCAGAGCAGGTGCAAGGGACAGCATGTGCAGCAGGACCAGCCTTTCGGCTGCAACACAACCCCAAATTGGATCAAGCCAGCCATGACTGTGCTCCTCAGTATCTCTCRAGTTACCCATCCGTTGTGTTCCTTAATTTGTGTGTTCCTTCTACCTTGCTGGCTTTTCTCCAAACCACAACATTTGTAAGACTGCCGTAAAATTGTGTAAGTTGTAAACCTGGACAAAATATTCACTCTACACATAGCATATTAGCTCCTTATCTTAGATCTTGCTGGAAGCATTGCATGGAGTCAGTGTGTGACGTGGCTGCCTGCCTCGGTGCTATACTTTTTCCTAGGGAGGCAGCTACTAATTACACTCAATCTGGCACACTGGCAGGCTGGTCACCCACGACCCTCAGCCGGCTGCTTTCCTTGCATCAATCCTAGTGAATATATGGCCTTATGGGAACACAGGGCAGCTTGCTGACCTGACAGAAACCTAACCCAACCCAAGGAAAAGTTTTCTATATGATCCCTGAAACCACAAGAAATTGGGAGCATCTTCTTACTCTGGGAAGGGACATACCTGCTGAGAACCTGTCCCTTGCTCTACTGAGAGGGAGAACGCTTTCTATCTGATTCTCCTTTTCTCCTCTCCTCCATCTGTGGCTATGCTTGCTCTTTCCACTACTGAAAACAGCCAGGCTGCCCTGAAATACTGAGCAGAGCTCTCTCCCAGAGTTACTGACTATCCCCAGGGGAAATCATGTGGATTAGTCTGTGTCTGTAAACTGCTTGGTAAGAAAGAAAGGGGCGGGCGGGAAAAAAAGTAATAGACTTGTGTTAGGAATTGTTCCTCTCCGCGAGGCATCATTGTAGATTCCTGGTACCCTACTACTCGCACTGTGATCCATGGGAAACCATAATCTCCCAGTTATGTTTCAGGTACTTGACTGAATTTGCTGGCCTGCTTCCCTAATCCTCTCATTCAGCAAAAGCATGAGAGGCCAATGGGTCCGAGTAGGAGAGCAGGACTCAGCCACCTCCCTCCCTCTCCAGCACAGTCCTTTCACCCACGTTCTTTGCTGGCTAGGGATAAGAGAGCAAGGTCCCTCTTCCCCTTTGCCACCCTGCTTCTGCACAGACTCCTAGAGAAGCACTTTCTCTTCTCTTCGGCTCAGACCTGTAAGTGCAGGGCAGGTTTTATCCCCATCACAGCACTTCACTCCCAAGCCTCTCCAGCTCTCTTTCACAGTAACCTCATGCCCTCAGACAACAAGACTTCTGTACTGAAAATGTGTCCCCAGTGGTATGGCAGACTCCAGGAACAGGCTTGGTCACCTTCCTTTGCTTTCCTTTGCTCTCTTGGATGATGCTGGGGACTATCTTTTACTGACAGAGGAGGCTACATCAGGCTCGGGGTCTGGTGTCACAGCAGTCAGGAGGAAAGAGGCAGATGTCAGATGTGACATAGATGGACAGGGAAGCTGAAGGCCAGAGCAGGCTGCCAGCTTGGACCTCAGAAATTCAGCACCAAAGCACATGAGATGCAAAAGAACAGATGCAGGAAATAGTAAGAACTGTGCAGTGACAGCACACGCTCACAGGGAACAGTCAGCAGCAGGAGGTCTTTCCTGTACTGACAAAGGCAACAAAAAGAAGCTGACTATTTCTCAGACCAGCAGCATGCTCTTCCTGCTGCTTTTATTTAAAACTGATGGACAGGATCAGCAGCCTTGCCAGGACTTGGAGCAACCAGCATGGGCTGGAAGGCCTGCAAGGGACCCAGCTGAGGTAGAGAAGCTCGAGTAACCCTGCTGTAGCAAGCCTTCCTAAGACACAGCGCAGTGAACAAAAACTGTGCACCCTCCATGGAGGAGAGGAGCCTGCACTGTATCTCCCCATGTCTCCCAACACAGACAGGCAGAGACAAAGTGTGACACTGACCTATTGGCCTCTGAGGCTGCCTTGGCTCCTCCTGGGCACATGCCATTTCTCTCTCACAAGCCCCAGCTGGGGTAACACCAGCATGAACAGTCTCTGTTGCTCCTAACCCCTGCACGACATCTCCATCACACAGCCAAACAGACCAAGTGAGAACAAAGCCAGCAGAGGAGGGGAGCAGCACCGCACAACAGATGGTGACAAGGTAGGAGCAAGCAACTCAGGTTGAGACTGCTCAAGCCAACATGAACACCACTACTCCCAGTGCACACTCATCACCTGAACTTGCTCCTCTACACAACAAGATGCAGCTTACACAGCCTCCACCATGCACTCCCTCTCCTGTCCTTCTGTCTAGCTTCAGCTGTCAGGGCCCTGAGTGCACTAACAGGCCTTAATTGCCCTGAGCAGCCTCACCTGGGGCCTCTACCTACACCCTTACCTTACCTTGCCTTGCCTTTGCCTTTTGCCTTTGCCTTGCCTTGCCACCACAGACATGCCTGGCAATCACTGAGACTGATCCTGACTTGTGGATTGACTTCCCAGCTTGACTGCAGACCACCTCATCACCATGAGCTTGCCTGGCTATCTCAATTCTTGGTCAAAGCTGGCCACTACCCTGGGCCTGCCCAGCTCTCCTTGCTCAGGTACTGTGGGGATGGACCATGGCTGATGAGGGCCCAGGCCTGCTGGCCTTGGGAACCACCCCCCTCACAGCTCTTCTTCTCCTAGGGTGCAGCAAGGACTGGCTGCACCCTGATATCAGCTCTCCTGGTATGACTGCCAGGACAGCTGCACTGTGAATGGGATCAGGGAACTCAACTGGCTTAAAAATAGCTGTGAGGAAAAAGCTATCAGTTACTTTTACCTGAATTGATTCCCCAATACTGTTTGTGTAATCCCAGAAAGGGGCATATAGGCACAATTAAGGTAGCAGCAGAAGAGCAACAGACACCAGGGGCTACTTAAGACAAGACTGCTGCCAAGAATGAGCCCTGGCAGGCTGGATCAGGCTTCCCTACCCAGTTCAGAAACTCATCTCGGAGTAGCTTGAATCAGATGTGTCAGCCAGAAGCCTCTCATCTTACTGTAGGGCAATGTGGCTCTCATATCAGGTCTCACTCTGATCATGTAGTTAGAGCTTTGCTGATTCCCACAATGCAAGACTTCATACACCTGCTAAACCTGCAGCCGTTTTTCTGCAGGGTTTTTTTGCCCAACAACTCAGTTATTCCTGATTGCATCTGTATGTCCCAAGAGTTTATGGATCTTGCTAAAATCATGGGTCCTAGGTTCCCATTGCAATGAATTCTACAGTCTACATTACGTATCTGTGAAAAATGTGAAAATGAGTGCCTTTAAAGGAAAGCCTTTAAATTTAAACTGAAAGTTGTCTTGTCCAGATATTAGTACATTTCACTGTTTCTTTTAGTGACAAGCTGGCGCTACAGAGCAATCTCCTTTTGGAGGTAAGGAAATCCCAATCTATTCCATCTCAGTAATACCATGCTACTGATTAGCTTTTGTTGTTGCTCTTCTGAACCACTCACTGCTCTGCAGTCACTTTTTTTTTTTTGTTTGGCTAAAGCATGAAACGAGCTATATGCCATTGACTTTTAGTTCAAAGCACAACCATATCTTTTCCTATTTTTCCTGCATTATAACTGAATGACTTTCTAGTCCATTCCCTCCTGCTTCCAAGCAGGTAATATAGCATTTTAAGGCCCTGACACCAACTTTGGTCTGAAGTAACAACTTCCCTACCTTGATTACTGTACAGGATTAGGTAGTGCTGCTCGCTGCTCTTGAGAAGCCTCCAGCTGACTAAATAATTTCCAAGTCTGCTCACTTGTGCTACTGTACCAGGCCCGGTGTCCTGAGGTCCAGCTGCTGCAGCAGGTGACGCCTGTAAGCACTCACCTGAGCTTTTTCTCAGGCAGCAGCTGACCCAAGGCACGCACTGCCTCCCTGCTATTCTACCAAGCCTCTCTCTGTCCCCAAGAGGAAGGGCACAGTGCGTAACACTCCCCGATCACGCTGCTGCCTCCTGCCGCACGCCTGCGTTGTGAAGGGGCTGAGGGAACACCGTGAACAGCCAGAGCTGACGGGGGTCTCGGGCGCGGAAACGACCCCGTTTGCAGAGGACGACACCGTGAAACCCGAGAAGCGGCGGGGCCGGCAGGCCGAAGCAGCGGACGGGGGGATGGCGGGGCTAGCACAGGGTGCCGAAGAGGGTCCCTGACCCGAAACGCCCACCCTGGGCGCCGGGACCGCCCCTGAGCCCGGGGAAGGTGGGGACTCCCGGCCTCCCTCCCGCTCACCCGGGTGTGGCGGTTGGAGCGGTTAATGGCGGAGCGGCTCCGCGCCCCCGCTGTCACGGCGACGGGGCAGGTAGTGACYGACCCCCGCGGCGACTCGTCCGCGGGCCGGTATGGGCTCAGGCGGCACCCGTACTGCGGTCCGACCCCCTGCGCCGATTGGGCCTGGCCGGCACCCGTCGCCGCAGTGGTGTCTGGGAAGGAGAGATCATGGCGGCGGAGCCGAGCAAGACGGAGATCCAGACTCTCTTCAAGCGGCTCCGGGCAGCACCGGCGAACAAGGTAGCGGGGCGACGCCGGGCGGCCTCCCGCCCTTCTGAGCCGGGCTGCTTCCCTGGGGCCGCGGCCTGGGCTCGGGCCAGGCCCCGGTGGGCTCCGGGCCGCGCTGCGACGGGGGGGCGGCCGGGTAGAGGGCTCCTGGGGCGCGGGGAGGGCCCGGGGAGAGCGGTCGGGCCGCGGGGGACGGAGCTACCGGGTTGCGGCAGGGGGTGGAGGAGCGGCAGAGCCGCCGCCGCCTCAGCCCGGCCGTCCCTCTGCCTTCGCTTTAGTCGTGCTTCGACTGCGGCGCCAAGAACCCAAGCTGGGCCAGTATCACCTACGGGGTCTTCCTGTGCATCGACTGCTCCGGCGTCCACAGGTCCCTGGGCGTGCACCTCAGCTTCATCAGGTGCGTGGGGCCCGGGAGCGTGCGCGGCGGGGAGTGGGGAGCTCCGGCGCGTGGGTTAGCGCGGGGCAGGCCTGGAGCAGCTGTGTCTCGCTGGTGTGGGAACACGCAGGGACTCAGAGAGAAGCGTGATCACGGAGTGATCACTTCGGGTTTTATGTGGCTTGCTCGCTGGAGGTTTTAGGTCTCTCAGCCCTTCCAAGATGGAGTTTCCAAAGCACCTCCGTGGAACATCGACATGTTACTTTCACTAACCTTGCAGAAACGCTGTTTGGACTCCGAATTGTAGAAGCTGGGAGGAGAGTGTGGTGTGTGAATCTTGCCAGGAAAGCAGCAATATGGAAGTCTTTCTTGTAATGCTGAGCAAGGCAAAAAGAGGAATATTATTTAATCTTTTCTGTATCAACCTACTAGGGAAGATGGTGTTGGGTTTTCAGCCTACTGTTCTTATTTTCAGTACTTGTAAAAACTAGTATTTTAAGTAACAGAACTGTGACATTTACTTATTCAGAGATAAGTTGAGTAACTGGTATGAGACATACTCTGTCACCTAGCTTTACCTGGTTGTTTTCTCAGTTGCTTTGTCATGTGTTCTGGCCTAATCTGTGGGACGGGCTGAATATGAGTCTCTCATGTTGTGGTGACATCACATGTAGAACGAAAGTTGTTGGCTGTGCTTTCCTAACTCAAGCTCTGCCCTCTTAACAAGCAATACAAGTGAGAGGTCCTCTAAATGTGGACACTGTTGTTTGGTGTGAAGCTGAAACTGTGTTATTTTCTTCGCTTTAAAAGTTCAAATTAATTTTTTAAGGGAGCAAAGAAGTTACCAAGATATTCTTTTCCCCTTTGCCTCCTATACTCTGGGATGGTGGTGGGATATCTGACCATTCTAGCTCAGAGCTTGCTTTTGCATTTGGTATGCCTGCACATTATTAATAGAAATAATTGGTTCTCACACAGGTCCACAGAGTTGGATTCTAACTGGAACTGGTTCCAGCTGAGGTGTATGCAAGTGGGCAGCAATGCCAACGCGGTGAGGAGCCTCTGTAGGCATTTTGCTTGCTTTCCCTCTTGCTAATCCACATCCTCTGTTTCTTGTCTCTTTCCTTTGTGTGGCTTTCTCAGTACCAACCTCATCTGAAATGTGTAATGAGGGGAGGCGTTTGTCGGGTGTGCTTGGAAGTCAGACTGTGACTTTTGAATGCATTGTTTTCTGATGTGCAGAGCTGTCATTTCCTTACATCTCATTTAAATGAGAGGCATAGTCCTCTTAAATGAAAGGAGTTAGTAACACTGATCAGTTTGAAAGCTCATGCTCAGCATTGTGACTCAGAAGCATCTTCCTGTGGAGGACAGAGATGGTTTTCTTAGGCCTCTGGGGCCTGGAGTGAGACTTCTTGGAGAAAGCTGATCAATTAATGGTTGGTTCATGCTGTGTGCTCAGTATATCATCCCCTGTCTCTGGGAAGCTTCCTTTTTCTGTTGAGTTTATGTCTAATGCCTGCTTGAATATGATCTAGCAGTCAGGAGACTGAATATTCTTCTCTTTTCAGACTGCTTTCTTCCGCCAGCATGGCTGTACTACCACAGATGCCAACGCTAAGTATAATAGTCGAGCTGCCCAGATGTACAGGGAGAAGATCCGGCAGCTGGCAAGTGCTGCCATGGCCAAGTATGGCACTGATGTAAGTCCGAGTAGCTCTGTACTGTTAGATGTGTAGTGCTGGATGCTGAGTCTTGTAGGATACCTTCTTTTTTTACCCTCTCCTTTCTTCAGCTGCTTATAGATGGACTGAATGGAGCCCCTGGGCACTCCCCTGACAAGAGTGATGCTGATTTCTTCATGGAGCACACACAGGTGAGAAGAAGTGTCTAAACCAGACAGCCTTAACAGCTCTCAAATAGCCAGCTGTTCAGCCAGGAGCAGTCCCACTTAGTTTGGAAGGACTGTAAATTGTATACTTGTTTAGTAGTAACATGAACAGTCATTAGCCTGGGACATAGTCACAGATCTAAACAATCCCTCATGGGGCCTGTAATATCCATGTCCTTAGTTTTCAGGACCATCTTTATCTTCAAGGAATACTCAGAGCTACCAGCTGCTCCCTGGAAAACGCTTTGTGTACTGCGTTAATGCATAGCCTCTTTGTACAGCTAAAGCAAGAACTGGCTATTACTTTGAACTTCTGGTTTAGTTAGCTTTTCAGTGCATAGACCCTGGTAAAGTGGATTTGGGCAACTGCTTGCACAATGCTAGGTGGACTTTCTCCAGTGAATAGAGTAACATGAGAATTGACTGTATGGCAATAAAGACGGTGGAAGCCAAAATTATTTTTTTCCAGGGAAACTCATTCACACTTTCTCCCAGATTTAAGCTCATCTCCATAACCTGGGAAGTCCTCGCAGTAGCCAACTCTGATACTAGTGTTGAGTCATGCTGTTGTTCCTCCTGGCCTTCCATTCAGCTTAGCTTCCGGTTTTTTTTCTTTAATTTTTGTCTCTGCTAAGGAAAAGTGGACTTGTCCATATGCTATCTTATCTTCAATGAAGGCATAGTCTGGAGTTTGGAACACATTTCCTTTGGCCTAAAACTGAATACAGGTCACTAAACCTGAAGTAAGTTCAGGATTGTTCTGTTCATTCATCTTCTGCAAATCACTGGAATGAGCATCTTCTTGCAGTCTTCCAATACCTGGGATGTAGCAGATGTCAGCCAGAATCCTGCAGAGTCTTCCCCGGAGGTGGAGAAAGCAGCAAAGTCATCAGAAGGCAGTGAAGTGTTGAGTGAGTTCCCTGCTGAATAATTTTTCCAAGAACCTGACTTCATTTCCAGGAGAATATGCTTCTGTACCATAGTTGGAAGGGCTGAGCTTTTCCTTTGGTTCAGGCTTGAAGGAGTGGAAGCTTTGTGCACTCTATGATGTTTAGTTAAATTAGTGGAGACTTCTAAAAACACTGCTCTGTTTGGGATCAGTTCTCTGCTTTTCCTGAAATGCACACAAAACTGTTTTGGGGATTAGCTGCCCCGTTTCCCTGCTTCCAGACGTAATTATTTGTCTAAACACTCTTCTCTATCCCTTGAATTTGGTGGGTCTGGAAATGACATGCATATAGAGCGAAGAACTGTTTCTAGGGTGAATGACAAGGAAACCAAGAATCTGGGGGCATAGCTGTAATTTGAAACAGCTTTTTGTATTCCCCTGCAGAGTGTTTGCTTTCTTTTAATGTGTTAAGAACACTGCAGAGGGAATAACTTGCTCTGTGGAGACGTAAAGTTGTTGCGCTTAGGAAATTGCACATTTCAAACTATAACTTAGCTTGTTTGGGGCGGTGGGGTGGGAGGGCAGAGGAGGTAGAAGAACTGTGAGCACACTGAAAAGAAAGGGGTTGAGAATCAGTCTGCTGAATGTTGTCTTCTGGTTTTGTGCCCACAGATTCCAGCCAAGGCCCATCTATTGACTTGTTGAGCACATCTCCTAAAGCTCCTCTAGGTAAGTAAGACTCTTCACTACCTCTCAGATCAGTCTTGCTGTTATACTTACTGTTCAGTAGTAAGCTCAGTGGAGCTGGAACTGCTGAGCCAATCTTCAGAACGTTTGAAGGAGCTTATCTTCCTGTGGAGCCAGTACCAAGGATCTCCCTGAACCCCAAAACCAAGCCACAGTTTACTGGAGGTTTCCTCCTCCTTTGGATGATCGAGTTCAAAGCTGTCGCCTTCCCAAAAGCTTGTTTGCATTTTTTGAGCTTCAGACAAAACTTGGCATTTGCATATCTAGAACTTGGCTGATCAAGGCCACATGGCTGTGGTGTTTGTTTTTTGGTTTGGGTGTGGTGTGGGTGGTTTTTGTTTGGTTGGGTTTTTGTTTTGGTTTGTTTGTTTGTTTTTG
>JAYKAV010002776.1:885389-945825 GCA_035582835.1 Phoebastria nigripes
AAAAAAAACCAACAACAAAAAACAAACAACCCCAAATCAAATGTTAGGAACAGTGAGCTGAAAACAGTCTTGGATAGTGTGAATGTTTTGAATGTCCCTATTTCAAAAACTTACAGTAAGACTAGAAGAGATACAGGAAAGGCTATCAAGAATGATCTAAAGTATGGGTGGACAAAAGTTATGTGGGTGTAGAAAGTAAGGAGATACTTTTGTGGAAGAAAAGCCCAACAAGGGCGATAAAAGATTTTGGAGCTACATGTTGGAAGCTGGGAAAATGTCCTGGGCAGTCCCTCTCTGTTTGCTTTGTTCTTACACTTTTTCCCAGGCATCTGCTGGTTGGCTGGACCTTGGCTGGTTTTACAAGTGTGGCATGCTTCATGCCCTCAGAGTGACAGGTTCCTGGTGCAAGGTGTTGGGGAACCTGTTGCTTTTACAGCTCGTTGCACTTCAGGTCCATTTTGTCATTGGTCTGTTCATGTAAACATGACTTTAGGGTTCTTGCTTCTTTGTCCCTAAGGCATTGGTGAGGCACGGACCTTCGTATGGCTCTGAAGCTGCATTTTCTTGGATTTATGTATGGAATAAATCTAGTCTTTCTCTAGCTACCCTGATCCCTACTGGGTAGGGGCACCAACTGCATGACACTTGGAGGAACTATTCAAAGGTCTTAATTCACTTACAAGTTTCTCCAGCAATGGACATGCTTCTCTAGGCCACCAGCCTGCAATTGTGGAGCTTCTAAGTGCATTTTTCTTGGCTGGGTGAAATCATCCAGGCTTCTGATGTGAAGTTGCATGGTGTGCCCTGGACTCTATAGCAGCTGGACTGTGGTGGATGTTCGTGTGGGTTGCTGACTAATTTCGGCTTCTTAAATTAATTCACTTCTGCTTATGTGCTACTTCCCTCCTCTTGCAGAACTTAAATCCTCCCTCATTGGAAAGAAGAAGCCAGGAGCTGCCAAGAAAGGGGTATGTTTGAGCTCTTGTTTTATGGAGAGGAGGTAGAGCATGTCTCATATTACTGCTGCCCTTTCCCTGGCCCTTGCTTTCTGCCCTTAGTGAAGCTGCATACTGAGAGATCCATTTGGGAAAGGGAGAGCTTTGATTATATCACTGCTTATTTTGAAAGATAGCTTGTATATTAATGGACAAAAACAATTACGTTTTGGATCATTACTTCTTGTGGTCTGAAGTGTATGTGGCTGATCTCTTAGCACTGGCCACTGATGGGTTAACTCTTGGGTGTTCTTCCATACTCTGTTGCAAGCTCTGTTGGGTCTGCAGGTTGTGACTACACGTGGAGACCGAAGGCCTGATCAGTGCAGCAAGGAGTAAAATTCTGGTTTTCTTCTACAGTGAACAATCTAGGGTAAAGAAATCGCGTTTTTTTTTGTTTTTCAAGTTGGGTGCAAAAAAAGGTCTTGGAGCCCAGAAAGTGAGCAGCCAGAGCTTCAGTGAGATTGAGCGGCAAGCCCAGGTGGCAGAGCAGCTGAGGGAGCAGCAGGCAGTGGAGTCCAAGAAACAAGCTGAGGAGTCCATGTAAGTGCCCTGTTTGTCCTGAATACCTTGCATACATAAGGCAGAAGTAATATGAGGTTAATGCTGTTCACCCTAGGACCACCTAATGTGAGTACAAAACATGCTGCACAATAGGATGAGCAGTAGCTATAAGCCAATATGGCCCTTACAGCAGGGCACAAGTTATACTGCCATATTTTATTCAAATTAGCATCCCTGGAAGAGTTTAAGGAGCAGATATGGAAGTATTTTGTCTTTCTGTTGTCCTCTGGACAGGACTGAAAAAGGCAAAGGCTGAACTGGATGGGGCATTCTGTTGGGGGGGGCAATGCTTACAGTAAGGAAATCATGGTTAGCCAAAAAAGAGTTGAATCCCAGTGGAGGTGAGATGGGAAGACAAGCAGTAGCTCCTACGCAAGGATTTTTGGCAGAGCTGTTGTGGAAATGGGCGTTTTGATGGGTTGTCAGGGTTACTCTTCCCGCTTGCCCCTCCACAGCATGGGCTGGGGGGGGAGAGTAATGAGCTGGTACCCACCATAGCTCTTTCCTTTAAGAGTCACCTCAATGCGACTGGCTTATCAGGAACTGCAGCTTGATCGGAAGAAGGAAGAGAAGAAACTTCAGAACCTTGAAGGGAAGAAGCGTGAACAAGCAGAGAGGCTGGGCATGGGCTTGGTGTCCAGAAGGTACTTGGCTGTGGATGGCATAGGACAGACAGGTGCCTTGGAAGCACCCTGCTCTGGAAAAGTTTCCTGAAGGCAGTAGCTTGCTGCTCTTGTAACAGATAAGGAGCTGATTTAAAGCACTCATATGTTGGACTATGTCTAAAAATGCTTCAGGCCCCAGAAGGAATGGGCACTCTGTTCAGAGGCTCTGGTACTCATTTGAGCTTTTCCAAAGATGCGTGTGGCCTGTCAGTGTCTAGCCCTAGAGCCCTGCTGATTTACAGATGTCCCCCTGCAGAATACTTCCCTTAAGAAGGTAACTCAAGACTTCTGAGGGAGTCAGGATAAGCTAGATAAGTGGTGAAGGGGGCTGGCATCCCACAACTCTCCCTCGAGACTTGTGGCGCCTGCCCTGCCTGTGAAGGCCAGATTCAGTTTTGAGGCAGACTGGTTGTAGTGGCTGGATGCTGTCAGACCCATTGGCCCTGACTGCCTGTTTGTTGTGCTAGTTCTGTTTCACACTCGGTGATGTCTGAGATGCAAGTAATTGAGCAGGAGACACCGCTGGCTGCAAAATCTTCCCGCTCACAATTGGACTTGTTTGAAGATGCTGGAGGCTTCACATCTGGACCCCCCAAGTAAGACTTAGCTTCAGTGTAGTCTTTGGCTTTTTCCTGAATTTAATGTCTGGCCTAAATTACCTATTTTTGGTACCTAGGTACAAATACAATCCCTTCTCATTCGAAGATGCATTTGGCTCACGATGGGAAACGGACTCTTCGTGGGGTATGGACAAAGAGGAGGAACCTGAGGTGACCATTTCCAGTATTCGGCCAGTTTCAGAGCGGTAAAGTGCCTGCCACTGCTACTGTACCTTCCTTGTGTGGGGGACAAAGGGATGGATCTAGGAGCTGTGGGGAGAGATGCTGCTGTGTTATGACAGGAGCCTTGTGCTGCAGAAGATGACTTGCATGGACAAGCCCAAGAAAAAGGGCATTCAGTGAAAGAGGCTTGGGCACTACTTTGCCTATCATGTCGCTAAGTTTGATACAGCCTTTATGGTCATCAAGTGCTGGCTGTTGTGAGGTGGGGAGAGGAGAACCCTGATGGTAGCTAGCGCTTGAGGATTTGTTGCTTTCCTTTGATCGGGTGGGGTCTGAGAGAGAAGCCTGTTTCTTTACTGTGTTGGTGAGCTTAAGCCGAGATGTCTCCTCTCTTGTTTCCTCAGACCCACCAGTAGGCGGGAGACAGAGAACAGAACATCAGTTGTGGAATCCAATGAAGCTCGGCAGAAGTTTGCAGGGGCTAAAGCCATCTCTTCAGATATGTTCTTCGGGCGGGAGGCAGATGCTGAGGTAGATGCATTCTGCAGTGCTTAAGCTGGTACAGCTCTGGCTTCATCTTCTGTTTGCTCAGGTCCCACTTTGTTCCCTTCCTTTATAACCTTTTTGTTTTGTTTTCTTCTGCAGTATGAAGCCAGATCCCGACTGCAGCAGCTCTCAGGCAGCAGTGCCATCAGCTCTGTAGACCTGTTTGGAGAGGCTGAGAATGCGCACTCAGGTTTGTTAGCGGGTTGAGGAAGGGGGCAGCTTTGGAGGACCTAGACTCGAGAGGGTCAGGGTGCTCTCTGGAGCTGGGGGACTCCGGGCTAACTCCTGCTGGTTCTTGTAGGTGGTGTGTCAATTGGAAATGTCCTGCCTGCAGCTGACATTGCACAGTTCAAGCAAGGAGTGAAATCAGTTGCCGGCAAGATGGCTGTCCTAGCAAATGGGGTGATGAACTCCCTCCAGGTGAGGTTACACTATGGCACCTTCAGACAGGCTGTCATCATGCTCAGGGACTTCCACCATTCTGCTGGAATTATCATTGTCTTCTCAAATTATGTGGAAAGTCCCAGGTAGAGACTTGTCTTTTGTAGCTGATGACTACACTACAATAGCTGAGCAATTCCAAGTGGCCAGTGAACTCTACTTGGCCAACCTTACTCTCCTGCTGGATGGGACACCTTGTTATGTCAGATATGCCTTTTCCTACAAATCTCAGGCAGAACTTAAAAAGTTAAGGCCATTTTACTTCCTGTCTTTGCATGGTGTCCTGTCTAGGTAACCTTGTGCAGCATTCCAATCCCAAACACCCCAAGACCTTGTTATCTGTCTCTGGAGTTTGCATGAAGTGTTGTAGCATAGTGTCTCGGTGTGTTTCCTCCCCAGGATCGTTACGGCTCCTATTGATGACCCAGGGACTGCAACTCACAGGGAAGCCAGCAAGAGGCACTGATGCCACCTTTGCCTGGAGTAAATTCTGCAGGATTGTCTTAGTTTGTCTGGGATTGGTGGGGAGGGGAGAAGGTAAGCAGAGGGGGTTAGGACATGGCTGTGCCCAGGATGCTTTCCAAATATTTCTGGATTCCACTCTATTAAAATTCAATGTGCCCTCATACCCACTGCTATCTACTAGCCAGTGGAGACAGGCCTTCTTACAGGGTTAACCTCACTGCTGTAAAAGATATGACAGGAACTCCTGGCCTGCCCTCAGCAGAGCTCCTGTCCTGCTTGGCCCATACCTTAGCTTACCAAGTGATGGAGGAAAGGGGAATGCTGTTTTTCTGAACATCATGTTACCTAGTTCCTAGGGCCATGACTGGTTTTTTTTTTTTTTTTTTTTGTTCTGCTCAGTGCTCCTAATCCATGGTGCTGTGCAGTCCTCTGTAGTTGCAGGGTCTGACTTTTCACCATGGGATAATCCTTTTTACTGTCTTGTAAACCAGCATATGATGCGGGAGAAAAAAATCAAACAAAGCAAAGATTATTTTTTTTAGCTTTTAATTACATCATCAGCAAAAAAGGCCCAGGTAAAGTAGTACTGTAAAGATACCTACTCCATCCCTGGTTATTTTGTTGCCTAGCTTTAGACTGAGGTCAAAGCCCTGAACCTCAGACTTCACTGTGAGGTGAACTTCTGAAGTGCAACAGTGAGTGAGGACTGTCCTTTTAGTCCTGTTCAGCTTGGTTCTCTGCTGCTGACTCTGGTTTTAACAAGAGCATGTTTTTTTTCTTCCTTGGACCATGGTGTTGAGGACTGGGTAGTAAGAAAAAGGGGGGGAAAGGGCTAGTTACACACTAACTATTAGCAAAAAGAGAGGCTGGGGCTGTTTGTTCTGAAGTTTCTGCCAGCAACCCCCTTTCTGGGGCTTCACCTCTCCTCTCCAGCTCGAGGGGCTGTGGTACCTGCAGGGCTGGGGGCAGGAGGGGAAAGGTTACTCTGCCACCGCGGTGGGACAGGAGTGGGGTAAGGGTCGGGCCTTCCTGCGGCTTTGTCCCCAGTACCCCGGCGCGGCTGCACCGTAACAGAACCCGCGGCAGAGCCGCGGCTCTGAGGGGCGACAGCGCTCCCGCCCACGGCGGGAAGGCAGGGCGAGCGCGCCTGCGCGGTGGGTCCGGGCGCGGCGGGAGGCCACCTACGCTTGAGCGGCCGCAAGCAGTGCCCGGGCGGGAGGGGGAGCCGGAGCTGCCCGCGCGGAGGCGCGGCCCAGGGACGCCTCGGTGCTCGGGGGTGGCGCTGTCGCCTTCCCCGGCCGAGGCGGGGTCTGGCGGGGCACCTCGAAAGGCGGGCGGGGCCTGCGAGTATCGCCGCTGCCCTGCGCTGCTCCTGTCCGCCCGGTACAGCTCCCCCAGGGCCTGGGCCCCGGCAGCCGCCCTGAGGAGGGGCCGGGGCAGCCCAGAAGACCCCAGAAGCAGCAGTGGCCTTACGCAGCGTACTTTATTGCCGGGCTGTCATGGTYGCTCACTGATGGTTGGGAGGGAAAGCGCAGTTAGCGAGCACGTTAATAGATAAAATAAATAAATAACCCCTCCCACTACCTTCACAGGTGGGGCTGTGGTACAGACTCAGCAGTAGTTACTGGATTAGTCTTAATATAGCTCCAGCATATGTTGAATCCACTCAGCTTAGGGCTGCTATAAGCTTTGGGTTACCAGCTCTTAGTAGCCCACACTGCAGCATTTTATGAACAGGAGGAGCAAGGAGGCTCCCAAAGAAACTAAGTTCCCCAGGAAATAATTAGTCTATGCAAGCTGGGGCACAGGAGCTGGGCTAGACAAAGTGTTCAGGGCTGTGGAGGCCAAACTGCTGAGTTAGTTACCATTAACACAATGAGACACTACTTCTTTTCATAGTTGTAAGGGCTACGCTATGATGCTACAACAATGCCAATATTTACAAAAAAATACCCAGGACTTGTTTGATAACTGCTTCCTTCTCCCCTAGTGCTTCTGCCCACCCAACCCCAGCAAATGCTCTATATGTTTGCAAGCCACACCACCTGTGGCTGAGGAATTTAAAGACTTTCTCTCTTGTTCTCTCCTCCAACCCCTCTGAAGCTCGCTTTTCTAAATGACCTTAATATGCTGTTGGAGGCAGTGGGAGGCCTCAGTGGAGGAACTCAGTACAGCAGAGGAGCCAGACAGCACCATGCAGGACTTGCTGCAATCTAGCTTATTTGCTATGTTTCCTTTGGCAAGTCTTGGACACATGGAGGAGGAAGCAGAAACAGGTGGCATGGCACTACCTAAGCCCCTTCTTTTCTAGGAACTTCAGGCATTTCTCTACCTTTGATCATATGCAGGTGCAGCTTTACTAGGAATAATTATAATGGAGCACGAGTTCAGAGCTGCCGCTGGCGATTTAACCACTCTATTGTCTAGGCCAAGTCTGAACACAGTTACACAACAAAACACTGGCAAGGGGCCTGCACTAGCACTCCCACTGCTCCAGCACCTGCTGAACTGTGAGGGAGAGCCCTAGTGAGAGAATACTCTGATATTTCCAAGTGGAGGCAGAGCTAGCGTCTGCTAGTTTGTCTTGCTTGCCAGCAGAGGGTAGCATAACTCTGCAGCTGGAAATAGCTTCTGCAGAGGAGCTAGCTATTCCTGCACGAATTTGGAGCTAGGAAAAAGGCAGAGTTCTTTCGGCGAAGAGACAGGTGGACCTGGCAATGGGGACTGGCACAGCCGCACTCACACTGGTGATGTGGACAGAACCCACCATCAGAGCAGATGCTCTGGGAGGAGGTGCTGTTCCTCCAGTGGGTTCTGGAGAAACCCAAGATGGGAACGGTGCCCACCCTCGCAACCTTCAATTTTCAGAGGAGTCTGTCTCTTCGTTGGAGCCTTCACTCTCAGCATCCATTTTTCGCCGATGGTGTAGAGGTTTCCAGGGAGAGTTAATCCTGGGTGAGTTACGGACAGGCAAATTAGCTGTGTCCCCACTGGAGCTGGTGGGACCAGAGACCGAAAGCCTTGAAACCTGAGCTACCCTGAAAGAGAAAAGACAAATGCTAGGCAGCCTAACCTGTCATCTCCAACCTTTACTGTGGCAGTTTTGAAGTGAACCTGGGAGGACTTATTCACAACTAGCACAGGGATGGAAAGATGTTCATGGCACAGAGGGGGAACACCTTGCACTAGTACCTACCAGACTCACTGTGTGAATCTTTCTTCCTGTTTAAACAGATGTTTCTTCTGGGCTCAGCCTGTGTCCTCCAACACTCCTAGTTTTCACCATCCAAACAAAATTTCCTTGTTTATGAGAGACTGCTGCTTCCTCTAGATCCCTCTTTGAGGCACACTTTTCCCCTCTGTTTCTGAAGCCTTTTCTAAGGATTTTGTTAGCTGCACCAAGGCACCCCAAAGAAAGAGGCCCTCTCTGCTTAGGCTGCTCTGTTAGCTCCTCTATTATTTTATAGTAGAGCAAAGGAATAGGGACAGTACTTTACTAAAGTCTTCCTTAGCATGCTACCTTTAATCTGTTGCTTTACTTCCTACTTTAGGCAACTGCACTTACAATTTCTCAAGTTCCTGATCCATGGCAGGGTCCAGAAACAAGTCTCCTTTATCTGGCAAAGCCCCTGGAAAAAAAAAACAACAAAGTATCAGAGCAGAGTTATGCTATTCATTCTTAAAGCAAAGCGCTCAAGCCATAGCAGCATCCAAAATCTATCCTGGAAGACAGAGGAGACTCTTCCTTATACCTATTAGAGAAATGGACACTGAATGTTGAGGATCATGGACAGATAAAGAATGATGATCCATGTTCTGTGTTCTTCACACAGGCTGTAGCTGAGCTCAGACTAAATGGGAGGCACTCTCAGTAGTCTCACCTCTTGGAGAACTTGAAGAGCCCTAAGGATTGGCAGTTTCCATTCACTATGCAAAACTACTGAGTACTGACTGTCAGAGAGATGACAGTCTGTCAACTTCAGGCCTCTGCTAATTGCCCTATATAGTCACCAGCCCCAGATCCTATCAGAGCAATAGATATGTTGTTGTCTGTGCCACAGCCTGAAGCATGCGCTCTACCACCCAGGGAGACGTATACTTCTGTGCCACCTGCCTTTCTTGTGGCGCACTGAGCTTGGGGATCAAAACACTCTACAGATAAAAGACTGTTGTTTTCCTTGCAATTCAGGAAAGTCAGGCCTGACTCTGGTGCACATTAAGTCCACAGGAGTAAGTGTGGATGGACTGTGCTCTAGCATTGCTTGATGTCTGGGTGAGAGCGTGAAAGGCTGGGCCAGTAATCGGGTACCCTCTCTCACCATAAAGTCAGCATGCTCCTTTTCATGTTTGAAACTCTATTCAGGATGAAGGACATGGTATAGTTCAGGACTGGAATAGCTYGTTGATCATCCTCGCCATTCTCTGAAAGGACACTGGCACCTCAGGAAGAGCCCAGAAAGGAAAATGGGGCTCTTGGGAAACCCCTCCTTCCCAATTCTGTAACAAACTCCACCTTGTACAGGGATCATGGGATGGTGTGATCAGCCAGCACAGAGATGACAGGAATTGCCTACCACAGCGTGGATAGTGCCACTGCACACCAGGAAAAATATACACTTGGTAATCTGTACCAACAGTCCAGTGAGGAATGCTTTTGTTTTTCAGGAGACCTGGGTGCTACACTCAGTACCTTTGGGAAAGGGCTTTGTATTGCCCTGTGGGGACACAAATCTGGTTTCTGGCCCTGACACCTTGGTCTTGAAGGAGGGGCTGGAGAGCCACCTGCCTCACACAGGCAAGCTGGCAGCAGTCATCAAAAAYGTAGCAATGAGTGCCTAAAAATTAGAACCAGATTAGACCAGAACTGACTCCCCCACTTCTTCCAGTTCTGGTCTTCCCCTCCTGCAAATGAACAGGAAAGCCTGGCACCGCAACACAGAGTGTCAGGAGGTCCAGTGAAGTGCCCCAGTCTGCTCCCTTTCATGGGCTCAATTAAAAGAATAAGCAGCTAAACCTTAACTTGTTTCTGCATTTGCAGAATGCACAGTGAGGTCTCTAGGCCACAAGAATTACTTGGGAGAGTCAGTAAATAACACTTAAAGGATTCACGAATCAACATTGACACTGGAGTTAGGCTGCAGATTCCAGTCTGCCTGACAAACTCATCAGTGCTGCCCCAGCCTGAAGGAGCTGTTCTAATTCCTACCTCAAGGCGGGGGTACTGGCTTTGTGAGACCAGAGAGGAGGCAGGCATCCTGACCAAAAGCTCCTTTGCCTGAAACTGCCCTTGCTGAAGGGCTTTGGGGAGCTTGTGATCCCCTACAGACCAAAGACTATTGAAATCACCCTTCAGGAGAGATTAAAAGACACCAGGAAAAGAATCCTCTTTTCCTTGCCAAGATGCTAGCACCTGTCAGACTTGTGGCTGCTGCCCCTCCTCTGTGAGAGGCCACAGCAGGAGGCTGGCAGAGGGCCAGGGGCAGGGCCACATTAATGGAAATGAAAACCCACACACTTTGTAGATGGCACAATGGAAGCTGTGGGCAGGATTTTTTTTTCTGCTCATCTGTTTTCTTTGCACTCGACTAGAAGTGGATTTCGTAGGGCAAAGGAAAAAAGATTTTGTTTGGTGCAACCCAGGTATCACCTTCCCCAGTGAATACACTGCTTCCTAAGCCTGTTTGCAGAGGGGATTGCAGGGCTGTATTCATGCACCTTTGATATATAATCTCCATGTTGCTGGGTAAGCAGCCCTGCCCCAGAGGAGCATTAGCAGCTTAAATGGTTTGCTGTAAGAAGGGGCTCAGCCAGGGAGGGGACACTTTTACTCTACTATGACACACACCTGTGCAAAAGAACAAGCCCTCAGGCAAGGTACACCTTTTCACTGAGGTTTGTCTTTGTAATGTAGGGACTGGCAGATACTCAAGCTTAGAAGTAGAGGGAGAGGATACCTACCCAAAGACAGAGAAAGCCTATCCTTACTGGCCAGATGATTTGCTGAGTGGAGATGAATGAAGATGAGTGTTTGGGCCTCCACACATGTAAACATACCTCCTGGATACAGCCTTGTCAAACACAAAAAGCCATTTCTGTTCCCCTTTGCAAGAGGAGGAAGAGCACAAGCAAGGCATATGGGGGTATTATGGAATTGTGAGTCTGAATTATGTATGGATTACATACTGTCCTTTGCCAATGCAACACTTCGCTTCCTTGCTCTGGAACAATATTGACCAGCACAACATGGAAATGAGCAGTGAGATGCTGCTTGGTAATCCCTCTGGTTCCCACAGCAGTCTGGTACAGCAGTTTGTGTTTTACAATACCACCAGATTTTCAGCAGGCCATAGATTAATATACTCCCATTAGGCGTGCCTCCTTTTCTTGTAGATGAGAGCAGTCACTTAAAATCTGTGGGAGAATGAAGGGCTAAAACATAGGATGGGACTTCAATTCAGTACTGTCGATAGCAGTCACCCACCTTACTTGTCTCCTGACCACCTCTGCCCAACCTTTATAGCCGAACATGTTAAAACGACAGTTCTGCTAAAATGATCAGCTATTGAAGAGGTAAAACATTGCTATCTTAGGGCAGCATTTCATATCTAATTTTATCCTTGAAGAAGATCCACAGCTTCAAGCAGACAGTAAGGCAGAGTGTTATGTTTTTAAAGTTTAATCCATCAACAAAAAGATGAAAAACTTTCCCTCACTCTCTTCCTGACAGTGTAAAATCTGGGGCATAATTACAGACGAAATTCAACAGAAATGCAGAATGACTGAAAATCTAGAGCTGCACCACTCACAGGAGTCTTACCTAGGGCTCTATTGATGCCCTGATCCTTTGCAAGTGCCATAAGGAATCCATAGAAGGTCAGTCTCTGTGCACTACTCAACATTTCCTTCACAAGAGCAGAAGGTGGACAGCTAGGAAAAGAGAGACAAAGGGGTCATCTTGTCTTTTAAATCATCATCTTTTTTTTTTCCAAGACCCAACTCAAACTGGAGAAATAAACCCTTTTACTTGTTCTAACACTGTCAAGTTGCCCTGACTCAGTTTAAAACAAATAGCCACCAGCTTGCTTATTTAGCGTTGCATCTGCTCCTCATTTGCTAAGCAAGATGTTTGAGCTGGGGTACATCCCTAGGAGCTGTCTTACCTGTCTCCATTCCAAGGACAGGGAGAAAAACCTAGATTCACTGAGAGGCATACACATCCCAACTCTGAGCATATTCTTTCAAAAATCAACTGGGAAATCCTTTCTTTTAGAAGACAATAAACCTTCATGAGGGTTGTTATGTTGTTATCATCCTTTTATCAGTGATAGTCATCCAAGGGGCAGGAAAACCTCTCCAATGATAGCCTAAATATGTCAGAAAACAATATTTAGGTGGGGACTAAATTGACACGTCCCCTCCTTCTACACTCACCTTAACCCCTGGCCCTGACTTCTAAGCAGTATCATCATAGTGATTCTTGCTCTTGCCTAATACTCCTTAAAGGATTTCATGCAAAATAAAACTGCCTCATAAAAAGGAAGTGTTGAACAGTCTGTGGGGTAGTGGCACCCCTGGGAGATGTGGGTGTGGGCTGGTGATCCCTCAGGCAAAGGTGGTTACTAAAGCCTGGCTGAGTATTGAGCTACTGGATGAAAGGCTGGGAATGGCTCCCCTCACAGTGCTGTGCAGAGCCTGACCTACCAGACGGGCTCACAGTATCCTTCCCATCTGAAGCTCTCAGGACATACAGGGAATGTAGAGCTTTTGTTATTTAAAAGAACAAAACAGCCTGCCATCTCCATGCTTAGCTATCTATASTACTGGACAGCAGTTCAGCAGTAATTTTGTGGATCACAAATTTGGATTCAGGCACCTAAAGCAGGAATCAGGTGGAACTTGTGTCCTGCGTCTTTTTGTAGATCTAGCCCATGACCTTCTAGCAGGGCATGTGCTCGCTACCTGCAAGAAACTATGAAGAAAGTGTCTGTCAAAGCTATACAATAAGGTCTGGTATTGCTCCATCCCCTGCTGAACTAAGGCTAGTCTTGTGCCTGGGATCTGTAACTGGAGACCAGGTCCATCACAGGCTTGGGTACAGACTGGCAGTATGATCTTGTCTAGGTACTAAGGCTTCAAACTCCATCCACCCCGGTGTGCCTTTCCTATGCTTCAACACCCCAGAACACAACTGCACTTGTTTATCTCCTCTAGTTAACTCATGATGGTAGATGAACCTCTCCTTGATGAAAGTGTCAATGCAGAAGTGAGAAGGAAAGCAGAGACCCAAATCAATCCATTATTTCAAGAATCAGCTCAAACCCCATGTTTCTTAGGTCCATGAAATTGTTTCTCTCCTTTGGTTAAAGCAGTTTGGCTATGATCTCTCCCTTCGTACTTCTCCAATGAGATCTATTTGGGAGTTACAGCTTGTTCAAAGTCCTGTGTTTCTTCACAGCTCCAACCTTACAAAGGGTCTCCAGAGACACAGACTTCAAATCTGTGTTTTGGACTCCATTCGTACCTGTATTTTGATCTGTCACACAAGGACTCTAGGCACTGGTAGAAGAGAGATGCCTCTACCCCATCGAGTGGGCTGCAGTCATTTGGGAGTTGGCGCTGCCGATGTTGCCCAGACGATGATGTTGGCACAATCACAGTATTTGGATTCTTACCAGCCAGTAGATCTTGATAAATGGCAGCCACACTTTCCAGGAACTCTGAAAAAACAGAAAGCGACTTAAAACTCAGGGCTATAACCAGCAAAGCATCCTCCTGACCTACCAGACCTGGGATTAAACTGTCATTCCTTGCTCTGTGTTGTACATAGCATCAACAGGAAATAAGCACAACACTACGGCATCCTGCATATTCAGATCAGATATTACGCAAGCAGAAACAGCCATTTCCATATAAGTTGCTGGCTTCTTCCTGTCAGGATGATTATGAGAGGCCACTCTGGGATGATTATGCTCACTCTGTTGAACGAGATTCTTCTCAAGGGAACAGAGGCTAGCTAGCACATGGATAAAACAGCAGAGCGTGAAAGCTAATGTCGAATACAAAACTATTTTGCAAAGTCTAAAACATTTTCCTTCTCCATCTCTTGCCACTGACTAAGAACTCATCCAAGTTGGGAACAAACTACATGGAACTGCAACAGGAGCAAAGGGAGCAAGTTAGTCAGGGCTCCAGGCTGTATCCCAGCTTGTCTCTGTGCTGCTCCAAAGTAAATATAACATGTGATCTAGAGAAAGGGCCAGGGCAGGTCAGGGCTAGAGTTGGCAGAAAGCCTCTCCCCAGGCTCCTCATACTACCCACTGTTTACTGCAAGAGTCTAATTTTAAACAAGTTTGTTTATGGATGTGGTCAGCAGTTTACAAATCTAGATTCCATTTGGAGTGGTTTGCATGTGTGGGTTGGTGGGAGAGTGTATGACAGGCTGCATGTGTGCATTGTGCCTGGGTGAACAGGACAGGGATGAGATGTTTTAGTGTGTGTACACAAGGGCGGGCTTGTGAGGACTCCAGTGGCACTTAAGTCCCGAGTGAATGGAAGTGTAACGCTGTGCATGAGGCAGGTAGAGAGGAAAGGCAGGATGTCAGCGGGCCCTGAGGCTGTGCTGAGGTTCTGCAGCTCAGTGGAAATATTTGTTATATCAGAGAAAAACTTTCCAAACACATTTTCTGTCCCCAGCTAAAGGCATTACAAGCCTGGTTCTTCCCAAAACAAAATCATCATTTTGAATTGTTTTTCTTCGATGAATTGTCATGGATAATGTTGCGATATGCACAGGGGAGTTACAGGGGAAGCATATACAGAGAAGTACTGAGAAAAAGATTTTTGTATTAGGGATAGCAGCTGACTCTTAACTGCTAGAAGGATGGGAACTGACAGGTTGGATCAGATCAGCAGGCCACCCAAGTCTACTCTCTGACCACAGACTATGCTCCACCACAGCTTCTAGCCAGTGTCTCCCAGTATCCAAACCTGGCCCCTTTTGCCTGGTTGAGGCCAATTGTGAGCTACGTCCATCAGAGGGAGCTATTCAAGTGTGAGTAGACAAGAAATCCATGAGCTTATGTTGCCTTTAGAAAGTGCTCTGTGCTGGGAGATGAGTAAGTGGCACCCCTGCAGTCGCCAGTGCTTGGGAGCGTATCTAACTTTGATAAAGGAAATGCTTCCCTCTTTTTGCCCACTTAAGCAGTTCCCTGAATGAGATTCCCTTTCCTCAACCACGTTTTAGTGGGGCTAGGACAAACAGGCCAATGTATTTTAAAGCAGTCTCCCTGTACAGAACAAGCACCTGAATGCTCATCCAAGTTTCTCCCCCTTGTCTCTTGAACTTTAGTTTAAAAATACCTGTGGTTTTTCACAGATGTATATGTGTGGGTGAGCAAATGTAAATACACACACACACAAACTAATATTATTTGATTTGTACTTTTCCTGTCAAGAATTTTAAAAGTACCCCATCTAGTTAAAACTCAAACTGGGGGAGAGGGGTAGAATATGATAACTGACCAACAATATGATGAAGGTAGATGGGGATTAACTGTTCGCTTTCCCTTCCAACTAAGGTCTCTCAAATCAAACAAGACAGGTGGTTTTTCATGGGACAGGTGGCAGACCTGTGCAACACCTTGCCAAAAGATGTTGTGGAGGTTACAAGTTTATATGATTTCAAGGGGAGGCTGGAGAAGTTCTTGGGAGAGGAGTCCACTGGGGGTTCCTAAATCCATGGAAACTATACCCAGTTCAGAAACTCTTTGAGCTGAAACCAGCTCACAGTTGGGCAAGTATTAGGGGGAGGAATTGTATCCATGTGTCCAGTTCCTTTTCCTTTCAAGGCACCAGCTGGTGGGCTTTTCTTATCCTGTCTCCAGCAGGGACCAATACTTTAGAGGCAGAAATGCTGTATTAAGGAAAGGAAAAAAAATGTTCCTAGTAAAAGTTAATTGTTAGGTGCTAACATACTCTAGATAAAGCTGGAAATTTATGTCTCAAGGCTAAGACAAATACATGCATAAGCCATAACAGTTACAGGTATCTTGTTATTCACAAAAATTTGGAACCTCCTTATGAAGCCTCCTAATCTCTTGGCATCAGTGATGCCTTTTGTCAGTAGATTCCATTATCTATGTATTTTCTGTGAAAAAACATATCCTTACAAGTTTCAAAAAGTGCAGGGATTGGGAAGCTGTAAAGTTGTAATGTTGTACTAGTGGGTGAAGTCAGCAGCTTCCYAGCATTTACCTGAGTAGTAGAACTGGATCTGGAAAGCAAAGAGGAAATCAGAAAAAGACATCAGGCAATCCATAGCATCATCCATCAGCACAATCCTAGGATAAGATGAGAGAAACAGTTTAGCATCTTCAAAAGTACTAAAGTCTGTAACCAGGAACCCCAGATCTAGAGAAAGCGCAGGTAGGGAGCTATGTGCAACTGAGGATTGCTAGTGGCTTGGCCCAGTATAAGAGGTTAGGAGAGAGGAATAGGAACATCCACTGCTGCATGGATGTGGACACCCTAATATAAAATGAAGGCAGCTTAAGAACCTGCAGCGAGAACATCCTGAATGTCAATGCTATCACACACTTCAGCTACAGTGTGAACAGAGCAGTGTGACATGGATGTCAAGCATTCAAAGCCTGGTGGACACGATGGAACAAACACTGGCATAAAAATTGCAAGGCTGGTTCACATGGCTATATAAAGAGTAACTGTGCTGCAGACAGGACAGTTACACGAGTATTAAACTGGTGTAAGCAGAACGAGACTTATGCTATTCCTCTGTATACCAGAGTTCATCACACTGGGATATTTTCAGATTCAGAAGGATAACAACAGTTATTAATTCCCAATCTATACTCAAACTCCACTTGACTACAGAGGAAATAAAATTGCACCAACAATCAGCTTTCTAATTACAAACTGTGAACATCCTATCCTCCCTTCCTCATGAATGAATTAGTCTCTTCATATCTATCAGGTCTACCATTTGACTATCAGGTCAAATTTCATGGAAACTGAAGACTTCTTGAGCCAGGGACAATGTCTTCTTTCTCTCTGCTAAGCCCCAGGTGCATGTGGGGAGCTACATGCACCCCTATTTTGAAACATACTTCATGAACATGGAAAGTATCAGTCACAGGCCATAAAGATGAAGTATAAATGATAGCAAAGTCCAACTCCTCCTTTCAGGAAAAAACTCTGGATTTCAGAAGTAAGTTAGGGCAAAAACGTTCATACAAATGAAAGCAAAACCAATGCTCTAGTCACTGCCACTACATAAGGATGAAAAGGTCAGTCTCTGAAGTGGGGAAAATCAAACTTGGGCTTATCAATGACAGCTCAGACTGGAAAACAGAAGGAAATACTCCACTTTGATGGGAAAAAACAGAGTATTTGGATGATGCTAAAGAAATGTAGTTGGTACTTCTTTTCAACAGTGTGCAGGTCTACTGACCCTGTAAAGTCAGTATCTGGCATATCATGTCATATGACAAGGATTACCAGTTCATTATAGCCAAAGTATGGGTCATCTAGTAGGACCCTTTTGAACATGGGGCCAAATGCAATCCATGGACCAACTCATGCAGCATCAATGGTCTAAACACATTGCTGGGGAAACACTGTTCTGTCTCATGTAAAAGACTCCAAGGAGCTGTGTGGGAGGCTGACCTAGAAGAGTTATAGGATCTTGCAAGACTTCCCTGCCACTCAGACCAGTTTTGTTCACTGTGGCAAAATCAAACATGCAGAGCAGCTTGAATTAATTATCTCAGAGAAGAAAGACTGGGGCTAAGAGGGTCCCCAGGAGAAAAGCCAGTATTTAAAACAAAACCCTTTGAAGATGTCAAAGTGCTTCTGATTTATTTATTATGTTCCAGAAGCCTCCTCCTCCTTCTGTCTAAAGAAGCAGTAGCTTCAGTTCTTAATTCTCACTAATAAGCATGTTACTGAGATTGTCAGTGGCCACATCAAGGAAATGGCTTTGAAGCTGTCAGGCAGAGCATCTTCATCTCTCAGGCAATACTGCTCAGCCACTGGCATTTCCAACCACTATTTAAGCACTGGAAATACGATGGTCCACATTGCCGATGAGCTGTACTCCCTCCTTTGAAATGATGGTCTGTCTCCAGATACCCTCAAAGCACAGCTCCAAAGCTTTTGTCAGTGCATTTCTCCATCCTGCAGATGCAGGAGAACAACAGTGGAGAGTTTTTTATGTRTTCATTATGCAGAGAGACAATATGACATCACCTTCATGACAATCAACTCATTTCACTTGTTAAATGTAAAGCTATGGTCAATGGCTGTGCTCTGCAGCACCAAGTCCCAGTCTCTTTCTTAGAGGAGAGAGCATGAGGAAGTAGGCAGAGGTCTGAGAATTTGCTGGACATTTCTTGCTGTTAAAGACAGCAAGGAGCCTCTAAGAAAGACTGTACGGCACATATGTGACGGAAGAGCATCTAAATAGAAGCAGGTGCACTCTGGTGCTGGGTTACTGACTCCACTTGGCCCAGGAGTCTGCACTCCGGAAATGTTGAAAAGTCTTTAAATCCAATACAATCATTTATGAGGAGATTGACTGCAGCTGGCTATTTCCCCACATAGCCAGCTGACTGAGCAGTCAGGGAAGCTGGGAGAGCATCATATGCAACATATCTGTACCTCTTCTCTGAATTATCTGGCAAGGAGAGAATCCTAGCCATGGACTGTAACCCAGACAGCAGGACCAAAATTGAGGACGAAATCTGAAAGTCTGAACTGCAACTCAAAAGAGTTCACCAGGTAGCTGATATTTCAAGGGATTCTTTATTCATTCTTTCTTGTCCAAATTAGACTTTAAGCCCTCAGGGGCACAGACTTATTTACAAAGTTAGTAGTCAGCACTCAATGARTAATGAAAATCAAGGAGAAACTTTGGAAAGGACTGAAGAAAGATGCCTACACTTGAGGGACTCTGGTAAAGGGTGTAGTGGTCTTTCAGGGTTCAAGTGGGTTTGGCTGGCAGGAAAGCCTTGCTACTGTGCCAATGGGGAAACTTTATGACCTACTGATTGTGGTTAAAATCTCAGAAACCCAGACTAGACAGGATGTCCCCAGGACAAACTCTAGACCAGGCAAGCTGAAAGGACTTTTACTGTTCTTTGCTACCATTAAAGGCTAACTGACACAATCTGTCTTAAGGCTAGGCTGGCTCAAATGAGTCTTCAGGGTCTTGGTTTGTTTACTGATACATGGAGGCAAAAATAAGCGGAACATACAAAAAGGGCAAGATCTGCACTCTCAGGCAATCTTTTAACAACAGGGGTACAGACTTGCAAGCCCCACTTCCATTAGCACTGATCAGTGCAACATGAGCTCCCATACCACATAAAACAGCATAGGAGCTATGAACTACTCAGCTCCCGCTACTCAAATGCGGGCAGCGAGTTCCTTATGTTTCTGTTACAAGAGAAAAGTCAGTGCTCAGGTACAGATCTTGAAATCATGGCATCAAACCACAAAAAATCCCTTCATTTTCTGTCCTTCTGCAATTTCAAGATTCAGAAAGCCAAAAGGTGTCTCTGAAGATCAAAGGTATCTCTGTAGATTAAAATCTTCAATCTGCTAATGGCTATAGCCCTTTGAAGAAAAAAACATCTAAGAAATCTCACAGACACAGATAGCCTGGTTCTTTTTTGGGTATGACTTCTGCATTTGTGTGGCACCAGGAACAGAAAAATGGAGCTCTCTGGTGTAATGCTAATAAAACCTATATTGTTGTAGCCTCTGTTCTTCTGCTCTGACATTTCCCGATATTACTCCCAGTGTTTGTTATCAGTGCATAGCAACAGCTCCTGGACGAGCGAAGTGCACCGTGCTGTGAGATCATCTCAGTCATGCAGCACTGAGACTACAACTACGACTGCTCTCTTCCCAAGAGCGCCAATAGTTACACAGGTCCTGGCTGTATCAGTGAATGCTGTGGCTACCCCCGCCGCTACTTTATTTAATACCTTTCCCAAGCAAATTAGCAACAAAACCGTTGGGGGTGTGCAGACTGAAGGAGGAACAATGTCAGTAGGTTTGCACGTGACATTCATGCTTTGCAAGGACTCAATCAACTGGTGCCGGAAGACAGCCTGCAGAGTTCACCTTTCTAACTGGCAGAGACCAAGGAGGACAATGGGAAGTGTAGACCAGAAAAAGGACAAGAGAGTGAGGAACAGTTGGAAGGAAAGAGAAAGATGGTTTAGAAATATGACAAGTTTTATTAAAATTGTTCAACTAGATTAGCTTGTAACAGAATAATAGCAATGTGTAAGTAAATCTCTAGCCAGCCCAAAGTAGGAGTGAGGTCATCCCCACCTGAGCCTGGGTGCCTCTGACAAAGACCTCATTTCTCTCCAACACCTGCTCCCAAATCCTGCTTGTCTGTCTCTACGGCACATGCACCACAGTGCAGCAGGCCCCTGAATGGGGCCTCTAGTTTACAACAGCCTTGTGGATTAAATTCCTTGACACAAACATCATAACATATGTAGATATGCTGAAGTCTCCTTTCATGCACCATCACAAATTCCTGCTCAGCTCAGCTGGAACCCTATGAAATACACACCAGCGCATGGGACTGGTGCTTTTGTACCTCTATGAAAGGAAGCAGCAGATACATCCCTGCTACAGGGTTAGCATTCTTTCTTAGTCTGGCATTGGAGGCCAAGCAACTGTACACCGTGGAGCCCCAAAGGCCCCCTGATGAGCTAGAGGGAAAAGTGGCGCTCAACTTTTAGTTTTAATTGAACCAACACAGCTTTAACTGCAGTTCAATAGCTTTAACTGCAGTTCAATTCAGATAGCAGCACATAGGAGCCAGGGAAGAATCCAGAGAATCAGCCAAGTAGAAGTACTAGCAGATGGATAACACTTCTCTTTTTCACTCTCCTTTCTTAATACAATTTTCATAGGACTCTGATGCTGAAGAAAGATGACAGAATGACAAATAGAAAATGAGGACCTTTTCACTATTTAGGCCATGAACAACTTAAGCAGCAGCTAATATCCCAATCATGTGCCTGGATCCTGTTTCCAAATGTCATATCTAGGTGCATGAACAAAGTTACATTTCCATGCCCCCTCTGCTGAGATGGCTAGGAATGAGAGCATGTATTCAGTAACCTAGTAACCTTGCTGTGATTATATATGTGTGTGCGTGTGTGTGTGCACGCGTGTGCGCACTCCTACTGAGATCTGAACTGACCCCCCACCCCAACAGATGCATATACCTTATTACATTTTCACTATCAGATAGTTAATAAACTGCCTGGGCTGGACTGGAACCAGGAAGCACTATCAGTAAAAAATTCCGTATCACATTATCAGTGCCCTAAGCCATCTATCTGCTTTAGGCCTTGTCTAGGTTAAAATAAAATTTCAAACATTAGCTACCATGTTCTTAGCTAACATACTTTAAAACACTGGCAATCCTTCAGAGGTTAGTACCTTTTAAACATGATCAACCATAGGAAGCTGGGGCAGGGGGGAACACATTTTAAAAATGGTAAACATTATTTAAAATAGAGTTTAAAATCATGTCAGTTAAAAACACATTGGCTAACATTCTTTTATATGCAACTTATCTTCTGAACTTAGAGCCAGCAGCAGCATTCTGCACTGATATTTCAGTCCCTGTATACCTTAAATATACACTCTTTCTCATTACTAGAAAAACACCCTGTTCTTAACCTCAAACATGGTATCTCTTTCCCCCAAAATCTTAAAAGCTGAAGGTCCCTGTCCATACCTTCACCCACAGATCTAGTTCCTAAGTCCACGTATGTAGGACTGACCTTGCCTTAAAAGAGAGGATGAGGACTCACCTTGCTGCTTTCTGAGTGAGTTCCATTGGGAAGTCAGGGCAGAGCAGCTGCAGCAGGCAGTGGTATTCCTGTGCTGTCAGCAAATCTGCAGGAAAAGAGAGGTGAGAACATCGTAATTCTTTCACAGGCTGTTCCCTCCCCTTGCTTCCTCTCTAGAAAAAAACCCTCATATTCCCTTCTACTCTCAATTCAAGTAGACTGAGTACTTATGACAATATAACTGCTCCCTAGACCCTCAGAACTGGGCTCTTCAGATGGAGTTTCCAGCAAAGACAATCAGAAAGAGGCCTGATAAAGGGGAAATCCTATTGAAGAGACTCCTGCAGAGAAACTGGTAACAGGTAGTGATTCAGTGTGAAAAAGAGGTAACCAAAACAGGGCAGTTTCAAGTGAGAACACAGTTTGGTTTGACTTGAATATAACCATGTGGAAAAAGGAATCTTTCAAAGTTGCTTAAATTTGCTGAAATTCACTGGCATGGTGACATTCACCACAATACGCCTGAAAACCATCCACAGAACATCTGGCAGCAGTAACAAAGGCAAACAAGGTTTTTGGGTTGTGTATGGAAAGCTACAGAGTATAAACCACAGACATTATTACTTTGGCATTCGGTAAGGCAGCTGGATGGTCTCTTTTGGAATACTGTGTACAAATCTGGTCACTGTATTATAGGAAGCACAGAATAAAGATCCAAAAAACACAAGAAAGCCAATCAAATGATTCATGTTTTAGAGAGCAGCTTTGTGAAAGACTGGTCAAGAAAGGCCTCTGTGGTTCAGCAGAAGGAGTCTAAGAGAGGTGACTCTTAGGGAAGCTTATAGGATCCCAAGGGAATGGAAACATACTTATGTCAAAAAGCCCTACATGATTGTATGTTCATAGTCCAAAAGGCTGTGGACTGGAGTTAAGGAGAAGACTAGCTGAACAGCAGCAATTTTGCAGTACTTCTATATACAGAAGAATGCAAAGTATGGAAGAAAGAGCCAGGGGTGGACATAGAGCCAAGCAGTAGTCAGGGAGGGGATCCAAAGGGCACGGGCATTAGGACTGAGGTATAGAGCATGAGTTCTTTTGCCACAGACACATCTTAGCCTTCCTTAGGCTCCCGTCCAAATAATCAGCCTTGTCCCAGATGATAGCCACAACTTCTCCTTATCTCCACAACTCCTCAAAGCCTGGCAGTTCGACAAAAGTGAGAGAAAGGGAAAATGCTATGCCTTTGTCAGATGTTTCAAGAGGCAGGTATGCAGTATCAAAGGGACATTTCACTGCGACATCCAACCCAGCCAAATTAATATTTTCAATGCTGACTAAAGAAATACTGCAGGAGGACTGTCATCAAAATCAAGTTATAGACTTTTCCTTTACCTACATTATTAGCCAGGGAAGTGGAGGAAAGAGGAAAGAGCTACTATTTTTCTCTTCAGTTCAGGAAACCCTATAGCTGAAAAACACTTGTCAGAATCTTTGACATCCATTATAGACACTCTCTAGAGTACTATACTTTGCACTGCTCTTGGGAGGACTTTCTATCTCATGGAGTGCCTTAGGTTTAGAGTCATGCTATGAAAAGGTTATTTTGCACGCTGAATAGAAAGATTTTGCTCTGTCTGGAAAAGCCAACTCTGCAGTCAGAAATCTGCTATAACACAAGGAAGTCCCAGCCTGTGCAGAACTACAATACCATTGCAGGGATTTGTGCAACCTATTCTACTGTAAGGATAAATACATCAGAATCTCTCTTCTTCCAAAACTTGAATGCTGAGCTGAATTAAATTTCTGTGACTGCACTGAAATTACAAATGTCTGGGAGAATATGGAGGGCACTGTAACTTTTTTGTATTGTCATTTCTTACTAAAACACAAATCAGAGGCTGCTCTCTATTGCAGATACTACTTGGTCCTTCAGTCAGCATATATCTGAGTTTGGGTTAATGATGGTATCCAGTGGAATGGTGGGGTTTTCTCCTGCAATGTTAGCTAATCAGTTCCTTGAATGTCATCAAGGAAAGTATCACCAAGTTTTATGTATAACTGCAAAAGGATATTATTGAAAAAGTCCCAGTTATCATGAGCAGGAAGATGCATATTTTTAACTGAATTTTCAGCTCACTGTTTCTCTTTCATGACACAACAGAGGAAAGAAAATTTTCTTCTCTGTTATTTTGTTAGACCAACAGTCATTTATAGCAAAAGAGATTTTGGTCCTAAGTTCTTAAGAAAACTACCTGATCATGTAAGGTACATGCAAGTTTCATAAAATCATCTTCGACAAGCTTAGCGTAGGAAGCAGGTTACAGGAAAACAGAGAAGTTGGGAATAAAAAGGCTCTTTTGAAACAGACACATTCTCATAATTGAAGAGGACAGTATGGACCTCTTACAACTACCCTTCAAGGCTTTCTAAATCTAGCTTTGAATAATGCTGGGCATTAAACTTCCAATCTTTGTCTAAAAAGTCTACATGTTGGTCTGAAGGAGTCACACCATTTGGAAGCTTTATGCAATACTCAATTTACATTTTTTGTTTGCTTAAGTTCAAATTCCTATTTATGCATCCTTATACCTCTTGCTCTCCATTATTTTTTCCTTTCATTTGTCAACAGATCATTATAATAACCCTTTCTTCATACTGTATCTTATTCAATCTATTTAACTGATAACTGTATTTATTTAAAGTTAAATCTGTTTATCTTGCCCTCTGCATCCCTCCCTACCTAGCCCAGTCATATCTGTTGCTCTGCTTTGATCCCCTTTAGATTTTCACGGTGTGGTGTCCAGCAGTGTACAAAGCATCCCTCATGCATTCAGAAGAGACAGGCTCTAGGAGGATAATCTGCCCACTTTCATCAGTGAAGCCCCTTTTCATTAATTCTGAATCTTAGCCTCCTCTTTTCTCTCCCTGAAGGTGAAGGAGTTTAAGGGTTTTTTGAAGGATGGGGTTTCCTGAGAAAGTTGGACTTTGTTCACAGTCCCTGTCAGGTTGCTAGACAAAAGCAGCTTGAGAGGGTTACTGGGCCCTAAGCAAGCATTCATTTTGAGGCATAAATAGAGATCTCTCACTTGCTGGAAATAACATACTTTTAAAACTTACAATAATTTACACTGTCTTTTTCTCCTCCCTCTTCATACCAAGTCACAGCATCATCCTTACTCCTCCATCACAAAACAACAAAACAACATAGAGCAAAAGCAGAAGTCTGCTCAAAAAGACTTTGGGAAAGGGTGGCAGAGATCCTCTGCAGCCAGCGCATCAGAGGGTGAAGTTCATTGTCAATAAAAGTGGAATTAATTACAGTTTCAGTCTTTGAGCAAATGGTCTATTTAGATGGGAACTGCACACAAAGCTGAAATGGTGCAGAGAAGTTCCTTCTCTAAAGAAAGAAGCCCTTTGCTTCTTACGCCTGGAGAAATGGCACCAAATTAGTCACTGAAGTATGCAGGCAGACTCTTTTAGGCTGTAACACAACTCAGCCTGTAGACACCCCAGGCGCCTGACCAATAAATCATATCAATTTCTCAGACTACAGATGGGTACCTATTACACAGGAAGGGGGATCACCGCAGACCTTAGGAGGTGTCTACAGTTTGCTGTGATGACTGTTTTCCTATTCCCTACAGCAAGGTCAGTGAAGACCATCCAGAAAATTACATTTGCCCATGCACCATATTGTCTGCCAAGAGCTGCTTGGAATAAACAAGGGCAGTTTTGGTGCATGACCACATTGCTCCTTCCTGTCTCCAGGCCACAGCTGAGTAAATAGTGTTCAACACTGCATGATGAAGAAAGAAAGAAAAGAAGGAAGGTACCAGTCAGAATGAGTGAAAACTGGAATCCACAACTGCTACTTTCGTTGCTACCACAAATTACTGTATCTCAAGTTCCAGTAACAAATGAAGCAAATCACAGAGAGTTTAAATCTGACCCCACAGCATAGGGCAGTGAGCTATATGTACTCTACCACGCTCTCGCAGTGGAACAAACTTGGTCATACCACGTGCTTAAGGATGGAGAGAGGCTGATTGCAATCTGGCATGTTAACCATGTTCATTTACAGCTGAACATAACACTTTGCTCTTCTACTGCAAAGCAGCTAATAACAAATTCCAAAGTGATTTTAAAACGGCAGTACACTAAGAAGGAGATAGGAGGCTTAATAGAATAAGTACAGAAAAGTAAAGTGGTATGGCTAGAGTTGCACAGGAACTACTTTAACCATTCAGTCATAATTTTTGCTGTACTGGTCTTCAAACTCCTGCCCAGCCTGTACTGCTGCTGCTACTGTGCCACTAGCAAAATCCTGACTCTTCCCTACAGATCTTACTGTCTGTGAGTAGTTTATTGTCTTTTAGTGCCTGAGGCAGACTCTTCCTCATGTTTCAGAGGCATAGTGGAGAAGGAAGTTTGTCCATGTGGTACAGTCCTAGAAAACAGACACCGCTTTCTGGATAAAAATGGCCTACCTTTGAGAAACATGAAGGCAGCTGCTTTGTGTTTCCCTGGCTTTTAGTACACATTGTTTTTACCAGCTTCATTTCTCGTTTGTATGTGGCTGACAGATGGCACCTGACGTGAAGTGATGCAAACTCTAGGAATGCTAAACGATGCATTTATGCTGCTGTCAGTGTCGTGAGTGAAGTGTAGACACACCTGAGCTATCTTTAAACTAGTTATCTTTCATACTGACAGCAGCCTAGCCACAGAAGCCTGGACCTCAGTGAAGGCTGTAAAATCTACCCAGGAAGCCAATAAATATTTAGGACTTAGCCTGAATTGCAGTCATTGCTGCTGTATCTAGGCTGCTTTCAGCACAAGAAGTAGCTATCTACAATGCTGTCACAACACTGTGACAGCTATAAATGTGCCCAAAGCAGTAGGAGAATATTTACTGCAGTTGGTGTATGAAATCTGCCCCAAAAAGTCACATTAGTAACTTCCCAGAAACACAAGGATTGCCTTGATGAATATACATTAAAGTTCCCTATTCCCATCATCTTTTATGTACAACCACTATCCAAGCAGGCTGGAGCCCTGGGCAATGTAGCCTTACCCTTTGGATTATGGTAGGACACACAATTTCCACAGGTTGCTTTTCTACCACAGTCATGAAGTCATTCAAGAGTCATAAAGTCATACAGCTATAAATCAGTCTCCTGGAAATATAACAGAGAACAGCCTAATAAATTTTTTTTTTTTTTTTTAAATATTGGGAGAGTCTTTCCTGGCCTTTAGTTTTTTAATGTTTCTGGTATAAGTAAGTATCACATCCTTAGGATTCTCTCTATATCCGTACAAGCTTGCAACCTTGTAGAAAAGAACAAAAACAAACAAAAGCCCCTAAAAATAAAAGTCTAGGTGTTCTTGTGCTGTCTATAGGAGCTGTGATTTTACAAAAAACTGAATATAAACATGAGTATTGATAATACTGCAACTTCACACCTCACATCTGGCTAATAGGCTATGCTCTCCACATGCCTTGTTCACAAGATAGCTATAGCCTAATTTCCTCATCTCTCCATATATCTAGTGCTAATAACAAACAGAAAACTAAGAATTCTGGGAAAATTAATCCAGGTGTAGGACCTAAACAGTGATATACAGCTGTGTAAAAACTCCATTTCTTCCTCATAAAACTTTCTACTCTAAAAAAAAAAAAAAAAAATTTTCTTCCTTTTCAATTAATCATTTATAAAATTTTGCATTGAGAGATTTTATGACCTATGAATAAGATCTGTTCCTGTTACTTGAGAGAATCATTGTTTAAATAAGAATTTGAAACAAAATAAAAACATTCAAGGGCTGTTTCTTTGACTAATTCCCTTTTCCCACTGACAAGAAGAGATATAAAATAAACACAAACCAGATCCAGAATATGCATTTGTCTAATTTTAAAAATTTATTTTCCTTATTTTTCAAACACAAAAAGCAAAACAGCAGGTCACATAATTATCCCCATCATTTGAGATGGAAGGTTAAATAAATATAAACTAAACAATAAAGAATAAGCACTCACACACTTTCCCCTTAAGTTGCATAAGCATGGTCATGTAAGATGTATACAGCAGGATTCATTCTGCTCTTGAACTGTACAGACAGCTCCCACAATCACTAGAAAATAGTCCTAAGAACGTAGGAAAATCAGAAGAAAACTGAGACACACCCACTTGTTACTTTTAAGCAACAGGAAAATGCACTAGAAGCCAAAGATTTCTGCCAGGTTAGCTCAAAACCAACTTCATTTTTTAAAAAGGTTTCTAGTGAATAGTTTAAAGAGGGTAATGGTCAAATCTGTTTCATGGATCAACATAAGAATCTGTGCTTTACATGGAGTCTTGGACCTAAGTAGCTTTAAAAGACTCTGTGGCTTTGTACCAACATCTGGCTCAATCTCATTAGATACTAACAAAAAACATTTATTTTCTTAGTTTTAATAACTGGATGCATTACCTCTGCCTTCCTGATGGTGAAGTTCAACAAGCAGCTAAGCCAATCTAAAACCTTACTCCTGCTGAAAGGGGCAGGTCTCGCTCCACTCTCTCTCCTTTCCCACCACTTGCTGCTGGCCACGTGGTTCTGAACCACCCCTTGTACCAGCTCTGGCACTCAGCAGGTCCCTTGATGAGAAAATTCAACTTTTTTTCTGGGCTAGTGAATTGAACTGACTCTCAGAAATATCTGATGAAAGCTCGTGCAAAGCAAGCTGTGGAAGAGCATGGCCAGGTGCAGGGAAGAGAGAAGGTGGAGAGGGAGAGCAGAACCTTCCCTCCTCAGCAGAGATAAACTGTTAGATAGGCTCAGGTAATCCCCTGCTTAAGATGTTTTAATTCTTAAAGTCCAGGATGTATGCAAGGCATTGTCACAGGATTAATGATCCTCCTAATTAAAAGTAGGTTCAGCTTTACTGGCTGTACTTGCACCATACCTACTAAGACAGTTTGTGAACACTCTGCATCAGACACACTCTTAAGACAGAACTTTTGGCATCCTTACTATCCAAGCAGGCAGATGAGTTCAGGTTATTCACAAACCCCATCTTCTCTTTCCACTGATACCGTTTAGGTCCAGATCCAAAAGGGATCCCAGGGCATCCTCAGGAAAGGTTCTTCCAGGAGGGTACCTGCAGCACTGGGTGCACCCTGGATTGCCTCTCCTGACCTATGAGAATACTAGCAAAATCCTGCCAGACATAAGGGTGCTGCTGCAGGCAAGTAGTCTTCACAAACAACATGTTTTGCATTCTGCAAATGGAGCATGGCTGCAAACAGCAGACTTAGGTGACTCCTGTTGACAACAGGTAGAAAAGACCCAGCTTATGACGTGAAAAAGCAAAGAGTGACACAGATTTAGTGAGATTTGCCTGGAACAACCTGTGTCAGACTCAGGACAAATATAGTGGAGAGTTAAGCAGACTGACCTAAAATGACTTGTTGGGGGAGTGCTCCAAGAGAGAACAGTTAGAGGGGATTAGCACTGTGGTTGAGCAGAAAGCTAGTTTTGAGGCTCTCAGGTAAGAAGGAGAAGATTCAGATGCAGCTGATGTGAAGAATGAACACATTCGTTCTGGAGGGAATCTGGACAGTTCATATGAACAGTAAATTCACTGAAAAGCGGGCTTATTATGGGCAAAGCTCCAGTAGCACCATATTTTGAGTGAGCTAAAGGTTTTTTAAAGAGTAAAATCCTCTAGATGGTGTGATTGTTTTTCTGCCCTTTGATCTCAAGCCCTTTTATCAATAAACCACTTGCCAGATTAACAAAAATAAAAAATTAATTTATACAGAACTGTTCCAATTCTATCTCCAATATCCAGAATCTTGCTGTTTATACAAACTTTAATCATCCTCTAGTCCCTTTCAAATTCCCCATAATTATCCTTCAGTATCAAACATTTCATGTGGCAGCATTACTTCAGCTTTGAGTGAATGTTACTCAGGGCAGGATGAGCTGTGCCAAAGGTACAGTCCAAGGCTATCATCTGGCGCGCTTATGTGGCTAGCATGGCACATCCACAAACTGAAAAATTTAAACTTTCATTAGAAAAATAAAAAAAGTTCTCAGCTCTCATGGTTGTAAAGAAAACATTCCAACAGTGGAAGAGTTTAACTGATGCAGTGTGGTATTCCTGAATCCACAGACAGCCTGAAACATGACTCAAGTTTGAACTTTCCACCTACTTTGGGAACCTTAACACTATACCTAATGCAACACTAAAGACAATGTTAACTCTTTAATTTCTTATTTTATCTATAGGATGGGACTTTGAATGAAGTTGGAGCTTAAAGAATTCAGAGTTCCTGAAGTGCAAGAACAGCAAACAATAAGAAAGGAGAAGCAGCCACAACTTCTGCCAGTATTTCCAGTAGAAAAAGAAGATAGATGACGACAAACAGAAGAGCCTGGTTTAAATTTTCCAGTACATTATTGACTACAGCAACCAAATAGTGGCTTAAACTTTATTTACTACATGGACACCCAATTATTTCCATGCAGCTTTCTTTAACATTTGCAAAGATAATTCTGTGCATATTCTGAAGCACATATAATCCTAAAGATATGCTCAGATCATTGAGTATGATCCAAAAGGACATTTAGCCTTCTCCAAAGGACATGGGCCTGAAGCAAACAAAGAGGCTAGTTTTGTGGACTACAGTATGAAAATCTATGACTTCCCCTCATGTCTCAGAGGCATTCAAAAGCCAAGTAAGAAATGTTAAGAACGTCCTAAAATCTGAAGTTAAGTGTGATTATAAATATGCTGTATATTCTTGAGTAACTGTAAGCCTGTGGAACAGCAGAGATCACCCCTGGTAATCCTCAGTCTGTAGGTAGCTACAAGGGAAATGACATCAGATAATAAGAGGCACGTTAATCTACCAAATATAGGCATAGCAAAACCAAACCAAAACAACACAACACAAGACTGGCTCTTAAGACAGATAAACTAGAAAACTAGAAATAAGGTACAATTTCAGAGTGAAAGTAATTTATAACTGAAATGCTGTGACATTTGACATTCTTTGTATGCGTCGACTATAAAACTATTTTTTCCTTTCACTGGAACGTCACTAAAGATGTAACTAGCAGATCTTCTGAGCAATAGGTGAACCAATAGATTTAGACTGCTTCTATCTTGTTCAACAGTTGATTTTTCCACACTTCGAAGAGTTTTCAGTCACTCATTGAGAAAATAATCAATCCAATGCTAGAGCTAATTGGTCGTGTAAACAATAAGGAGCAAACATTCCTGTTGGAGTTCTGGCCATCTGGGGGGCAGACTGCTCAACCACTTGAAACAGGACCCACAGCAATCTTAATAGTGAAGTACAGGAATGCCAGCAACACTTCACTGGAGGGGACCATCAACATTTCCCCAAGCTCTCAAACAGCAGCACTAATCTTTAGACAAGATGTGGATCGGCCTCTATTCAAGAAAACAAGTTGTCATTAAGCTTAAGATCTTCAAAACAACTAAAGAATTCATAGCTACACATCCATCACGAGATGGGCAGAGTAAATGGGCAGGTGGTATGCAGCTGCATCTCATGCAATACAGGACCTTACATACAACCCCTCCTCCCTCAGATATGTACTAGGTCTAGTGACAATAATGGGACTATGGCCAGGGAGAGGCACACAGTCTTCAGTTACTTTCCTTTCTGCTTTGGGAGCCCCAAGAAATACAGTTAGCTGGCAGACAGCTCATCTGTGTCATGTACACAGGGTCAGGGAGCAGAAGAAAGCTATGACATTGGCCTAAAAAGAAAAGGAGGTAGAGATTAAGGAGGACATACAATAAACTATGGAAATGCTGCAGACTGCTGCAGCAACCTCAGATCAAAGATCTCCTTGATTTCCAGTTTCTTTCTAGCCCGACCTTTCCAGGAAACACCAATGAAAGGTTCCAGTGAACCAGTTCCAGTAGAATCAGGTATTTTCAAATACCTTGAATCTCCCAAGCGTTTCAGACTTCAACGTGGCATGTAAAAGCATGAAGTGCAACAGTCAACAATTTTCTCAGAACAATGAATGAAACGGAAATGTTTTTGACTTTTCTCTTTTAACGACTGGTTTGGAAGAGTCTTTCAAGGAACAGTGCAGTTGCTACAAACACCCCATGCGAGAGAGAGAAAACATTTCAGCATAATTTAGATCATGATCAAGGATAGCCTTGTGTGTCTCCCCCTGTCCCTGCTCTGCATCGACTCTTAAATAATCCACTGCAAAGTTTTCAACAGTTAACTGCACCTTCACCAACAGCTGTCATCACAGCAGACACTCTGATACTGCTTCTCTGAAACGTGTCCATCATGAGCCCAACCATGAAGAGACAAGTTCAGGCTTGTGAAGAACGGAGAATCCCACATGCCACCAAGAGTGACACCAGTATGCAATTACGCAAAGCAGTCAACTCACTGTGGTTGAAACTCAGGAATCTGGTTGTGATCCACAAAGCACTGAATGGTCTAGCACATCTTTAACTGTGCACTTGTGTTCACCTTGAACAATTTGACTACCTGACTTAAACATGAATCTTCCAAGAACTGAAAGCCATTCGTAGTCCTGGCCATTCTTTGACTTTACTGCACAGTATATTTATATATAGGTTTATATACAGGCTATGCAGTATAATCCCAAGCACCCAGACTGTTGGCTAGTTTTCTCCAATTTTCTTTCACAAATTATAATGCTGAGGAAAACAGTCTGAAAGGAAAGGACATTGTTTTTAGGAGCCTCTGAGTCAACAGTTAAAACTTCTATTCATAAAAATAAGTATTGCACTATCTGGACCTATGCTTGGGCAGTGTTGTTCGGTCATGTAAAACGCTCTCAAACACACCGATACTGAGTCTCTTTTATGAGCGTAAAAACTTAAGAAGAAAACGAACCTCAAACCAAACAAATCAATAAGAGAACTGGCTGGAGGAAGGTAATCTGGTTAATGACAAGACTGAAGAAATCATCATTAGTTATTTAGAAGGAAATGCAGTGGAGCATGTAAGCTCCACAGAGAATGTTTGGAGCACATTACAATATCAATGAGCTAGATTAATGATTATAAATGACCACCACTACAGAACTGGTCTGAATGCAGAGCAGAATGAATGCACTAAGAGAAACCTGAAACAACAAGGCATCCAACTACCCCTTTTAAGGGTATGCTTTTGGCTAAGGTTCTGTAACGTCTCTTGATTTTAACTCTTACAATACTCTAGTGAGCTGTGTGTCCTAAAAAATAATAATAATTTTTAAAAAGATTGAGAAGAAGAGAGAGAAGGAAGTAAGTTAGTTTTCTCTGTATTTCACATGAAGAAATACATGTTTAGTAAGAATTTAACACAGATATTCATTTCTAAAAAATGAAACAAAGCCTTTAAGCTTCAGCCCAGCAAGTTCAAAACTCTTCAGATGTCCATTAATCCTGAAAGCTTCTCATGGACATCATGCATCTTTGTCAAAGTTTAACTTAAATGCCACCTATTTTACAGCTAAATACACTTCCATGGACCATCTACCATGAACCACAAATTAAGAATATTTTGCTGGAGGAAAGTTCAGGCAAATGCCCTAAATCCTCCAGCATTATGCCCTAACACTGATGGTACGCATATATTATGGTAATCAGGGAAGTATAAGAAACTAGACAAAAGAGCAACTCTTGTTGCGGAAAGAAAAAGGACACTTTCTTGTTGCTGCACAGGGTTTTCTAGAGGGAAAAAAAGGGCCATCTACTGGAGGACAAATGTAGAGATGAATCCATACTGTAATCCTGGCTTGTAGAAACTGAAAATAGATAGAGTTCAGTTGTTTAATCTTTTTCAGCCTCATAATGAGGTCAGGCTCTTCAGGATCTTTGTAAGGATCTTTATGGCAGGAGCCATAAAAAGGAATGTCACTTAACTGATTAGTGGTGGGATGATAGCTTAGCACAGTGAGGAAATGATTTGGACCAGATACGACATGCAAGTGATTTCTCCTAAAGGAGGCATGATCAGTATTCTATGGAAACTCCTGGATGGATTGCTCCCGTGATGTAGGCTACTGAGAAGACAATGCAAAGAAGAAACAAAACACAACCTCTAAAAGATGTAGGACTGTCCTTACTTGGAATAAAAGATGGCAGGAGTCCTAAAACCCCAAATACAGTTACTGCTGGCTAACCCATTTAATGACAACAGTGAGATGGGCCATCCATAGTGAGTAACACTGTATTAACCTCCACTAGCAGCTGGTGCCTCAGCTACATTGTTCTAACATAACTGTACTCTTTGTGGTTGCGCTTACATTTTTTTGTCTCCTATGCAACAATATCCTGACTGTTCAGCAAAAAAACCATCATGGTAATGCAAGTATGATAAATCCTCAGAGTGGGAGTCAAGATGAAAGCTGCTCTTTAAGCATCTCCAGCCATTGAAGACTTACAAAACACATGTTCCTTTTATTTGCTGCAACATTTGCCCTTCTTTTCCCATTCAATGTTGAGACTTATGGAGCAAGTCTGAAAATCAGATGGTGCAAATCATACAGCAATATAGCTTTAAGAAGTACTTAAATGTAATGTATTTCAGCATATGTTCTTGACTCAAAGGAAACATGCTGGATCTTTCAAAGCAGAGCTTAAAAGCTGAGGTCCTATTTGCTCCATACAATTATAAATGTTTCTTAATGCTGCCCTGTTGGGAAAAAAATTGCTTCCTGGTGTTTCTGGCAAAAGAACTGTATCTAAACTCACTACATCAGATGTAGCTGCATTTTAGTAGTACTCAATGTGAAGTGGAAGGGATGCTATATAAATGTATTAATTCATATTCCTCTCACTTTCACGTCACGTTTAAAGGTAACATCCATCCTTCCAGTTGTCTTTCACATGAGTTATCTCCTGCCTGGATCTGTTTCAGGCTTTGCTGTTCCAAATCCCCACCTACATGCAGTACTAAGGGCTCTGAAACTAGTAGTGCTAGCTCTTAAGAGATTCAAGATTAAATAAAATTATTAACATATAGGGGATCCCAAAGGAAAGCAGAAAATATCCCACCTCCAAAAAAGCTCCAAGATGTTCAGCAGACAAATACAAGTTACAAGAAACAGCTCCTCAGATATTAGAGAAATACAGAAGTGACTCTCTGGACTTGAGAACCTGGGTCCACGTGCCAAAATAATTTACTTACCAGCTCCTGGAATCRGAAACTCTGACAGGAAGAATAGGGGACGTGAAGATCCATGCTGGTGGGCAACAAACAATGCTGAAGTTCAAGGTTTCTAAATTATCTCCGCTAAATGGGATATGTTTGGAAAGTCACTTTACATGACATGTTTATCAAGGGAAAAAACAAATCTTCTCACTATTTACTTTTGCTCTTTCCTTTTAGGAGGATGTTTTCTGGGGTTTGGTAAAGAACAAACAGATGAGTGCTGCAAAGGGAAATAGACTGAGAGCCTTTATGTGTACATCTCATTTTCACTTGCAGCTTTGTATACACAGCTGTGACCAGAACAGACTTTTGCTGAATGAAGGACACGCAGTTCTGCACCCGCTGCCACAGCACAAGGAAGATCATCATTACTTGCTTTGCAGTTAAGGTTTGAAATAACAAATCAGTGAATTATTTGGGAATTTAATGAGCTTTTCTTCTGATTTCCTTTTCTTTTTGAACTGCTGTCTGTATCGCTCTAAAGTGTTTCTGTGAATACAGTGTAGATTTGAAAGCTTTTCAGCGCTAGACAGATTAGATTCTAATTTCAATGTCTGAGTAAAATGTTAACTATTCTAGATGTTAAAAGGAAGCAATGAAAATCCTTTCTATTATACCTATTAGGAAACAAAAAGAAAACTATACAACTACTAGAAGTCTCTGGTATAGCAGGAATATGTGGAGATGCAGGAGTTGAGTTTGTGGCTGCAATAATATGCCTTCAGGTGCTAAACAGGAATAGGGACAGAAGAGTTTTGACTAGATAAAACTTATGCTCTGTAAAACAAGTATAACTTACTATTAATCTTTCCAGTATTTTTTTATAAGTGTGAATACTGCTGGTCAGCAACATAAACAAGATTAGTATTTAGTGATAATGATATATCACCAAATGGCCATATCTGACTCAAAAATGTCCAAAAGCTGTAAGGAAAAAAATCATTGAATGAAGGGGTAAAATTAAAGCAGGTGAAATAGTATCTAGAATTATTAAGCAGAAAGATAAAAAATATTTATGATTTTCTCAAAAAAGTGACAATGTTCAGCTGAGTCACAGATTTGTCACAGATCAAACAGCACTAGCTGCGCATAGGAAGTCTGGGATTCAGTCACAATTCCTCTCCTGCTTGGGAATACAGGAGAAGAATACAGTGGTCTAATTATTCATGTTTGAGGCACTTTATAACAGGTTAAAAGTTGATATGTAACACTGTAAATAGAGATCTGTAATCCTTTTATGAACTTGGCTATCATGGCCTGCAAGCATTAATGGGAATAGAAAACATGGCATGAATGAACAATCTAGAGAATTGAATAGTTATAAAAAGACCAAACAAAGATGATACTATCCCCGAAAATCTGGGACAGCAGTTACAAGACACTAGTACATTTGCATGTTTCAGGTAGAAAAGATGCCACTTTCCTATGCAGAGATTGAAAACAAACAAATGAAAAAAAACCTGAAAACCAAAGCACCGGCACTGTCATTTCCCCAAAAGGTGTTAAGATCCCTCGGAGAAAGAGGATGGTTACTTGTCAGGGAAAACCCAGTGATCTGTGATACAGAGGCAAACTAAAATAGAGAAGTGAAATATGGAAGTGGCTGGAGGAACTCTGCATGATCCTCAGGTGGAAGATGACAGTATACCTTATGAACAAGCCTACATACAAGGTTTTCTTTAAACACTTTTCCCTAGGGAGACTTGAAGAACCTAGCACCAGTACCTCAGAGAGAATGCAAGTGCAGGAACTAAGTTTCAGTCAGACCAATAAGAGGGGTCTTCTAATTTGGGCAACAGGACTGCAAAATCAGGAACCCAGCATGCAATGAGAAAAATCGTAATTATTCCATCCTGCATCAGGTCTGAGACTGAAGAAGAAGAATACCTACTATTACACAAGGAAAGTTCAGCTGTAAGGAACTGCTGTTCGGCCAGTCTGGTAACTGTGACACTGCTTACTTCCTACTGTGCACTTGGCGATGCTGGTGTGTGGCACACAACAGAGGTCTTCCCATTTCTTAAGATGACGAATTGCAGTGCTGAATGTGCAGTATTGCCTTTCTTGCTCTGAACATTACCTAGAGCTGAAGTAGAACCTATAAGGCAAAGCAACTTCCTTCCTCTTATTTACATAAGACAGGCACAATCTCATCCTCTTCTCTTAACGTTATGTCCCCCAGACTTTTCACTTCAAAAGCAGAAGGCCTTGGGTCAAGAGAGACTCTTCTGTCACAGAATGCCAAGGGAATTAGAGTACCTAATGTAATCAGAGACCCAGAGATACGCTGTTGCCCATTCAGTACAGAACATCCATGGGACAAAGTCATGCGTTTAGTCAGCTACCCAACACTAGCTAGATCCTTCAGTTATGGGTCCAGTCTCAAAATAATGTTGAATATTTTCCTCATTAATTTGGCTGGGTAGATTATTGCTGAAAGCCTAATTGTGCATTATTGCTAACTGAACGGATGAGAAACAAATGAACAGAATCCCCAATGAAGAGATCTGAGAGCACTGCGAAGCAGACAGTCACTAGTGGTCTGAACAAAACCTCCCTTTATTAAACTGGTGAATATTTAAATTTTTAAAATATAAGGACATATGTGTTTCTATTTCTAGGGTTTTCCTTCTCTGTTCCAAGACAGATCATCCTGTGAAATTGGAGCCCAACATCAGCTGTGCAGAAGGAAGGTCTTTAAGTACATGATACTGCATTTAACAGCATTCCTGTGCCAGTCTGCATAATGAGTGGGGGATGAAAAGCAATCGTTTTTCTTCATGTACAGCTCAGTGAGGACAGTTCCAAGCCTGCCACACAAAACTTCTTTAATAATGCAATCCAGTGCCTTTGATTTGAGGAACACGCAAAAGAATAAACAACCTATTAATCTAAATTTTCTCGTTTGCCTGAAAGTACAAAGCGGCAACGAACAAACCTCTTGGCTACATTAAGTGTACTGAAATGCAGAACTGCTGCTTTTCTCACCGTACAGTTACTCAGGAAAAAGGAGGGGGGAGAAGAGGGAAGGGAGAGAACAGGCAAGGAAAGCAGAAAAGGTTTTAATATAAATTGCTCAGTCAAAACACAGGGCACAATGAATTCTGAAGAAGGCTTTCAAGTATTGCCACACGAAGGCACTTTAATACAAGTGGATATGCTCAGATGATGAGTGCAAGAGATAGCATTACTTAGTAAAGAGCGAGAATCCTCAGGCTAACCAGCTCTCAATTGAGCTGGTACTGTCAAGACGAAGGAACCACAGGTAGTAGCTTGATTAATGTTTTCAGTGGTTTTGTTTGTTTTGGGAAGCTTCAATACAAAATACAGGTGAACACCTTGATTAATGTTAGTCTCCTGACTGTCTGCAGTGGTGTGCTTTGCTCTGTTATTCTAATGTACTTGCAGTCACAGAGGTGCTTTCATTATCCATCCACAAATTTTAACATCTGAAACAGAATTATTCTAGAAGCACTGTCAGTCTGACTCAGAGCGAGTCTGCTGTGCCCAAGCACTACGAGTGTGGTTGGAGCATATGTTTAGGCATTTGGCTAAACAGTTTTAGCAAACGTTCTTGGTTCCCCTACAGCCCTTTCCACAGCTTGAGAAGGGCAGAGAGATATTAAAGTTGCTTGTCAAAGCAGCTTTACTACATCTATAGTTTGGGTAAAACATGCATAGTTTCAGTCAAATTCTCTGTATGTATGAGAAATTAGAATGTATATCAGAAAGTCAGGAAAAAAAAAAGCTACTTCATTGGCTGTAACATAAGTGGGCTTTTGGAAAAAGTGGAAAAAATATTCTAACAACTTTGGGATAAGCAGAAGAACCATAAACTGAGAAAAGGGTAGGACCTATACCAGAGAGGAACTAATATCTGTGGGTTAAGCATCCATAATACTTTTTGTATTGAAAGTTCAGGAAGAGGTTCAAAATACGTGCAACCAGGGTATTTTCAGTAAAATGTTATGTGAGCCAATACACTAGTCATCTTTCTGCTTTGGCTCCCACTCTTCAGCACGCAGTTAAAGCCAGACAAGACAAATTTAGTAAGCTGTTGATAGCTTATGCTACAGTTGTAAACAAGAGATCTGAAGTTATATACAACTTGTTTTCTGAGGAAGAGAAGTTTTATGGTGCTAAGAGCAAGTTTGGCCTGCTAGGCCCTTTATATCACCACCAAGCAAAGCTGTAATACAAACATAGATTTTATACTGGGTCATCTACTGAAAAGGGCAGTCCTACTCTCCTCCCTACCTTTCATTCCCATCTTCTCCATTATGCCAGTTCAGCTGCCTGTACAGCCCCATTGTGAACGGGACAAGAAACTGATTAAACTGAAAAGTAACTTCTTTTTTCCCGCTCTGTGCTGTCTTCACTACACAGCCAACTGCACCCCCATAAAGAAAGGGAAGAAAATTAGGAGCAGAGAGGAGGCCAAGGATGACTACTTCCCTCACCAGTGCCAACCTAAAAGTGCTTATCTAGCCACAGGGTCAGTTGTCTTCCTTGGGAAGAAGCAGTTTCCTTGCAAGCCACCTTGTAGAACAGCTGGCCACAGGACTCCCAGTAAAACTATCTTCTTCTTTCTCCAATGTCTGAAAGCAATGCATCACCTTCCTCAGAATGCAATCCACAAAATGTCCCTACCTCCACAGCAAACAGGACAGAGTGACAGGCAGTATTTTACAAATGATAGTACCTGTGATTAGAAAAGCCGAATGAAATCCCTAATATTCCTGTTTTTTTTNAAAAAAAAAAAAAAAAAAAAAAGAAAAGAAAAAAAGTCAACACTAGTGAAAAAGCAGGAAATTAATCTCTTGGAGAGTAAGTTGAACTATCTCCTGCATCATACAATTCTAAATCATTAAGGAAATAGCTTATGGTTATTAAAGCTAGAGAATTAAAGGGATAAATCATTCTGAATTTATCTACTGAAGAATCTCTTACAAGAGTAAAATCTTGAACTAAAGTTAGTGAACAAATGCCAGGTGCCTCCAATTATATCCTCCAGTAGCCACCATCTGAAGAAATTTAGGGTCATCTTAATTAAGGACAAATGAATCTTTAACCAGTCACTTTAGTACTCGGCAATGGTGTATAAGCCTCTGTTTTGTAGCATTCAGAGGCTGCATTTTAAACGGTTTTATTAAACAAGATAGGAACATCCCTTGCTCTGGGCAAAAAAGTCATTACATGCAGCTAGTTCCACCCTGTCTCTCTTATGCGTTTGTATTTGACTTGGAAAGGTGCGTCTCCTTCAAAAGTGCCATGTCTGCCTTAAGGTTTTCCAACCAAGTCAATTTTCTTTCCTAGTAATGGGAGTACCTACCCTTTTGAAGTTTTGTTTTTCTTTTTTTTTTTTTTTTTTTTTTTTGAAGAGTTACTCATGATTATCAGGTGGTTGAAAGTGTAATAATTAATTTTAAAATTACCAGATTAGACTCCTCTGCAGAGAGCAGGTTATTAATAGCTGAAGAGTTCAAAATTCTGAAAATCCACCCACACTTGGACTGACATGCCAACATAAGGCATATTTTGCCTTTGCTGTCAGTTTTTATCGCTATTTAGAAGATTTACTATTCAACTTTATGAACAGCAAACAGCATTACAACAAACCACTCTAACTTGAGTAAACTGAAAGACCTGCTTTTGGATATTTACAGTTTAAAAATCTATTTTTCCACTCAATAGAATAAAATAAGGATGAGCAGGGATCAATCCATTTATAGATAATAACCCTTTTAGAGACTTTACAGCACTGAAATTTTCATCTTATGTTACAATTTCCTGTATCAAACTGAAATTTTCCCTGTTTACGCCTTCAGATGTTTTGGAAGTCATGCAAAGAATATAACAAGGCTTTGTCCAAGCTGTTACCTAATTTCATGCACAGCTTATAAAATGAACAAAGAAGAACTACCTGCTACAGAATTTGTTCAGTACATGGAATAGGAAGGCAGTTAGTATTAATCAATTATTTCAGTAGTGTAAGAACTTGTTTATCTCAAAAAAACCCAAGAAAAAGCCATTTAAAAACATGACAGTAATACAGCATTATATTTGTATGGCTAAGCATTGTAAATGTCAGAAAATGCTAAAATTAGGAACGTGCAGAAAACTTTATCTACCTCAAGTCTGTATAAGTTATATCATCATTTCCTCCATTATGCAAATACTACTCTTAAGCATTATAGCATTCTTCCTAGTTTCGTCATAACATCTATCATTCTTGCATACTTCATACAAATTTCATTGTCACAGCAGTGCCAAACATCTTTATTGACAGATTTTTGTATTATACTTTATTTGGATGGAATGTCACACATTTTCCTTTCCAAAAGGCGCACAGCCTACCCAAGATGAAATTCAGATAATAGGAGAGATTAAGTACTCTGCCAAACACTGACAATATTTTAACTACCTTTCTGATATATTTCAGCTGGAAGATTCAAGTAAAACTCATCTAGTATTAGCATAGACATCTTTCATAGTGTTGTGGTTTAACCTCAGTCAGCAGCTAAGCACCACACAGCTGCCCGCTCACCCTCCCCCCTGCGGTGGGATGGGGGAGAGAATCAGAATAGCAAAAGTAAGAAAACTCATGGGTTGAGATAAGAACAGTTTAATACTTGAAATAAAATAAAATAACAACAACAACAACAACAACAACAATTGTAATGAAAAGTAAAACAAGAGAGAGAGAGGAACAAAACTCAGGAAAAAAAAAAAAAGAAGTGATGCAAGCGCTCACCACCTGCCAACTGATGCCCAGCCAGTCCCCGAGCAGCGATCGCTGCCCCCCAGCCAACTCCCCCCAGCTTATATACTGAGCATGACATCATATGGTATGGAATATCCCTTTGGCCAGTTTGGGTCAGCTGTCCTGGCTATACTCCCTCCCAGCTTCTTGTGCACCTCCTCGCTGGCAGAGTATGGGAAGCTGAAAAGTCCTTGACTTAGTATAAACACTGCTTAGCAACAACTAAAACATGAGTGTGTTATCACATTATTCTCATGCTAAATCCAAAACACAGCACTATACCATCTACTAGGAAGAAAATTAACTATCCCAGCCGAAACCAGGACACATAGACTCCTAAGCAGTATAAAAATAAATAATACAATGTAAAAAAAAAGAGTCTGCTGACAGCAGTGAATAATAGTGAGAAGCCAGGAATTTGCAGAAAACTGGAGAGAAAAACAAAATGAAACAGGTAAAAAAAATCAGGGGACAAAAAGTCAAAGATAATGATATGCATATCAGGAGAAAACTGTAGTAATGATAGTCCTCTTGACATTTTGCTCCACGGGGGAAAAAATAAAGAAGTGTTCAGAAAAAGCGTGTGCTGTATTTAATATAACACATTTCAGCCTTCTTCTTCTGCATAATCCAAAACATTTTCCATTTCAGTGATAATTTGGGAAGATGTCAGTAGTGGAGCGGTACTTAACATATTAAAAAATTAAAAGCAGATGTTCATAATTTCTGTCAGAATTTTGAAGAGGGTTGGCTGACAAGCTCTCAGCACTGCTGAGAATTGATTTTCAAAGTCTGAAACACCTGGGAAATTTTATAGGACTAGAAAAAAGCTGAAGTCACATTAGCACTTAAAAATTATAAGATCAGGGGCTTACTCTGACTGAAGTGGCTACCCAAGAAGAGCACGCAGTATACCAATGAGTGCAAGGATGGGGTCGAAATAAGGCCTAAAGTGCTGCCATCGGTTGAGATAGCCTAGGCATCTGTACCATGGCCAGCTTGATAGTACTCCCAAAGAAAATATTCAAATGGGAAATATTGGACTTCACTGGTTAATTACTAACAGCTATCAACCATGAAAAAAGTTTTCTTGGTGAATTAAGTAATCTTTTCAAATGGGAGCACAAGTCTAGATGTAAAAAAGCATCAAATAAGTTAGGCTTTGAGAGATACTACACTTTATACTGAACAGTGCTGTGATTAAAGAATTTGAATTATTCAAAACAACCACCAAACATGTTAACAGGGTAACTGTTATGTCTCAAAATGAGGATGAGGAATCACTACTTAGAAGGTGTATTTCTCCTGGGATCCCCAAGAATACCCTCTTAGTTCTGCATTCTGAAGCAATTTTTCAATTAATGGCCTAGAAAAGAACAAGAATGAATGATAACATTTGTGAGCCATATAGATACTGAGGAAACAATAAAAATTTAAGAGGAATGAGTAGTAACGTAGAAAAACCTCATTGACATAGCTGGCTCACACCTAGCTTAGAGTATCCTCATATATGAAACACTGTATCTAGAAACAAGGAATGCAGAGGACTCCACCTGGGTAAACAGTTTCTATGAAGACAAGTAGAGAGGAAGGTGACCACAAATGCTCAGAATAATGTAATCAGGAGAATAATATGGTCCTCAGATGGGTAAAGACAGCAATGTCAAGTAGAGAGGCTGAGTGACCAGCATTTGACCAATCTGAAATACCCACAACTGAGGAATGATGGTGAGAATTGAACAGGAGTCAGAAGCACTGCAAGAATGATCATGTGCTTACAAAACATGCCTCACAGAGAGAGGCTCAATGTGATAATTTACTTGGCTTATCGAAAAGAAGGGTAAGAAATTGACTTCAACATATGATTCAAATACATAAAAGAACATAATTTTCATAAACTTTAAAAAAATATTTTTTTAAGGTGAAGATAATGACATTGTTAAAGACTGCTACAAGTTGAGATTGTAGTAGCATGTTCAAGATTCTGGTTTTACTAGCCCCTAATGATACTTTTCAGTTCAAAATCAAGTCTTAGTAAATTCTGACCTCCGACAAAACAAAAATTATCAAATAAACAACCTTCCTCCTCTTTCAGGGCTTTTTCTTTCTCACCTGGTCCTTCTATCATCACAAGCAGCTTTACAAGCAACTGTTTTCTCAGCAGCAGCAGTGTGGAGCGTGCACAAGGGCCACCCTACTGCATGTGTGCAAAACTACTACACATCAGTCAGGCTTCCTGCCTGACCTGTGTGCTAAGGCATACTCGAGCACACCAGGAAGGTGTCCGAGAGCAGGCTATTTCTGGCAGCCCTCCTTCCCATGAAAACTCAGTACTTCATGGGGACCGGGCTGCAGGCCAGCCTAATTGCTCTGGCAGCACCGACAGCTGACTGCTTCCTCCTGCTATTTTTCCCAGGGGCCCTTCGGCCCCTTCAGACTCACATGACTTAATCAAACCTGAATACCCTTCTGGAAGATATGCAAATTATTTTTCAGTCAGACAAAAGTGTTTTGGCTCAATACTGGTGTTACTAAGTGAAGTTTAATGATGTGCTATACAGGTCAGACTACATGGCCTAATGGTACTTTCTATAAACTTGACAAGTGTATTACTTTCTAAAGGAGGTTTTAAAACAAAATATTAGTATATTCATTATATTACCTAATTAGGTTGGGCCAAGTATCAATACAAAGCAATATGACCTGTATTTTAGGGCCAGGTTTGTCAACACTGGGGTTTTTGCACTTATAAACTGCTAGGCGGTTTGAGTTCGGCCATGGTTGCAGAGTACCACACTCTGCATCCCACCTCTTGTGTGACCTCGCACTGGTGCATTTCAATGTGCTATGCTGGCAGAAAACTAACACAAGCAGCAGAAGTACTGAATAGTTTTCTGCCAGTTTAGCATGCCGAGACAGACCGGCACGAGATTGGACAAGTGCTGGAGCTGCCATAAGAAGGATGTGAGAAGGCAGTATCTCACTAGCCAGCAATTAGATCAGGTTATGCTGACATGGTACTGCAGCTTTAATTAAGGCATTAGTAAAGTCTCAAATGCATTCAACTCAGAGAAGACAACAGCTTCAGTTTCCGATTTATCTCAAGCATATGACCAGAATAGGTCTCTCTTTCCTGTCTAGCTCTTACCACAAGAAACTGTATCACTAGGATATCCTTCTCTTAAATACTGAGCTGAAGCTTTTTCCACTGCAAAGTAGGATAAAGTAACTATGAATGTTTCATAGCCACGTAAAGCACGGTACTCTTGGTTTAAAGCCATTTTAAAACTGATTGTGAAGAAAGACAAATTATGTTGCTTTCAAGGTACTGAAAGTACAATCTCTGTAAGAACAGGTTTCAACTTGCAGTATTCCATCTTGCCCTGGGCAACCCATTCACACTGCATGGTGGAACATACAGTCTTGTATATTCCCTTTGTTTATATTAAAGATTCAATGTGGGATCATAAAATGCATTACAGGCAACGGCGCTTAACTGAACATTGGACAACTCTACAGGACACACACATGTACTTTCTTGGTTCTCCAACTAAAAAAACCAAGGACACTAGAGGTAATGCTAAGATAAACATAGTATCAGTTGTTCTAGTCACAATAAGGCTTCTGGGATACAGTGGCAAGCATTTCACTGGGTGCAGGGATCAGTTCTTTCTAAACAATAATGGTATCTCTACCTTATCCAGCCAGCTGCATGTCCTTGTATACATTACTAGAATTAATACTACACAGAACTTGACATAATTTGTTGTTTATTTATAACCACTCTTCTCACATGCTAATGAGTGACACCAGCTCTTCAGAGGGAGAATTTGCTTTTCTTGCCAATGCACCCTTGGCAGACTCTGCCCTTGAAACAGAAGATTGCAGGGAGGGACTGAAGCCAACAAGAGGGAATGCAAGGGAGGATAGTATGATATGAGAAGAATGCCTGCAATTTTACAGGGAGAAGACCCAGCTGCCAGTTATTCAGATGTTTGAACTCACACACAGATACTAAGCTGTTCCATCAACAAAAGGTACACACTTAGATACTCAACTGCCAGAACATGCCAGGGAACAGGTGCTCCTCTGTGCTCTAACCTGCTTATGTACTTATAATTGAAGATGGCTGCATTAAGAAATGATGCAATACACCATGCTTCCTCCCACCCCCTAAAACAAGGAAAACATCTCTACTACAACACCTTCATCTCCACACTAGACAAAGCCTACACAGATAATGTAGTTACTGGGCAGCTTCTTCAGTCACCTGTGACTCAGGTAAAACATTCTGGGATTGGGACTTTGCTTTTCAACAAGCAAAAACTTAAAATCCTTCAGAATTTTGAAGCTACTTTGGAAACAGTGAAGTCATTTGCCTCCCTTTTGTTGTCTTCCAAGCTCCTAACAGTCCATAATGGTGCTTTTGGCCCTTTCAAATCACTTGACACTACCTGGAAGCAAGGGGATTGCATGCTGTGGTTTTATCAGAATACATCTATTCAGTGCATCCAAAGCTTGCAATAAAGTGCATACGCAATTGAGTTAAAAAGCAATTGAACTATCATGATGTTTTAGTGATCCCTAGACCTCTGTTGGCACTCAAACATGGAAGTCACATGCTAAAACTGTAAAAGAAGAGAACCAAAGGATTTCTTGTAGAAGTAACATCCAGACCAGGCTAAAACTGCAGAACACAGTATCCCTTCAGGGTCTCACCTGTACGCAAGCATGACTGGAAAAAAAAATATAGTTACACATGCAGAAATGAGAGAACAAACTCTGCAACAAATTTCAAAGATATTAACTCTAGTGGAATATGAGGTAGTTCAGTTAAAGTCCAAACTGAATTCTGCAAAAAGTCACCCAATTGATTTCCAACTCATCCCATTCATCCATTTGAATCTGATCCACTGTCAAGATTTCAGAGAAGCATGTGTATGCACTGTTCATCTTCTGGCGGTTTTAGGAGAAAAAAAGAAAAAAAAAAAAAGCTTTTTCATAATGATAGCCCACCCAAAATCCAGCTTAGCTTGTGAAGCACCCCACAAGAGTTTTTCCCCTCCCCTGATTTATTAATTTTAATTTCAGCATTATAAATTAGTCAATAACATTTACTGCCACTTATGCCCAAACTTCCTCACTTTCTGCTACACTCATCATTATAATGAACAAGCTAATTATATTTTAGACATCCATCAAAAACTACTTAACTTAGTCTGGTAGGTGGAGGGAAGCTGTAAACCAGAATTAGTTTTAATTTATAACTATCATGGCAAGGAGAGGTAGAGTATGTTGGTTAAAATATTTGAATAAAATTTTTTAAAGTTATCCATTAGAATCACATTTGTATTTTGCCACCTGCCTTTATATTAAGGTACACAGGCATCAGGACTAGAGACAGGTATAAAATTTCACACAAATGGATTTTTTTGTTTAAAAAAAATTTAGCCAAGAATTGCAAATGATCATGTTCATAGTTCTAACAAGAATGAGCTGAAACACACATAGCATTCAGTAGAACAGAAGTGTGCATATTTCATCAGGTAGGTTTCAATCTGTACACTGAAGGTAGAATACCAGCATCTATTTCTTTGGTAGCAAACTTGACAATTTCTCACCTCCACCTTGTCTGTCACAGTTCACTGCTCTTTCAGTTTGCCAAACCAATTGTTTGAGTAGCTGTGTTATAAATCTGATTATGAAAGTGATCCGAGTTAAAATAAGCTTTAAAAAAATTCAGTACAAAAGTAGTGAAATGATAGAAGCACACTGGACTGAGTATATCTGGACAATCCCTCAGTTAGCAAAGGGAAAATAAATACTTGTGCAGAAAAATCAGCAGCCTACATGCCGCTCTAGTTGCATTCAAGTCCCAAGAAGTTCTGCGTTGCACTTCCAATTACAGCAGATGGGAGCCAGACTCAGAGGCTAAATCTAAGGTATTTTCTGTGCAATGTTTTCACTTACAATTATTTCTAGGTGCTGTTGCTTTTGCTTATTTGGTTTTGTTTCTCCTCAAAATCATCACAGAAGGCAACCAGAATACTAATTTTTCTTTAGGGTTCAAGGATAATAATATCTGTCGTATCTGCATTTACCTTGAAACCACTTCAAGTTCAAAGTTATCTGAACAAAGTTCTTGAAGAGTAGAAAAGTCACTCCTGGATACCTCAGTAACTTAAAAACTCAGTATTTTGAAGAAAACTCTCTTGATATTTTCTTTAAATAATCTCTTCTGCAGAGATACAAGCTATTTCATCCTGGATTTATTTATTTTTGCTTGTATTTCCTCAAAAAGCTACTTAAGTCTGAAAACAAGATTTTAGAATAACTTCTGGCTATAGCTTGAACAATGATGTACCACACAGACTAGGTTGTAAGGAATATGTTTGATGACACAGTTAAATCCCTGATGATGCAGGCTCCTCTACAGTCAATTACTACTACACTCCGGTTTCAAATTGATCATTGTTGTGTAACTTTGGGAGTTATGTAAATTCCTTTTGCTATGTTGCCTGCAAATGGCCTTACAAGTCAAATAAATAATTTTCTAAGAAGAGTTAACTTAGTAGCAGGCAAATATCCAGTGTTTTGAGGCTGCTTAATATATTAGATTAACTTAACACTTGCCTAAGCCTCTTCTCAAAATACCTTAGAGCCATTCCTTAGAAGTGATTGAATACTGAGGTCTGTGCCCTGCAGAGTAGTCATAAGTGAGTAAAAAGCAAAATTCTTCTCTACCTATATCCATGTTACATAAAAAAATGCTCAAAAAAGAAAAGGCAATTAAGAAGATTGATTTGCTTATACAATGTCACTTTCATAATATGAGGTTTTATGTTTTTAATATGTTCAATTTGTACCAATCAGAAATAGAATCATACAAATATCCACAAATTAAGTATCAGATGTATTTGGCCAACACCTAATTTTTTATTAAACATTTAGCAAATGCTCAAATTCAAAGAGAGTAAGAAAAGTGTCAAGGCAAGGCAACAAATTTTGACTATTTGGCTAAAATCAATGGTCCACCTCACCCTCTTTTGAAACCATGCCAGGTCTGAAAGAGTTCAAGATGATTGTGTACACTGCATGTGACAATCTTCTGCAACCAAACCACAACAAAAAGAGCTGTCACTTTCATACTTCCTCTCTGCAGGTTTGGTTAGTTTTCACATTAATAGATATAGCTCTTGAAATCCAGTTCTAACTATCATAAAGTCTTTCCTTCCTTCCTCCAGAACTGATTTTAATATCATCCAAAGAACTGTTAAAAGGCAGAAAAATTCCCATAGGAAAAAACTTCTGAGTCTGAATTGGGGAAGGTGGGCGGGGGGTGGGAGTGGGGGTGGCGGGGCAGGGAAGAAGAGAAGGAAGACTTATATTAAAGGTTTTTTTATGTTGAAGTTTTTAAATTTCAAATTCTTATACTGTTTTACTCTTTTTTTGTGTATTTAAGGAAGAGTTAAATTATTTTAATGGAAAGAAGCTGCAAGGAAGTTTACACGCATCTGTCTAAAATTAACTGCACTAACAAAAAAGTGAGAGTTCATTAAGGCCTTGATCCCATCAAATTTGATCTATACAGATATCTAAGTAGTCTCAGTTTTACCTATCCAGCCAAAACTTGTATGTCCAAAGACTACTTAATTTAATCCAACAGGTGGAACTCCAGGTTATAAATAGAAAAATGAAGGTACATAGAGATTAAGTGATTTGCCCAAGACACAGATTAACAGGATTAGGATTCAGGAGTTGCCAGTTTGAATTTCTTTGCTTGTCCCACATTTGCTCCAGCAGACTAAGTACAACAAGGAGAGCGGAGAAGGGAGGAAAATGCTTACATCTTCCACTTGGCATCAGCAAAAAAATGACAAAACCCTATTCCATATCGGCTATTTGCCTACAGATTCACTTTACATACACCTAAAGCATGCCTATTATCAGAAATAATATTTTGAGTACACAAGAACTAATCTAATTTATTTTAAATCAGCATAAGACCTTATAAAACAAAGCTCCAGACTCTGTGTGTGCATGCAAGCGTGTGTAGAGGGATGCTGCAGATACATTCTTCTAACAGAGAAAGCCAAAAGAAAGAATGAACAAAGTTTTCAGTAGCTGTATTCTTAAAAAACCCGCTTCCCTTAGTAACCATGTTTAATTGCTGCATCTGCTAAAGCTGGCAGTGTTTACTTTCTGAGAAACAGATAAATAACATTTCACTAGATTTTTTTTCCTTTAATATTAATTCTGCAAGATGTCTTAGCTAGAATTCAATGGAAATACTTCAAGAGATTACAAATTTTATTTCAGTGACTATTGATTTGTTTCTTAACTGCTCTAGTCTAATAAGATTTAATATAGTATTCACTTTGCTTTGCTTTGCTTAGGGGATATTTTAGATACAAAAGTTGTGGAAGATTTATAAGGGAAGAAAAGCATCATGGAATCAAAAACTTTCCTAAAAGATTTATTCATGAGCATTACAGAACAGTGAGTGCCAAACTGAAATGAAATAACACAGCATCATTAGAAAGACACATTTTGCTAAGGGTTTAACGTATTAATCTGGAAAACAGCATATGTTTGAAATGCAGAGTGGAAGGGTAATTTTTATGCTGCCTAACTTCAGGCACCAAACTTAGGTCCTTGATGTAAACGCTGCTCTACCTAAACTCCTAATATAATCAATAGAGAGAAAGATTACCAGATAGTGATTCATGGCCAGGATCCCATCTGAACCGTTCAAAACTGCCCTATGGATCAGGCACTCTCTGTTGACTATCAAAGAAACCTATGAAAATTAGATTTCTAGTTTGGGCATCAAACTTGTATACTCATAGGACAAGACGTGATGGACCCAAGCTGCAACAAGGGACAAGCTCCAGCAGGTATTCTTTGCCTTCTCTTTGACTTTACCTACACCAGTGCACATACTCAACCTTCCCGTGCAGCAGCCTCTTTAGAGCAAATGCCAAAATCCCACTTTGCTGGGTTTGAGATCCAAAGCTCGGCTTTTAAGCCTGTATTTCCAGATAAATAGCAAGGCGTAACATAGCCAGATCAGGTTCTAGGCTTCTGTGTTTCACTGCTTAAATAAAAGAACTGAGAAGATGGCCCTTCAGAGAACAGATGTGTTTAGGAATCTTTCACTAGACATTATGCACAACTCGCCTGGCAGACTGGACCTAAGGGGAAAGAACAGTACGCTATTTTATAAGGTGGTCCCTTGAAGAACAACATGCTTGAACAAGACTCTACTAGTTAGTACTTTGAAGCTATGGAAAAACAACAGAAGACTGCAACCTTTATATAAAAGGGAAATATTCTGAATTTACAATGAGGGAAGATGAATAAAGAAGATACTCCAGCATATAAAGTAGTTTCTATTTTGAGCTCCTTCAAAAGGGAAAATCTCTTGCCAATTTTACTTTAGAAGCTAGCAACTTCTGTACACAGAGATTGGCTTTCTAAGTGATACAGTTACCAGCTAAATACCAGAATGCTTATGAGCCAAGGTACTTTCAGAGAGGGTATACATTACTAATGCATACACATGAAATTACCTTCCCCTCCCGAAGAGGGAAGGATTGTTGTGAAAGTGATACTGAGCATATGGTTCTACAATAGAGATGATGAACTTGATGACATATGTTAACTAATATGACTTCTATCTTGCTCTAAAGACTTTGTCTAGAAAAGTAAGTAGCAAAGAGGGTTATAACATCAAACTTGAAAACAACTAAAAATACATCCTACATCATCTCATGTAGGTCATGCACAGTGATCTACTGTTCTGAGTAAGGCTCAAAACTTTTAAAAAGAAAAAAAGATGACAGATTCTTACAAACAATTTATCTAAACGATACTGCTTTATACTAACATATGTGTTTTCCTACTTGTCTCATGGTAAAAGAAGCCTATATCTGTAAGAAAAATATAATTTTAGCATATAAAACTGAATTCATAATATCAAAAGGCCATATTTTTTAATATCAAAAAATCTTGATTTTACCTCTGACTATGTGAACTTCAGCTAGTCACTCCATTTCCCTGTCTCTCTGGGACTATAAAGTGAAAATAGTATTGTCAAGATTTTTGGGAAGCTTCATTCCTTAACATCCGTAAAATACCTGGAGATCCTCAGACAGCAGGTAAAGAAAAGTGTCATCATTAATCATTATTCTGAAATTAAGACATCACATTTGAGGTTCTGTCCATCACATTTGAGGTTCTGTCCATCACAGAAGAAAGCCATGAAATACTTCTCAGCGCCTTAAGGACAATTACACTCGCTCAGTCATTTCAATGGTTTGATAAAAGAAGTTTCCAATCAGAGTAGACAGAAATATTAAAATTCTTTCAGGAAGAAGCTGCAATAGTAACTGTTCGGTATCCTAATCACGTTGACTAGTATCTGCTTTGCATTGTAACTTTGCACAGCACAGCAATCCCTCTGCCACTGCTGGCAGAAATGAAGAAATATCTATCAGCAGTATGGAGAGTGGGGATGAGCAAGAGGAAATAAAGAAAAAGCTTTGTTTCTAACATAAGATAGTGATGTAGAGACAGCTTCACACCAAAAGCACTGACAGCTTGACTTCCTTTCAGATAATGTATAAATTATTCTGGCAATTACATAAGGGAAATTTGACTGGAAGGTAGATGAGAACTTTGAATATGCAATAACTTAACTCCAGCACAAAAAGTAGGGAGAAAAGTAGTAGTAGATAACCAGATACCAGGGCTAGAAGGAAACAAATATTTGAGAAACAGATGATCCAAACAAACAGATAAACTCAGGAGGAGGATAGTATAATGATACAAAAGAATAAAAAAATGGGTAGGTAAAGAGCTGACTAGAGGAGGGGGTGAATATAGTTCAGCATGAAAGTTTGTCCTACAGTGCAAAGGAACAAAAGGGGAAGGGTTGAAATTCCATTCAGGACAATATTGCCTTTCCTGACATCTCTCCTCCCTTTATGAAAATGAACACTAGTAACACTTTGGAACCTGACATACTTGCACTTTCCAACACAAAAAAAAATCCATTTCTTTTCAAATGTTTGGTTTCCTTTAGGTTTGTTAAGTACTCCGTGTACTCTCAAGCCCCCCTTGGTACTACTGCTTCTTCTATTAAGCAACACCAGGTTACTCCATTACAAATAATACACAAGTTCTACTGGGGAATCTATACCAGTTTATTAAATCAGCTGATGTAAATTTCAACTGCTTCTGAGACTAGACCTTAACACAGGAAAACCTCACAGAAGACAAGATTTTACAAGTATCTCTGTGAGCACTGGAACTAGCAAAGCTTTTATCCTACAGATTTGTGGTTTTTGGCTAACTGACATTGAAGTCTAGGAAGGTGTGAACTTCTATGGAAGCTCTTCCTGCGCCTGAAGCATTTCTAAGGTCTTTTGTCTTTAAACCTGAAAAACCATTTAATGAAGCTTTCAGGATTTTATCTACCTGGCAAAAAGGAGGACCACAGCCCTGGATTTCAGGAGAGCAGACTTCAATGTCTTCAGAGATCTGCTTGGAAGAATCGCAAGGGGTATGGCTCTAGAGAGAAAAAGGGGTCGAGAAGAGCTCGTTGATATTCAAGTATCTCCCCCTCCAAGCTCAAGAAAGATCCATGGTGCCAACGGAGGTGATGAGATTCATGCTTAGTAAGAGCACGGAATGCAAATCACTCTCAGATCAGCTTACGAAGGAAGGTATCAGACTGTACATTATCAGAATCACGTCCCTTCAACAAATTCAAAATGGATCAAGCTTAATTTATAAATATTACTGACTACATTTCATAACTCATTTGCAGATTACAGGTTTTCCATAGTACTACCTTATCCCCATTTCACAAAGTAGTAGTAGCATATCAAAGTACTAATCATGCATGCAGATCATTTCTGCTGATACTCATCTAGGATTCTTGAAAGGTGCATAACAGAGCATAAACCGACAATCCTTTTAATCATATACAACACCTTTATTCATGATCATACGATTTAAACCAGACTTACAGACGTTTATTGAGGTAAGGTGACTTTAAGGTGATGTAAGAACTTCTATACCTAAGCACAGCTGTACTGCTTAGCTAAACTAATTCAACATCACACCTTTAGTCAAACATGGACATACCGAATGGCACCAAGGCCTCAAAACAAAATGCAGAGTAGGGACTTCCTCAGAGATTATGAGTTTGTAGGCACCAATTATCTTGCCTAACAAGAAAAGGTTTGCTCAAAGAGTTCAGTAACATAGTTACAGCAACAGAAATTCTGCTCATGTCAGTCCTTTTAACACCATAGGGAAAAATCAGTTCCTCAAAAGAAATAAATGGCACTCCCAAGATTGTTTTACCAGAACAGCTGAATTTAAAGTTTTTGTGAGTATAATTAATAGATGGCATGGAAGAACAGGGGGTGAGAGATTGTAGTTGTCCAAATTCACAATCAACAAACAGGCAAAAAACTTCTAGATATAGGTCAGGCCTGCTTGACCCAGTAGGAGACACAGACTCTAGAGTCAGGAGCACACTATATAAATCAATTAGGTTAACTTAGGAAAGCTAGGAAGTGAATTTGCAGTGATGGAAACTATGAATAACAAGACCACCAGAGAGAAAAGATGTAAGAAGCAGCTGGGATGATAAAGACACAAAGACAATTGGTTCAGAGATTTTTTGTGCAGGTGGACAACGGTACTTAAAAAAGATAGATATTAAAAAAGGTAGATATCTTGACACTTATCATAACATCTCCTAGCACCTAGGCTACTTTGTGGAATTAATTGCATGTGTGTAAAGGAGGGTCCTTAGTCTTCTGTTCACACTGAACTGGAACACACGTTCTCTCTTCCTAGTGCTCTTCCTCAGATTGCATCTACACTGCTCACAGTAGCTCAACACAGAGATGCCGGAGTTTATTCCGCAGCAATGAGCTACATGGACGCACCATAACAACATTCCCCATGTGTCAGCTGACCTGCTGAGACAGACCAACTAGTCTCAGGCTGCTGTCAAAGAAATATAGCTCTGCAACTTCCAGGTCCCAAGCTAGTACCTTGAGATAGTGCTGAATTGTACCATATGGTAATACCAACCCTGAGCTTAGATTGGCTATATAAACATTGCATTACACAGCACTGATATACCCTTGAAGCCAACAGCATGGGGAGAAGTATGTTTTATGGTTCACTGAAAAGGGATGAAGATAATTCTTTTCTCAGTTCAGGCACTTTCACATCTCAGGGCAGGTTAAGAGCCAACAGTGGGTTGAAAGCAGACGTGGGCTTTCAAGAGCCTCTTTCAAAATAAGAGGCTCTTATTTTCTTACAACCTCTCTGCAGAAAGCCACAGTATAAGGAATCAAGAAAAAACAAGATTTTCATCTCCTTTCTCTACCTCCCTCTCTCCCTTTCAGCATCTCTGCTGCTGAAGAGTAGACCAGAAACATCATAAAACATACTAGTTAGTGAAGCTAATGCTTCAGAGACCTKCTACTGGATGATTGCCTACGCATATGTAGTGTGCAGATCACCTCTCAAGACTTGTTACAAGTGAGAGAAGAGAGACTAAGTTCATTTAATATAAGAAACATGGAGCATTCAGAATCCCAGCCCAGATCACACAACTTAGAACCAATTTTATTCCAGGGAACTTCCCCACAATTTGGAATACTAAACTCTTCAGGCTCATATTGGAACCAAAAAAGTCTTAATTGAAAAAATCCATTTCAGTTGGTTTGAATAAGAATGCTGTCATAGGGATGGGAAACTTGCCAAAAGACTGCAAAGCAAATGGTAATAATAATTACCAGTTGAATTTTGGATAATTGCTTAGCAGAATACAACAATGATCACTGTACATAAGCTCATTTAAATGTTTCACTCAACTGGGACAAAAAGTAAAGAACATACTAATTTAATTTGCCAATGATACAACCAATGAAGAACTGTCAAAAAACACAAAATAGCCAGAAAGCGTTAGAAAACAAACAGAAAAGATTATTGGTTTTCCAAAAAAGTACATTTAGAGAGTTATACATCTAGAATATGAAGCTGAAAAAACATTTGGAAATTAAGATGAGCTGGTGCATGTTCAGAGATATAGCTGAAAAGGAAATGTAATACTGGGGGGCAGGGCAGGGAACCAAAACCAGATTAGATGAGGAGGACTTCCAGTGTACTACATTTAATTTCACAAACTGCATTGACAGAATGGTATGAACTGAATTCAGGGAGAGGATAGCCGAAGACCCCATCACTGACCCATGTGCTACTACTTCTACAAATGATTACTACAATGCATTTTAGATCTATGTAATGCAGATGGTTTAACTTACAATGCTTGTATATACCTCACCATCTCTAAAATGTAATCCTCCACTTATTTCTCCTCAGCTCCAGAAATCCTTTGTCCTGATATTCCAGAGTCATCAGTGGTTGAAGGCAGAGCTACATTGATAAATCATAAATAGCAACAGCTATAATTGTAGGGCAAAGGAACTGCAAAGTGAATAAAGGCTGGAGATCAATCATTTCAGCCAAGGCTGTTTCACAGCAGAACGAGCTTCCAGAGAACACTGTATTAAAATCCACAGCTTAATTATCTTTAGGACATACTATAAGACCTTACTGATTCATAACAACTTTCCTACAGTAACATGGTATAAAGATCTGATTTGGTTTTAATAACAAAAGGAAAAGGGCAGAAGATTCTGACATTTGCTGCGATCATCGCTGTATTGTTCTATGCATCTCACTAAACAGAGATTGGCTAAGCTACAAATGGAGATAGTGTAACAGCTTACAAGGGAGGGAGTAAAAAAAGAGGGAGGAACTTAATATAAAGAGCTACATGTGGAAGCATTAGAATGACACTAGCGAAGGAAGGGGTTTTGGAACCTCAAGAAACTAATCTGGTCAGCAAAATGCATTAAAATAGCATCTTTCAAAAAAGAGCTGGGAGAACAGTGGTCCTTCTAGCTCTTCTCAATCTCCAGGTTACATGAATCATATGGATAGGGCATTTCTTTAATTTTTGTAAGGAATCTAGCCTTCCTGGTGAACTCAAGAAGAACTAGTCAGAGAGACATACCACTCTTCTCATTCCATGACAGAGATTGTGTGCTTGGTTGTGGTCAACCTTCCTTCCACAAGCTCCAAAGGTAGTTAGGCTTCCAGTTTCCTAATTCAAGTGTGCAGAAGCAAAGAGGCAGCCATTACACCATGTGATGAATGTGAAAGAAACAAGATAAGTTTATTAGAAGATTTTATTTCAATATGAGCGGTAACAGTACTTTTTGTCTGAAGGGGAGGTAAGAGTCTGCAAAAAGGATCCTCAACCAATACAGTCCAACATACTTTCTGCAGCAGTTTTATGCTTCAGTGGTGTGTGCATCTAAATAAAGTAATAATCATGCCTGAGTGGAAGGAAAAGATCCTGTATCAGGTGTTGAACCATTCCAGGGCTATATTAAGGTATCAAAGAGCAGCTATTTTTGCTGGAAGCAATTTTAAATTGAGGGGAGAAAAAAAAAAAAAAAAAAGAAAGAAAAAAGAGAAAAGCTGTTGAAAAGCACCAAAGAAAGCTGGGGCTCTAGAAAAAAGTGCCAATGGTCCTGACTGAGCTTTCTGTTCACTTCTCAATACATCAGGCCTGGAACAAGTTTCTCAGTGCAAAATCTCTCTAATTGGCTGGAAAGCATTTAAGGAAAAATATTTTTAATTAAAAACAGAGAACCAACAAGACATAAAAGCCATGGGGGTTGGGAGAAGCATATGTTGACCTTATGAAGCTTCACAGCAGAACTCTGCAGGGGCTGTTTAAACTGAGAAAGCACAGTTTAATTAAAGAGTCCTGAGGAACAGACAATTCAAAAGAGCAGGTCAGCTAGATTCCAAGAGGTCAATTTAAGCATAAGCAGAGGGAAAACAAGACTTCTGGTCATTTTGCCTTCCTCTGGGAGAAATCTGTTGCTAACTGAGCATTATGCTCTGTGCTTCTCAACACACAAGCTAGCTGTCCTCTAACCACCTCTGTGGGTGTTGCCTATCATTGGTAAATGTTTAAGGGAGGGAAGAAATTTTGTGAAGTCCACCCCAGTTTCTTGACACTGGATCACATTCTAAAATAAACCTAATTTTTTTTCCCCATGCATGGAATGCCAGATATGCTTATGCATACTTGAAAATAGAACTCCGCATCTTGCTAAGCTTCTAAAAACAGTGGGAAATGCTGTAAAAAAACCAGATCCAACATATCACCAAACAGAAATCCTCTTCTATTAAAAAAAAAAAAAAACCAAAACCACCAAACTTTTTCTTTACTTTTTGAAGTATGTTATGTTACTATCACATTTAGTGAAGCTAGTCATTTTTCCTTGCTATTTGGAGACAAAAGGAAAAATAAATCTAGTCTCCAAACAAAAGGAGTTACGAAGGGCAACGTAACTAGAACCCATCAAGTAGCAGGCCCAACACAGAAAAATGTAACATAAAAGCTGCTGCATTTCTCCATGAAGAACTATTTTCCAGTAATTTAAAAGGATAAGGAATTAAGTAGAAAAGTAATACCTACAGTAATTTCCCAAGAGAAACAGTAGTGTTAATGCACTTCAATTAGTGTATACATGGTTCTGCACATACACGGATTATTACATTTAAGTATTGCTTCTGTTCAAGTAGATTTCTCTCTTATTGGCCCTTTGAGAACTCATGGCTAGATGCAGCTGCTTGGGTGAACAAGGTGCATATTCCAAGTCAAGGCACAGTTATTTCAAGACTGACTGACAAAGCAGTAAATTTCCCTGCATCAAGGAGGAGCAACTAGCAGCCAGATTAAGTAATCAGTTCACTCATTTGTGACATATTGTCTCTTTTTCCAAAATCCCAATTAAACACTCAGAAGTGGAAAGGTGGGAGGTTTTTTTGTCTGGGGTTTTTTAAGTTTGTATAAGCTTGGAAATTGCATCATCTTACATCTTTAATTTTATTCTCCCTTGCTTCCTCCAGCCAGGGTGCAAGCTTTGATGCATATTCTCATTTATTACGTTGACCTATATCCTCACAGAGCTGACTTTTATGCAGTTTATTAGGGATACCCGCCACAGATGGACAAAACTAAGAAAAAGCCACCACTCACTCCTAAAACAGAAATTCAAATCTGGAATGAAACTTAAAGTAAATGAGAGGGGGAAATGTCAGTAAACACTTTTATGGCAAAGGAATAAATAAAAACAAGAACATCTTGGGAGACATGGAAGTTAGTGAATATAATACTTTTGACAAAGGAAGACAAAAGATGCCTTCACAGTTCTTCGCAGACATAAATCAATGACAATACTGAAGCACGGAGCAATCCCTGCCCAGAAACAAACCCAGGAGAGAAAACTGGGACAGAGCAGAATCTTGCTGTAGAAGGCAAAGGGCATATTTTCACCCTTTTCTGCACACAGAAATTCTACTGAAATAAAATAGATATTCGATGAATAATTCTCCATACACCTTGTCATAGGGCACCAAATGCAGAAAGATACTAGTTCAGGTCTCAAAAGCAATATACCAACCTTAATCCGAGCTATACTGCTTCTAATTTCAGAACCAGCAGGTTGTTTGTCCCATGCTCTGTTGCATAGTATAGGATAACCATAAATAGAATTTCTTACCAGGACTCTATAACTTACCTACCTCCTTGTGGTAGGTTGACCCTAGCTGGATGCCAGGTACCCACCAAGCTGCTCTATCACTTCCCCTCCTCAACTGGACAGGGGGAGAGAAAATATAACGAAAGGCTCATGGGTCAAGATAAGGACAGGGAGATCACTCAGCAATTACCATCACGGGCAAAACAGACTCGACGCGGGGAAATTAATTTAATTTATTACCAATCAAATCAGAGTAGCATAATGAGAAATAAAACCAAATCTTAAAACACCTTCCCCCCACCCCTCCCTTCTTCCTGGGCTCAACCTCACTCCTGATTTCTCTACCCCCTCCCCCTGAGTGGCCCAGGGGGGCAGGGAATGGGGGTTGTGGTCAGTTCATGACATGTTGTCTCTGCCGCTCCTTCCACCTCACTCTCCTCCCCTGCTCCAGCGTGGTGTCCCACCCATGGGAGACAGTCCTCCATGAACTTCTCCAACGTTAGTCCTTTCCATGGGCTACAGTTCTTCACAAACTGCTCCAACATGGGTCCTTTCCACAGGGTGCAGTCCTTCAGGAACAGACTGCTCCAGCGTGGGTCCCCCACGGGGTCACAAGTCCTGCCAGCAAACCTGCTCCAGCATGGGCTCCTTTCTCCATGGGGTCACAGGTCCTGCCAGGAGCCTGCTCCAGCACGGGCTCTCCACAGGGTCACAGCCTCCTTTGGGCACCCACCTGCTCCGGCGTGGGGTCCTCCATGGGCTGCAGGTGGAAATCTGCTCCACCGTGGACCTCCATGGGCTGCAGAGGGACAGCCTGCCTCACCATGGTCTTCACCACGGGCTGCGGGGGAATCTCTGCTCCAGCACCTGGAGCACCTCCTCCCCCTCCTTCTTCACTGACCTTGGTGTCTGCAGAGTTGTTTCTCTCACATATTCTCACGCCTCTCTTCCGGCTGCTATTGCACAGCAGTTTTTTCCCCCTTCTTAAATATGTTATCACAGAGGTGCTACCACTGTCACTGATTGGCTCGGCCTTGGTCAGCGGTGGGTCCGTCTTAGAGCTGGCTGGCATTGGCTCTATCAGACATAGGGGAAGCTTCTAGCAGCTTCTCACAGAAGCCATCCTGTAACCCTGCCGCTACCAAAACCTTGCCACACAAACCCAATACACTCCTGCACATAATACGATGTTTAAATTGTCAAAATTGTGTCATCATAAAACGAGATGTTGTAGCAACAAACTATCTGTATATAGAGTCATGATTCCATGCAAGCTTGTATAACTGTTTTTAATTTGATATGTACATATGGTGTTGTGTTCTAGTGCAGTGATCATAAAGAAACAACTTAAAACTAATTTCTAGAACAATCCGATCATAGAATCATAGAATCATTAAGGTTGGAAAAGACCTCTAAGATCATCAAGTCCAACCGTCAACCCAACACCACCATGCCCACTAAACCATGTCCCTAAGTGCCTCATCTACACGTCTTTTA
>JAYKAV010002788.1:0-15274 GCA_035582835.1 Phoebastria nigripes
GAGGGCTCGTCCGGGAGTTGAACCCGGGACCTCTCGCACCCAAAGCGAGAATCATACCCCTAGACCAACGAGCCAGGGTGCTGCACCCCATTGCATCCCCAGCCCCTCTGCCCCCCACATTTTGGGGTTACGGGTACAGCTGAAGCTGTGGTTTTCCCCCAGCACATCTGCAGCCCACAGGTGCCAGGAAGCATCCCCACACCAGCCGTGCCCGCAGGCAGGCACGGGGCCTTTCTGGGGGGCCTAGGGGGCTCTGCCAGCCCGGCAGCCAGCAGGGAGGGGGGTCTGKGGAGGCAAAAGGACATGGAGATGCTGGGGGTTGAACCCAGGGCCTCTTACATGCAAAGCAAGCGCTCTCCCGCTGAGCTACATCCCCCTGCACCAACACCACCTCACTCCTGGCTCTTGGGGGTCCACCCTGCCCATGGGGACATGCCCAGCCAGGACATGGCACTGACCCCACCGTGCCAGGCACTGCTGCCCTCATCGTGCCCTGGTTATGTCACAGCCCCATGCACCGCCAGGGAAGGTGGGTACCCAAAAGGAGGGCTCGTCCGGGAGTTGAACCCGGGACCTCTCGCACCCGAAGCGAGAATCATACCCCTAGACCAACGAGCCAGGGCAGAGCCATCTTCCCTGCCCTCAGCCCCTGTGCTCCATCCACCYGTGGCCATGGGCACAGGGTGATGGCTCCTGGGTGTCCCCATCTCCCATCACCAYCCCTCAGAAACCCATTTCACGTGGTCCCAGGGCTAATGATCTCCCTCTCCCCACTCCCCACAGGTGCCGGTGTGTCTTTGGGACAAGGGACAGGAGCTGTGAGTGCCGGGTTACTGGGAAATACCCCCGGCCGTTCCCTTTTCCCAGCCCCCAGGAGCTGCCAACCATGGGGGTCAGCAGGGTGCTGGCGCTGGGGCTCCCACGGGTGCCATGGGGAGTGGGACTAGGAGGACAGCTCTGGGGCAGACCAGGGGGATTTTTTCTGGATGCAGTCCTTGAGGGTAGGGCTGCCTGTAGCTGTGCCAGGGTGGGAAGCCGAGCTGCTGCAGGAGCCCCGGCTGGTGGGGAACCCCCTCCACGCAGGACAGCCACAGGGGGAACAGGGCGAAGAGCTGATTTTCAGACAGCCCACCCACAGCAAGCCTCCGATGCTAATTATATCGCATTGCAGGCTGTGCCAGAGGAAGGGTTCCCTCCCTGGGGCACATCCAAACCCCTTGAGCTGACCCGGGGGAACCGGGAGGCAGGATCAGCCGCAGGCAGCGCAGGCTCCTCTCCTCTGCCCTGCAAATCACGGAGGAGTGGGGAGGAGCGGGCAGGGGGAGCGCTGCACCCCCTGATTTCCAGGTCACATAACCCGCCACGGCTGCCTGGCTCCTTCAGCCCCACGCATCCAGCGCTAACACCAGCCACCTTACGCACGACAACCAGATCACCCTTCTTCTCTTCAGGAAATGTACAGACACCTAATTCTCATCAAACGTGAATTAACAGCCTTGGAATATTTAATTGAACAATTCTTGAGTTTGAAACACAAATCCACAAGTATTTCACTCCCAGGACCTTGTAAACCGTTGGAATTTGGGCTCTGCTTTCATTGCACTCATCCCTGTCTCTTCCCAAGGGCTGCCCTCCCCAGAGGGGAAACCTTAGAGGAGAAGGGGGGTGTAGGACAGCCGGGAGTGGTGTCTGGTGATGATTTGGGCTCAGGGTGAGGCACGGTGCTGGCGGAGCCAACAGGGCTGCGGGCTCACTGGGATGTAAGCCTTGTGAACCCCACTCCCACGGGTAGCACCAGGAGGGTCAGACCAGGATGCCAGTGCCTTTTGATTTGCGTGCTTCTTCCCCCGTGACTCACACGTGTGGGTGGCCTGTTATTTTCCTGCTTTATGGGATTTCCAGCCCTGGGGAAGAACCGGAGCCCTTGCCAGAGCCATCGCCTGTCTGGCTCCCCAGGCTGGCACAGGGCCCTTGCGTGGCAGGGAGGGCACCCTGAGAAACCACGGTGAGCCCCTGCCCTGCGGTCGGTCCATGGGTGCCTGGGGTGGGATGTCCTCTTGGTGGTGCTCTCTCCTCCCTCTTATCCTGGCCATGCAACCACTTTCTCTCCCCTTCCTAAAGCCTAAGAACAGGCGTCCTCTCTGCTTTGCTGGGAAACTGTGTTGCAATGCTTTGGTGGGCAAAGAAGGAGATTTTTATTGGCAAACAAGTCCCATCACAGTCTGCCATACCTGCAGGCTCCCAGCTCCAGGGGCCCTGTCTCCAACTGGCTGGCTCCAGGATGCATGTCCCCAAGGGCTCTGGCCAGGAGTCCTTGCCCCAGCGAGGAGGATGAGGGACGCTACCTGTTGAGGCCAGCTAGGACTCCKGGCATTGCCCTCAGCTTGGCGCCTGGGTGCTGGGGTGGGATACGCCTTTTGCAGCCCAGCAAAGGTGCTGGCACTGGATCTGTCTCTTCATCTTGTCCTACTGCTGTGAGTCACCAGGATTTTTGTCTTCTYATCTGGACGTGCAGAGAAGCCACAGACAGATGTGCTGGAATTGTGTAGACCCAGCAATCATCCAGCGACCACCAATCCCTCCATCCCTATCACCAGCCCCATGCCACCCGGAGCTTCCACTCCTGATGGTCACACTCACTTGCTACTCACAGCAGTCTTCCCTTTTCCATGACAATTGTCTATGCTTCTCCACTTGTTCCAACTCAAACCATGACTTCATCCCGCCTCCTCCATCCCCAGGAGGCCAAAGTACCCACCACTGTACAAAATGCTCACTGGCTGCTTCTGTTGGCTTCCCCAAGCAGGCAAATGCAGAGAAACCTGGGCAAGCCCATTTGCCACATGTGGTGGTGCAGGCTGGGGTGTCCCCATGGTTACACGCACCCCAAAGAGGAGATCGACACCCCCATGGATGTGACCCTGCAATGGGGAGCTACCACCATCACCTTCCCAGGCCCTGTTGAGCTGGAGTACCCCACTGTGATTCGTGCACTGTAATTTCTGCTGGTGCAGTTGACTTCACCAAAGCAAAGGATAGAAGAAAGAAAACGAAGGGAAATAGGGGTCTCCAGGAAGCTATGACTGCTGCGGRAGGAGGATGCTGAGTGACAGCAGGGAGAAGGTTTCCTCCAAGGACATGAGCAGGTGAGGGAAGATGGGAGGTGAGCAGAAGACATGAAACTCAACAGATGCAGGCATGGCCAAAGGTTTGCTTTTGGGCTAAGCTCCAGGCTTTTCTGAGAAATGCTTCTGCTGCTGCTGTTGAAAGCCSTAAGTAGGCAATGCTGGGACCAAATCCCAGGACCCAGCTATTTCCCTCCATRTGTATCCTTCCACCCGCTAAGCATTATTTTTCATCTCAGTCTTGGTATGTAGTTCCCTGTTTCTCACCAGGGCCTTTGGCTGCACTGTCTTTGCAAGAACCTGTATTTTAGGGCCTGATCAGCAGGTCTGTGGGGTCCTGCCCTGGGCAAGTGCTGGCTGGAGGGGATATGTGGCGGAGTGAATTCAGGACGGCTCTTGAGCTGGGAGCCAAGACAGCATGGCTCCCAGCTGGGAGTCACAGCACCCGTGGGAGACAGGGTGCCAGGTCCCTTGGGACAGGGATCCCTGCAGGGCACCAAGGTCCCACTTCCCCTACTCTGTCTGCGCTAAGGCATCACAATTTTCAAGTCAAATCAAGGACCTGTGTGGATTTTAGTCTCCTTTGAGACACTGGCTCTTCAGAAAAAAAATCTGTATAACCTCAACAGTGGAGTCATTCAGTGAAAAGCCACATAAAAATGTCATCATTCTGTCCCCTGGCTCCATYCTGGACTGTCCTGTGCAGCAGACTGGTGGAAGACAGTTGCACCAGCCCCAGATGCCTACAGCTTTCTAACGAAGCTTTTGCTGGAAATCCAATGCTTTTCCTCATTGCAGTGTTCAGGAGAATTTTGCATCCCATCTCCGCGGACAATTTCTGGAGCTGGGATAAAAATATCTGAGCAGTCCTTGGAAGAGGGGTGTGAAACCACACCTCTCTTCTCCTGGTGCTCTGACTGCTGAGCAATCGCCACATAAATTTTCTCCAAACTAGGAGCGCCCCTGTGAAGATCTCCTGAGCAATAAAACCAGTTGAGCTTGGCCAAAGGCTTTTGAAGACCAACATGCTTACAAGCTCAGCATAATCCCTCATTATAAATACTCATAAGCTTTATGCAAATTGTCACACTACCAAAATGCTTAAGGTATGAAAGAAGATTTAAACAATACCTATGGAGGACTTAGTCGCACCCTTATTCCTTCCATCAGCTGAAAAGGTTCTGCTTGATGATACATGGCATCTTAAAAAGAGGCTTTACTCAATGTCTGGCACCTTTTTCCAGAGACACCTGCATCCCCTCCCTGTAAAACAATTATCGTCCAATTCTCTAATGTGCTCAACTAAAATCTTGGATCCTAGTCTTTGGGAAGAGCTCAGCATGGAGCCCACTCTGCTGTGGCTGGGGCCAGGGATGGGGTTATCCTTGTTCTCCTCTCACTGACCAGCTCACRGGCACGGGACTTGCAGCTCTCTCCACTCAGGAGCAGAGCAAAGCTCCCTGCGGAGCACCAGTCCAGCTTTTGCTCTTGCCTCYCTATCTGGAGCATATGAGGAAATTACAGTTATTTCTTCATGTCTTTATTATTATGTTTATATATCTTTCCTGATGGCATTACCACAGGTCTGAGTGTCTATCACGCTTGGTGTCTATCAGAAATATTAGGATGCCTCTCCCCACGGCACCTCTGATCAATCAGTGCTCAATCACAGGTCTCAGCAAATTTGGGCTCCCGAATGTCTGTGTGTCCAGAGGAAACCTGGGTAACCCTGCACCATGTTTCACATCGCAGGCACCCCTCTATACTCTGACAGGGCCAGGGATGCTACTGTGGGCATGGGCTGCTGGACAAGGTGCACCCATATCCAGGGTGGGATGCCATTCCCTGAGCCGTCATACTGAGCTAGCACAAGGATACGGGTATATTCAGCTCATGTTATTCATAGGGCTCACTCGAGGCAAATGTCACGCCTGTACGTATGCATGTCTATGTGTGCATGCAGCAGCACAGAACAAAATGTTTCTGCTGCTTCGTTAAGAGATACAGCCAGATGCAGACACATCACATGCCTCACTGGCACCTGGGCTATCTAGGTGTGAGTCAGTACATACTTATTTGTATTTGCCTCATGCTGTTGTAAAGAGTAAGAATAAAGAGCCTAATGCTTGAGGTCTGKTTTTGCCCTGGTACATCTTAGGAATTTTTTACTCTTCATCATCACCCATAAAACATTGGGTGAGTTGGACGTAGGATGACCATCCAAAGGAGCATCTCCTAAGAAGCCCGCTTCTGCCTTTTTTCCCTGACCCCACATCCATTCTCCTTAGCTCACCCAAAAAATTGCTGCAAAACGCAGGGAAAATGCCATTTTGAAATGTCAAAACTTTGTGTTCCCACCTCCTCGAGGGCACAGGCAACAAGTCTGCTCCTGCAGGAAGTCCTCCCTAAGCAGGTGCTTGCTATGGGGCAGCAGGAGAGGTTTCCAGGCTGAGAAAGTTGCCTTTGGGCTGGTCACAGCAAACCACACGCTTCAGCCCAGTGTGGAGCAGCAGAAACTCCCATTTCAGACAAAAAAGAAACCTCCCCCACAGCAACAAGTTGCCTCCAGAGCAGGTTACCCCTCCAGGCCAGAGGCACAAGGAACACCAGAAGACTCAGGCTATGATGTAGCATGACTTTAATGAGAAGGAGAATAAACCAGGTCAGAGTATGAGAAATGCATTTCCAGCACTTGGTAAAGAAATGGATAAACCCCACTCCAGGACAAGCTGACCCCTACAAGGTGTTCCTCTGCCCCACCGCCCCATGACTATCATCTTCTGTCTACAGCCTGCTATAAGCATTTTTGCCCAGCCAGCAGCAAATGCTGTGTAGCACTGCAGGGAGTGACACCTACATGGAAATATAAAGTAAGGCTTAGCGAGAGAAAGGTATAGGKAGGCATGGTCTCGAGTGACAAGCTCACATGGCCCCCTTCCTCCTGGGGGGACTGCGGGTGCCCTCCACAGCTGGGAAACCCACGGGCATTTCCTTAGTCCTCTTCCCCAGTCTTGGTCCTGTGCTTCATTTGTCCTTCCCAACGTGGCCGCTCTGCTGGCATTGGTGGGAGGAGGTGACTGCCGGGGACACCCCTACAGCCCGCTGCCCAGGCACAGCAGTCCCGCCTTCCCCAGCCCCCGGGGACCACCGGAGGCCACAGGGACCCCACAGCACCGGAGGTAGCTCCCGACCGCCGCCGATGCCGTGGACCCCACCGTCGTGTTTTGCGGGTAGGAGCTGAGGATGGGCCCGGGCAGGGTGACCACAACGGTGGGGGGCTGGATGACGGCGGTGGAGTCCCCGCAGCGGCGGAAGCAGGGCTGGTTGCAGCTGGTGGCCAGCGGCCGGGGACCACAGGAGGAGGGCAGGCACAGGTCATAGCAGGACATCGCTCGGCGAGGACGTACACCTGAAAGCCAGAGCCAGGGCGTAAATGCAAAGCAGAGGCTGGTCCATCCCTGCTGAGCCCTCATTCAGCGGCTCCCATAATAAAAGGTGTGGGAGAGCTAGCTAGAGGGTGAGTTTGGATGGTTTAGAAACCCTGGAGGATGGCTTTCCAAATGGGCAGGAGCCGGCTTCCCGCTTCCCTCGCCCCGTAACCCGCTCAGGAGAAAGTGAGGAGTTTGGTTTGAGCTGCACATCTGGGGAAGCTGGAGGCACCTGATGCTGAAAGCACTGAGAGCAGACCCACTCCTGCACGCTGCCTGCCTTCAAGCTGACAGCAAGCCTTCAGCAAGTTAAATGCTCACTGAGACCCATCTAGTTGTAGCAAAACCCACTTAAATCAACACAACATGAGCAAGCTGGACTTAACATGAGCTGAGCCACCCCATCCCAAAATATAAGGGACCTCTGATGCCCTTCCATAAACAGGGACACATCGATCCCTGGAACCTGGGCATGTGCTATTCTTTTTTTTCTTCAGCAAGGAAAACCATGCAGGATGCACCTGGCTTTGTGGTTACGGATCCTGCAAGCCCTGAATCCCACAACCCCTTGCACTCCTCATTTTGGAGCAGAAATAAACCCTTCCCCAATATCCTCCGCAGGCGGGAGGGAGGCAGGTAACAAACCTTGAACTCTTGTGGAGGACCGGGCACAAGGCATCGGTGAAAGCAACAGCTCAGTGGAGAGGAGACGGAGCCCGTCTCRACTTACCCAGACGGGAGGCGGTGGCGGCAACTGGGAGCAGGTGGCGGGGCCAGGCACCGTGCAGGGTTTTATAGGGTGCCCCAGCCCCCGGGGGAGCGGGTGCATACCTTCCGCCTGAAACTCCCCAACAACTGGCAGTTTTCTCCTGGAAAGCTCCCCCAGCTGATTAAACAGTTCCCTCTTTCATCTGTCATGTTTTGCTTCCATTTAATACTGAGTAAGATTGAAATGATTCGGGCTACAGGCATTAATTACCCTGCTTCCTAAGGCCAAAGTACATTTTAGGTCGGAGAGTGCTTCAGCAGAATTTAGGGCAGGCGCATCCCCGGCACATGGCTCCCCACCTTCCTCCGAGCACAAGCAATTCAGCCCCCCAGTGCACCTGAGGTGAGCTCGGGGAGATGGGCTGAACACAAGAAACATGCATTTGCAGGTAAACCCTGCGACAGTGGCTTCATCGACGGCAGGAAAACCAAGGAGGCTGCAGGGGTGAGAGTGCTGGGGGACCACGCACGGCTGGGAGAAAAATGCCGGAGGGCATTTCTCCTGCCCCAGCTGCCCAGGTACTACAGACRCAGACAGGGGCACTTGAGCTAGCCYGGCATGAGCAAATTTTTATGCTTTTGGATCCACTTAGAGGATTTTGCCTTTTTTTGTTATTATTCCTCACGCCTGGGGGATGAATTCTGCTTGGAAGGCACATCAAATTTTAAAAGCAAAGTAATCATGGGCTCTGGAGTCCACCCCTGAAGGTGACGCACACCAAAACTGACTGATTTTGCGCAGTGAGCTGATTTCCGAGGCCGAGAGCCTTTCCATCCTGCTGTTTGGATATGCTAACAGCGGTGAGCCAGAAGTTCACAGCTATGYTTCCTTGTGATGGAGTGACATCGTCAAGACATTTTTAATTACAGGCTGTGGCGTGACACCGGATTGCTCTGCTGAAAGCCTGTTAGCTGCTAAACAGCCAGGGAGTTGCAGAAGTCCCGACCTGCACTTAAACGTGAATCACCTGCACGTTGGGGAGAGGGAGTCGCTGACGTGGTCCCAAGCAAGGGAATGAGCCATCAGGCTCTAGGGGCAAGGAAAGTTTGTAGAAGGCTTTTCATTTCACGCCAGCAGAGCCCAGATGAAGGCACAAACATCTTCTGCCCCAGAATAAACCACRGTAGTACCGGGGCATATGTACTATGCATGTGTGGAGCTGGGGGTTGTCAGCATCACAGTTAAAGACATGCCTTGTAGGGTTTTGGGGGTCATTTTAGTTCCTAGGGTGACTTGGCCTTGTAGAGCCACAGTTGATAGCACTGAATTGTCCCTAGAGAGTCCTTCCTGCCCTGCCTGCCAGGGCAAAAAAGCCTTTCAGAGGTGCTGGGGTCAAGCCCAGCTATTTTTAACATCATTCTGGGAGGGGAAAGAGGAAATCAGCTTTTCCGAGGTGCAGCGGAGGACACGTGCTTCAGCCAGAAGCAACCTTCCAGCCTGCTGGAGTAAGGCAGGAGGCTGTGTGTTCATCACAACCTCCTAAGTGGCGATTTGGTGAGCAGGAAAAGATGAGGCTTTATTTTAAGCTTTACCTTTCTGCTTTTTGCACCACTCTTGAATAACAAAATGATGCCACAGGTGCACCTTGGACCCACAGCCTAAGAATTAAACCCTTCTTCTGCCAGTCAGGGTTTCTTCCCCTTCACTAATCATCTTCCATCTCTTTTTTTTGTGCCCCTGTGCACTCCCGTGATCCCAGGGAAAACAGCCCTTCCTGGCGAACTCCCCTCCAGGCTTCCAGACAGAGGCTGGGATCTTCTGATTTGCAGCCTCACTGTGTGTTTCAGTTTTGCAACCCAGTTTAAGTACTTGAGGTTCTGCTCACATTGGACCATCGTGTCCCAGAAGAATATCCACAGATGCAGCGATGCTTGAAATAAATGCACGGGGGCAATTAGAGAAGGCATGTTGCTGAATGTGAGCAGATCTGCATACTGAAACAAGTCTTTTGCCTGGAGAAGGGGACAGGGGAGACAAAAGGCACGTGTCAGGAAGTTAAAATAATCAGATTTGTGTAATGAATGAGATTAAAACAAAGGAAAACCATAGGGGAAAGAGCTCTTCCTGGAAATACAGGTATTTGGGAGAAAGACAAGGACTGGTTTTCCCGACCCATATTCATTTCAGGGAATGAGCATTTTCTACTTAAGACATGGCTTTCTCTGGAGGAATCACAAAACCGAGAAAATTTCACCAAACCAAACATGTCAGACCCATTTTCTTAACTTCTGCACATCCTGGATCCAGGATGTGTGGCCATCTCAGCCCTGGTTCTTCCTGCAGGTAAGGGCACGAGGAGAAACATGGCCCTGTACCAATACTCGCTGTGTTTCCCTTCACCAGCCCCAGCAGCACTTTGCAACTCCAGTTTCGCTGCTCTGCATTTTGATTTCCAACAACCCAAGGGCTAGATGTCTCTGAGACCGGCTGGAGGGTGGAAGCTTGCCCCTGCCCCAAAATTTCTCCTGAAAGCCAAAGGCAAAGGCACGTTTTGGAGCAGCAACAGACCCACTGCATCCCATCTCCAAGGAACACCTGCATCCAGTGCTCTCGCCCAGGGCTTGCCCCGGGGCCGCAGCCGACCTGCCAGCAGCACGACGTGCGGGGACCGCTCCCAGGCGGCTGATGGGCGAGCGGGAYGCCCCGGTGCCAGGAGGCAGCATCCTGACGCAGACAGACCCACCCAGGCGGCTGCCCCTCCACTGCAGCCGCAGAGCATCCTTGGCTGCCTGTGTCCTTGCCGGAGCAGACTTGGGGTGCTTCAGGGCCACTGTGTGCCGCCCAGGGAGCGGAGCCTGGCCAGTGCTGCAGGGGAGAGCCAGGCTCCGGCTGCCGTGTGACACCCCAGGGCTGCAGATGATCCAGTTTCATGCTGCCACACGTCCCCTATAATTGCTGGGTCCCTGGGTGGGCTGATGCTCCACGGCGTCACTGAGGCTGGCACGTCCCCCCCAGGAGGCCTCGTCACCGCGTGCCAGGGCAGGGGCAGGCGTGTGCCAGGGCAGACAGAGCCCAGCAGGGTTGAAGGGTGTCCCAAGGGAGTCAGCTTGTCTCCTCTCCCGGCTGCCTCTGCCCTGCAAGCCCCCAGGTCCCATCCTGCTGCAGGAGCCCCCATGCCATGCACCACCACCCGAGGAGGAGCCTGCACCCACCGCCCCTTCCCATTTCACTGTCTCCAGCTGCAAGCTGGTGTTTCTCCGGGGCTGTAACCCCTGTGCACYGAAACCCATGCCTTTTCCCCAGGAAATCTCCCACATCCCTCTTGCAAGGTGCCTGGCTGTCCGAGCATGGACATCCCCCTTTCCCCGGGCAGCAGAGCTGGCCAAGCACTGCAGCATCCCACGGCAGTGGGACRGGATGGGGCTGGTGTTTCCCAGCAGCCCGATCACCGTTTCTGGCTCAGGAGAGGGAAGCAGCTCCCAGCTGGTCCCCAGGGGCATCTCCCCAAGGCATGGGAAGGAAATGTGGCCCCAGGGAAGGTTGAAAAGCCAGTGCAGGGTTTGCAGCGTGGGCAGCTAAGCCTGAGTGTCCTCGCCTTGCCTCCAAGCCACAGCATTGCTTGGCCATATCCTCATGTGTGGAAAGAAGGGGTGGGAGAGGGGAAGGCACCTGCAAGGCTGGCACAACATGTTTCCCCAGCTGCGTCGAAGCACAGACATGCTCCAAGAAATGCAAGGCTTCCCTCTCTGCAAGACTGCCAGGATTTCAGCAGTTAAAAACCTCCCAGCAGGCAGGTCTCTTTACGTCTTTCCTCTTCATCCAGCAGTAGCTCACCCTCTCCTCTCCCCAAGAACCTCCACTGTGAGCGCTGCTGCAGACACAGGAGGGAGCTGCCAACACGCAGCAGCTATGCCATCCCCGAAAAAGCACCTCTAGGACCTGGCGATGGCTCAGCAAGGCACAGCTTTGTCCAGGGTTGGCTTTTGGCTCCCATTGGCATGATAGGGATGCCCAGGGCTTGTGTATGAGATGCAGAAAGGAATACATTGGCTGACAGAGCAGAAGGGAAAAAAGCAGTGCCCAGGCTCAGCGTGTGCCCACATCGCTGCCCGGCCAGCACGGCCAGCCTGTTGCTGAACTTCCCTGCGCATGGTTTGGTGCTTTGCCTCCTGGAGAAGACGTAGTTGGCTGGCAGGAGGGCGGCTGGTGGGTGGGCTCAGGKAACAGAGGGGGACAGTACCCTGCTCCGGCACGGGAGTGTGGGGCCCGGCACGTTGCACCGAAGGGCAACACAGGTCCCTGAGCAACCGGGAGCAGGTTCGGCAAGTGGGAGCAGCAATCCAGAGGCAGACGTGTATTTAACATGAACGAGCAAAACAGAGAGAGGCAAGAGGATGCTGGCCATGCCGGGGGCTGCACCAAAAGCCTCCCCCTGGGTGGAGGTCCCCAGGGGCCCGACGAGGGTGGGATTCGAACCCACGCGTGCAGAGCACAATGGATTAGCAGTCCATCGCCTTCACCACTCGGCCACCTCGTCTCCTGCTCCAATCCCTTTTTTGGGGATTTTTTTTTCCCCTTTTTGACCAAAGGCTGCAAACCTGTGGCTGGTTCTTAAGGGTGTCCTCCAGGGAGAGGGGGTCTGCCTGGCCATGGCAGCCAGCTGCCAACCTGCCTGTTGCAGGGCCACAAGCAGGTGTTTGCAATTCATTTGCCCCTCTCCATGCTCCCTTCTGTCCCTGTGTTCAGAGGATGGCAAAGGGCAGGGTGGCATTTATTTTTGCCATAAAATTGTGTGCCCCAGGCTTTGTTACTTGTTGCACGTCTCCATCACCCCCACACCGCCACCCACCCAGCCCCAACCTGTGTCCAGAGGGTTTTCCTGCAGGATTCAGCAGCAGTTGTGCAAATTAATGGGGAAGATGGGGGGGGGGTCCAGCCAGCATGGATGTACCTCTTTATTTCCCAAATCCCCTGGGGTCTGGAGATAATTTGGGGTCATGTCTCCACTGTGAGCTCCCCAGGGAGAGGGGGCAGAAAGAAACTCCTTCCCCCAGAGCGGGGCCGCCCGGGAGAGGGGGCTCCACTGCTCGGGGCAGGGCAGAGACCCCCAGCAGTGCCCCCAGCTTGGGGCAGGGAGGAAAAACAGCCCCCAGGCCCAGGCACCACTGGGAGTCGAACCCAGGATCTCCTGTTTACTAGACAGGCGCTTTAACCAGCTGAGCCATGGTGCCCACCTGCCCCACAGCCATGGGGTGCCCCCCCAACACACCTGACCCTCTGCCCACCCCATCCCCCATGTCCCACACTGCTGCCACAGGTCTGGGGTACTCCAGCCCCTCAAACCCTTCTCTATCTGCCACTAGGAACACCCCTAGTGCTGTCCCGGGCCCCTGGCACAGGGAGCCCAACACCGCCCCTACCAGCACCAGCTGGGTTTTGGGGTCCCAGCCCCTGCGGGCACTTGCTGCCCCCCTCCCCTTTCCCCAGCAGAGCCCTCCCAGCTGTCCCCAGCCCCTGCACTGCCCCGAGGTGACTGCCTCTGTCTCGGCTCTCTCTCTGGTTGCTCACCCCAGCGTCCCGGGGATCCCCAGGGCATCGCCCACCTGCCTGGCTCATCCATGAGCACCCAAGGCCGACCCAAACAATCTCAGTGTGGCCACTGAGGGCTCAGGCACCCCCAAAGTCTCCAGTTTTTCAAGAGGTGCATGAGACACACCGAGGGGAAGAGTGGCCGGGAGCAGCTGCCCAGTGCAGCAGGTACTGGTGACACCCACTGCTCACCCAGCTCCATTTACCTCCTCCTGGCCTGGCCCGACCCCGGGACTGGGAAGGGGACCTGGGAAGGGGGACCAACCCCTGCTCGGCCATTGCCTCCCAGCAGGGAGGCTGAAACACCRAGGATGAAACACAGCCCCACAGCACCCTCCAGCCATGCCAGCTGCCAAAGGGGACCCTCCACTGGACACATCCCCGACCCCCGGCACCGGCAGCTCCTGGGTGCGGGGAGCTCTGTGCTCTCCCTTGCACTTCAGCTGGCAGCGCAGGCAGGGCTGGGGCAGGGTCCCTGTGGGGCCGTGGGGGACAGGACCTGCACTGGGTCCCAGCTGCGCACCCCGGCTCGTTGGTCTAGGGGTATGATTCTCACTTAGGGTGCGAGAGGTYCCGGGTACAACCTGGACAAGCCCTCCTTTTGGGCACCCACCRCCGCACTCTGTTTTTTTGGGGAGACAAAAGGACATGGAGATGCTGGGGGTTGAACCCAGGGCCTCYTACATGCAAAGCAAGCGCTCTCCCGCTGAGCTACATCCCCCTGTGCATGGGCAGGGCTGGGGGCCCGGGCAAGTCCCCTCACCCCCCACCGCTGCCCCACTGCCCACAGCTCACCCTGCTCTGCCCCCAGGGCCCTGACCCCAGAGACAGACCCTCGGGGCACACGCTGCCGGCAGCACCCGCTCTGCTCTGCGGTGCCCAGCGCTGCCTCCAGCTGCCCTTGCCCACCCCTTCCTCCATCTGCCTCCCTGCCCACGCACCCTGCGGCACCTCGCTGCCAGCTCTTGGGGGTCCGGCCTGCCCACGGGGACGTGCCCAGCCCGGATGGGGCACCGACCCCACTGTGCTGGCACTGCTGCCCTCGCTGTGCCCTGGTTACGCCGTGGTCCCACGTGCCACTGGGGGAGGTGGGTGCCCAAAAGGAGGGCTCGTCCGGGAGTTGAACCCGGGACCTCTCGCACCCAAAGCGAGAATCATACCCCTAGACCAACGAGCCAGGGTGCTGCACCCCATTGCACCCCCAGCCTCTGTGCCCCACACACTTTTGGGGTTTTGGGGGTGCAGCTGAGGCTGCGTGCGTCCCTTGGCACACTCTGGGAGCAGGGAGGTCCCTCTCGCTGTGGCCGGCCCATGGAGCCACCACCGGGAGGTGAGCGTGGGGCATTAGTGCCCAGCGTCTCCAATTCCCACCATCTCCGGGGATTTTCCTCCTCAAAACCATCTCCCTGGCCCTTGCAGYGGCTGAAATGGCCGGTGCTTTGCAGCATCACCCCCTGCCCTTCTTCCTCCATGGAGCCTCCCCCAAAGCCGATGTCTCGCTCTGACCTGGTTTTCTCGTCGCTCCCAGAAAATCCCTGTCGCTGCTTCCTTCCCCAGCCCCCCRRAGCTGCYGACCGTGGGGTTCGGGGGTTTGCAGGCACTGGGTGTCCCTGGGGTGCCCCAGGGTGCCCACGGGGCCAGGCCAGGGTGGGGGGCTCTGGGGCAGGCCAGGGGCATGGTTTTCTGGACGCAGAGCCTGGGTCAGGGGCTGCCTGTAGCTGTGCTAGGGCGGGCAGGCGAGCTGCTGCGGGAGCCCCGGCTGCAGTGGCATCACCGTGTCCYGCACCGCAGTCCCGGCAGAGCTGTCCGTGCCCCGTCCCCGCAGGGGCTGTGCSCGGCGTTGGGTGCCCAAAAGGAGGGCTCGTCCGGGAGTTGAACCCGGGACCTCTCGCACCCTAAGCGAGAATCATACCCCTAGACCAACGAGCCGGGGTGCGCAGCTGCCCGGGCACCCCCACCCTGTGCCGGGCACTGGGGTGCTGGGGGGGCAGTGCTGCCCAGGGACCCCGGGACCCCAGGCGCAGCTTTTTGGGGATGGGCCCTGCCGCCAGGCCCTGGGGAGCAGAGCGGGGCTGGGCGTGTGTGCGGGGATGCACCGGCCACCCCGGAGACTTCCCCGCTTCCCAGGAAAAGGGGGCAGCAAGGACGGGCTGRGACAGGGGGAGCCAGGGGTGCACCCGAGCCCTGCAATGCCCCTTCCAGGGGCTGTGATGGCCCGGGGCAGGAGGGGGAGAGGCGCCCCAAGGTTTTCCAGGTTTTGCAGCCCTGGGCAGGTGGGATGCTGAGTGGGCTCCCCTGCATCACCCTGTGCCTCGTCCCTGGGGGAGCTGGGGGAGGCAATGGCCAGAGAGCAGAGGGGAGGGAGAGGGCAGCACCCCGGGGCAGCTGCCCCCCACCTGCACTGGGCACGGGTTGGCCTGTGC
>JAYKAV010002788.1:16254-180458 GCA_035582835.1 Phoebastria nigripes
AGACCAACGAGCCGGGGTGCGCAGCTGCCCGGGCACCCCCACCCTGTGCCGGGCACTGGGGTGCTGGGGGGGCAGCGCTGCCCAGGGACCCCGGGGCCCCAGGCGCTGCTTTTTGGGGACAGGCCCTGCCGCCAGGCCCTGGGGAGCAGAGCGGGGCTGGGCGTGTGTGCGGGGATGCACCGGCCACCCCGGAGACTTCCCCGCTTCCCAGGACAAGGGGKTSCCCAGGGGGGACCGGGGGGGTGCCCGTGGCGGGGGGCAGGTGTCCCCCCTGGGGTGCTGAGGTCTGGGGCTGTGATGGCCGAGGGGTGAAGGCGTTGGACTCGAAATCCAATAGGGTTTCCCTGCGCAGGTTCGAATCCTGCTCACAGCGAGAGCTTTTACCCACCGCCCTGATGCCCATGCTGGGGGTCCTCGGGTGCCCACACTGGGGGTCCTGGGAAGCTKCTGTCTCCCACCATCGTGTTGTGCTGGTGGTCCCGTTGCTGTGCCCTGGGCAGGAGCAGGCTGTCCCATGCGGTAACCACAGCATGGTGCTGGGCGCAGCAGATGCTTTTCTTTGTGTGGCATCAACTTCTAGCAATTAATTGGCACTGGTGGGTAATTAGTGTTGAAGGCTGGCCCTGGCAAGCAGGCAGCGCCCTTGTGCCCTGAGCTGCTCCAGACACAGAAGGGACAGTACCATGTTGTTTATCCAATACCCTTTCTGACTCCTGGCCACTGATCGATGCAGTTAATGAGAAACCCCAGCTCGGGGAAGAGGCAACGGGTGGGTGCTGGGAGGCTTTTGCCCTGCAGCGGGACAGGAAAGGGCAGGCAAACCCACAGGGTGCGAGGAGCCGAGCTGGGGGCCACGGGGTGCAGGCAGACCCTGGGACCATGGCCAAGCTGGTGGAGTGTGTCCCCAACTTCTCGGAGGGGAATAACAAGGAGGTGAGGGAGTGCATGGAGGGGCTGAGGGGTGGGCGATGCCGGGGTGCGGACAGTTGGGCTGCCCTGGCGGAGGGGCCGTGCAGGCAGCACCCGCTGCCAGACTCTGCCCTGCCTCCTTTGGAGTCCTGTGCACCTTTCCCTGCCTGGCTAATGCTGAAAATGGCCAAAGGCAGCCCTTGCTCCCTTTTGGCACCTCGGTGAGAAGCGGGGGCTCAGACCCCCCCTCCCCACTGCCTGCAGGTTGCTGTAGCACCAGGGCTCAGGGTGGTCTGGCATACCCCCTTAGAGAAATATCTTTTGCAGTTGTTGTGCCGAAACATGCCATCCAGGTTAATAGGATCTGTGSTGGGCATCAGGCCTAGGCTGAACTTTGGCCCTGCTTGGGGCAGGGGAATTCAGCAAACCCRAAATTGCAATAAAACCACTGCTTCCCCCAGGGAACAGGCTTTGTAGAGCCAAATCTGTTTTGAAGTTGGCAGGGGACAGTATCCTCAGGAACAGCAATTTGTGATGGTGCTCTCCAATGTGCAGCAGCAGCCAGGCATCTCTCCTCCACCACRGTGGGTTTGGGGCTCGCTGGGAGCCAGGGGTGTCCCAAACCCCCTGGGTAGGAGCGGGATGCTCGTGCCTTTGGATCCTGCATCCTCTGCAGCGCAGATCAGTGCATCCCCACTGATTGTGGGGTCATCCCCAACCCCAGCACCAGTGGGAAGGGGGAGAGCTGAGAAAAGGCATTCCCCACCTTGCGAAGCTGGGCCTGTGGGGGGGGGTCCGGCTGGCTCAGTCGCCTTGCCCCCCTCCGCTGTCCGGCAGGTGATCGATGCGCTGGGACAGGCCATCTCCCGGACACCGGGCTGTGTGCTGCTGGATGTGGATGCCGGTGCCTCTACCAACCGCACCGTCTACACCTTCGTGGGGTCCCCTGAGGCCGTCGTTGAAGGGGCACTGAGTGCGGCCCGCATGGCTGGGCAGCTCATTGACATGAGTCGGCACACGGGTGAGTGGAGCATCCCTCCGCTGCAGTGCGTGGTCGGCTCCAGGTGCACCTTGCATGGCTGGAGCTAAAATCATCTGCCAGTGGCCAAGCATAGCACCTTACTGCACCTGCAGCAAATGGCGCTGCTGGGAGGGATGGTGGTGGGACTGCGCAAAGCTCTTGCTCATCCTCCCAATCCAGAGAGGCTGAATCCCTCCTGTCCCTGGGCTGGAGTAGACATTACTGCTGCAAACTCAACTTTCCTCGTGGCGGCAGTGCCCAGTCTGCAAAAGAGGCTGGGAAAGGGCCGTCCTCCCTCCTTGTCTGCTTGCTCTTCCCAGCTCCCATCCTTATATCTGCCCCATCACCAGGCGAACACCCTCGCATGGGGGCCCTGGACGTCTGCCCCTTTGTGCCGGTGATGAACGTCAGCATGGAGGAGTGCATCACCTGTGCCCATGTCTTCGGGCAGCGCTTGGCAGCGGAGCTGGGGGTGCCTGGTGAGTGGGGGCCAGGAACCTCTGCCTGTCCTGTCCCGTCCCACCCTGCCTGCTTTCAGCTGTGGAGAAACTGCACAGCTTTTGCAAAAGCTTAACCAAATGGGGTTTGCTCCCGAATGGGCAAAAAAGGACCCTGCTAGATGATGTGCTGCCAGCCCCTGCCCGGTGGTGCTCACCCCTGGCTCTGTCTTGCAGTTTACCTGTACGGAGAGGCGGCACGGAAGGAGAGCAGGAAAGCCCTGCCTGCTGTCCGTGCCGGGGAGTATGAGGCGCTCCCCGAGAAGGTGAGCCTGGCAGCACCCAGCTGGGTGGCACGGGCTGGGAAGAGCCAAGCACCTCCCTGGCTTCGGGGAGGGTGTCAGGGGCTGGCATAGTCCCTTCACACCGAGGGGAGCTGATGAAACGCTTTGGGTGCTGCTGAACATAGAGGTGGTCGTGGTAGATGCCGACTGGGGAGGGAGATGCCGTCCCCGGGAGGGTGGCTTATGCTGCTCGGCGGTGCCAGCCCACACGGTCTCCTCCTTCCTTCCCAGCTTGCAAAACCAGAGTGGGCTCCCGATTTCGGGCCCCCAACCTTTGTCCCCCGGTGGGGGGCCACGGTGACGGGCGCCCGGACCTTCCTTATCGCGTACAACATCAACCTGCTGTGCACCAAGGAGCTGGCTCACCGCATCGCCCTCAACCTCCGCGAGCAGGGTCGCAGCGCTGACCAGGTACCCCTGTGCCGGTGGCACGCCGGGAGCAGACCTGCTTGCCCCTGTGCCTCTTGGGCCATGCCTTGACCGTGGCAGTTCTTGGCAGCCCGGGCGCTTGAAGAGGGTGCAGGGCATCGGCTGGTATTTGGAGGAAGAGAATATAGCCCAGGTTTCAACGAACCTGCTGGACTTTGAGACCACGCCGCTCCACGCCGTCTATGAGGAGGTCTGCCGAGACGCGGAGGTGGGTGGCGTGGGGCGACACGCCACGCTTGTTTCAATGGGGGCTTCACAGAGGATCTCTCCCTCCAAGTTTTTCTCCCCATCCCCAGGTCAGGCTCTGCTTTATCTCACGCTCAGCTCAGCCAAGTTGGGCAGAGCGCTGAATRGCACAAAAACCCCAAAAGCTGAGCAACTTGCTGCTATCCCCCAGCTCCTTCACTGAAGGCTTTTCCATGAGCTCCCCAGGTCCTCGGAAGGAATGAGGACCACCAGCTGGGGTGGTAGTGGCAGCAGGGCAGGTGGCTCTCGGGACGGTCATGTTTCTGATGTCCTTCGCAGGCACTGAACCTCCCCGTGGTGGGGTCCCAGCTGGTGGGGCTTGTCCCCAAGAAGGCCATGCTGGACACGGCTGAGTTTTACATCAGGAAGGAAAAACTCTTCATCCTGGAGGAGGAACAGAAGATCAGGCTGGTAATGTGGYTCCTCCTGGTACCAAGACAAGGGTGGGATCATGAAAGAGACACACCCACCCCCCCCAGCCTCCCAAAGTGGCACTGAGCAGCGATTTGGGACCACGGCAGCCCTCAGGTGTGACACTTGTCTCCAGGGATGGTGCCTGACAAGCTGTGAGGGCACAGCATGTGGGACAAGTTGCTTTATTGTCCTGAGGATGCTGAGATGCTCAGGGAGCAGAAAGCCCATCCTGTGAGGACAGAGTGCAGGCAGCAGCTGCCCAGCTTGCCTGCGTGGAGGCCAGGAGGGGAAGGAGACCTCCCCAGAGCTCAAGGACAGTGTGTGGTGTTATGGGAAACTGCCCCAGCACCGGCGTAAGCTGGAACCGAGGAGACGGGCTCTGCTTTTCAGCTGCAGGAGGGAGGGACTTTTCCACCCTATGGGGAACGTGCTAGATAAGAGCAAGCTAATTATTTRTCAGTGCAGTTTCGAGTCGTTTGTAGGCAGCTGCACGCCGCCCCCAAGTCTGGGATGGGACGGGCTGGTGACGCTGGCTGTCCTCTCCCCGGGTGGCCTGAGCAACTCTGCCCTAGGGCTGGATCACCCATGGTTAATTAACAGCAGGGAATGAGGATGCAACGGGACTTATAGCGACAGGCCTGACGCTGCGGTGCTGCTCCTTGCAGGTGGTCAGCCGGCTGGGCCTGGACTCCCTGTCTCCATTTCACCCCCAGGAGCGCATCATCGAGTAGGGACCCCCATCCTGCTTCTCATCATGGTGCCCATCCCTGCCCGGACGGGGGGATCCCGCTGCCTGCGTCTTGCACTCAGCTTGTTTTGGGAGTGGCGCCTGCACCCAGCTCCTCTTCACGCCCAGGGGACATCTCTGCCGGGTGTTGTGCAGGCGCGGGGTGGTCCCTGCTCCCAAATGCTGATGGTTGTGAACGTGGGGTGGGGGGACTCCAGGTCATTCGGGCAGGCAGCGGGAGCAGGTTTCGTGGCCAAACTTGAGCATGTATGTGTTAAATCCTCCACCCCATCCCCAGCCCAAATTTCACTGCCTCTGGCTCATACGCTGCCCTCCAAGGAGAGACGCAGTGCTGCAGCGCCTGGTGTAAAAGGGGGAGAGGAAGGGAAATCCACCTGTGCCGAGGTGAAATCAGGACATGCACTTTAAGTCCTTGTTGTCCCCTTCTGGGGACGTGGCTGCAGGCATGTTTCTGTCCCACCAAACGCCATTTGCATGAGCCCACCCTGTCTAATGCAGAGCAACCCCCCACACCACCAGGACATGTGATGCCCAGCTGTCCGTCTGTCCCCATGGGGCTCCTTGTCCTCTCCCTGACCCTCCCGCTGGGTTTTTTGGGCTAGCCCCCTTCTCAGCCACCCGCAGAGCCAAGAGGTGGATGAAAACCTGTTGGAGAGGGCAGTGGTGGGTGAGAAAGGACCGGGTAGTGGTGGTGGGTGTCCCTGCACCTGGGGGGCTCTGACCCATGGGGCCGCTGTGGCGCAGGTACCTGGTGCAGGCAGGAGAGGTGGACGGGGGTCTGGTGGCCAAGCCGCTGGGCGCTTTCGTGCGAGCAGTCGGTGGGAGGTCGGCAGCGCCGGGAGGAGGCTCCGTGTCTGCAGCCGCGGCTGCACTGGTATGTGCCCCACACTGGGATGGGGGCCCTGCCTGCCTGGGGGGTCCTCTGGGTGTGCCAAGCCCCTGAGGGGAGCCGGCATGGAGGTAGCGGTGGGCGCTATGTCCTGCTGGAGGATTTACCCCCATGCCCTGGCAGGGAGCGGCGCTGGGCTGCATGGTGGGGCTGATGAGCTACGGGAAGCGGCAGTTTGAGGAACTGGACCCCATCATGAGGAAGCTGATCCCCCCCTTCCACCAGGCCATGGACGAGCTGGTGGCAATGGTGGACACCGACTCCCGYGCCTTCAGCAGCTACATGGTGAGGTCCCACTGGCGGCAGACGTCCCGTGGGGAAGTGGGGGGCTTTCCAGCTGGGAGGGGGGCCAGCATCGCTGTGCCCCAGTGTCCTTAGGAGCAGGGCTGTGACCTTGGCCCAAGCCAGGGCCAGGGGAAAGGACATCATCACCTAAAGGAGGTTTGCAAGAGCATGGGAGCTATCGGGTCTGCCCTGGCTCCCCACGCAAGGCGTGCGGGGTCTTAGAGCAAATGGCAGCAAATCTGCTTTTCTTTGCCCGCAGGAAGCTATGAAGCTGCCAAAAAGCACCCCTGAAGAGCGGGAGAGGTGAGCTGGGCTGGTGGGGACTTGCAGACTGGGGGAGCACGGCCACCCAGCGCTCACCTCGGGGCTGTCCCCCCTCCCAGACGCACGGCTGCCATGCAACAGGGGCTGAAGACAGCCGTGAGGGTGCCCTGTGCCCTGGCAGAGAAGGTGAGCGGGCTCTGGCCTGCTCTGAAGGAGCTGGCACGCCACTGCAACCTGGCCTGCAAATCCGACATCCAGGTACGGCCCCAGGCTCGCTGCTTTTCCCTGCAAGGTGTCCTATCGTGTCCTGACCTCTGGGATGCATCTCTCCAGCCACGCTTCCCAAACTGGCCAGTGGTTTCCGCCCACTAACTTTTTGGCAGCTTGCAATCCTTGTAGGAGAGTTGACCTCCACCAGCCCTTGCCTGAGTTTTCCCACCAGTGTGGCAAGGCCATGAATGGTTCCCACTGCCGCAGCCACGTCCTGAAAATACTGGGTTGGAAAGCATTGCGTGCTGCTGGGTCATGGAGAGTGGGAGTCCTGCAGCGTTAAGGGTCTGCCCTGCTGCAGGACCGTATGGTGGTGCTCTGGTTCAGCAGGAGAGCTTGCAAGCCTCTTTTCCCAGGTGGGAGCCAAAATGCTGGAAGCGGCTGTGTTCGGAGCTTACTTCAACGTCATGATCAACCTCAAAGACATAACGGATGAGAAGTTCAAGCTTGCGGTAAGCAGGGGCCGTGTGTGTGCCCCGGCCCTGGTGGCAGGGATGAGGAGGGACAGAGATGGAGATGAAGCCCCTGGGACCCTCATGGCTGGGCACYCTCTCCCTTTGCCACCAGTGGGATGCATGGGGTGGACGGTGGACAGCGCTTCTGTCCTCTTGAGTGGCAAATGATGCACCTTCTCCCTCCCCGCGCAGATGTTGCAGAAGGTCTCCGGGCTGCTGGAGGAGGCGAAGCAAGGCTCGGCGCTCGTGCTGGCACTGCTGGAGAAGCGGGTGGCCTGAGAGGGGCTTGGGGATGGGCCAGGGGCTCTGCAGTGGCAAATACAGCTGGGAAACATCCTTGTCCCTGCCTGGGCTCCTTCAGTATCCTCCTCGGGAGAGCTGCTCTGCTCAGGCAGATCCCAGCGTCATGTCCCCTGCTGGCCTTTCCCTGGTCAAGGGTGATTTTTACTGTCTGGGGTTTGGACCCCAGTCTCCATCCCCCCATCCCTGAGGCAGAAGGAGCTGGCTGGGCTGGCAGTGCCTGGGGTCACAGGGCTCCCAATGGAGGGGATGGCAGGGACCCCGTGGTGCTACCTGGGAGGAGATCTCCATGCATGGGCACCTCCTGACCCTGCACACCCCTGTGTGTTTCTGTGCCCAGAAAACCCCCTGAGGCACCCCCCTGCCCGCAGGGCTGGGGCAAGACCTGGCACAGTCCCTTACTGTGAGGTGTCTTTTTGACGGTGCATGACGAGACCAGCTTGTTGCATTGCTCACTGGCCTGGGAAGGGAGCGCTGCCAAATGTGGGGCAGCATCGGGGGTGTTAGTGGGGAGATGGGGATGGGATGGGAGGAGCTCTGCCCCCTCCTCATAGACCACCYGAGAGGAAGACCTGAGCATCAGGGCATCCAGCCCTGCCTCCTGTCTCTGTTGACTGAGTCTGACGGCAGATATCACCTCCCCGCACACCATGGCAGCACCCTGAGCAGTGTCACAGGGAGTCATTAGCTGGCCCCTGAGCCCCACTGCTCCACAGCAGTGCCGGCGGGAGGTTGACCCCCCCGTGCCAGCCCCCCCAAAGGACACTGTGCCCACCTGGGGAGCACCAAGCCAGGGTTCATGGTGGGGACGCCTGACTCACGCCATCACCTGACGCCAGGAGGTGAAACCACCACCCTCCTGTTTTTATCAGCCCTGTGGGACCTTTGTGCAGGCTGGGAGCGGCGTGTTGACATTTCCCGTGTGCCCATGGTGACAGCCGTGGTGCAGGGAACGGTGTGGCCGGTTCCACCGCTCGGTGGTGTCACCCCTGCCCGCCGCACCCCTCCCCGCCCGGGCCAGGCCCTGGTATTTAGCAGGTGCCAGCCACCCCAGGAGAGTCGTGCTGAGGACGGCGATCGGGGGTGCTGCTGGCAGCAGTGCTTTCAGAGGGTGCTGCCAGCATTGCCTCTGCTGGGAGCTTTTCTGACAGGTTYGGTGAGTGAAAGCGGCTCCCTGAGGCAGCAGCGCCTGGCAGGGCTGCAGGGCAGCCGGGGAGCATGGGGCAGTGGGAGCGCGGGCGCCCGTGGGCCAGGGTGCACCATCCCCATGGCTGGCGCTGCACCGAGACATGGTGTCCCCAACCCCTCATGGTCCATGAAGATGTGGGCTGGGCACCCAGGCTCAGCCGGAGTTGGTTTATAATTTCCATTAACGATGGAAACCACATGCCTAGGCTTTGGGGGTGCACAGAGGTGGGGACAGCCACTCTCAGGGTCAGCGCTGTCACTCAACGGGGTGGCTGTTGGGGTCTGCGGGGCGACGGCACTCCTTGGGAAGTGAGCGTGGTCTCTGCCCGGGGCAGACATGTGGGGCAGAGGAGCCGCGTCCCGGCTGCTGGCAGGGCGATGACGTCCCCATGACAGGAGGTGCCACGAGGGAGCACTGACGGTGCCTGTCCTTCCCTTGCAGCTCAGGGGCCGCGGAGGATGTGGAACCCCAACCCAGGTGAGGGGCCGCGGGGCCGGGCAGGGCTGCGGGTACCACGCAGCCATTGGGGCTCAGAGAGGGGCTCAGTGCAATCGCCATGGGCACCTGGGGGGATTACTTGCATACCAAAGGGGAGTGGGGCATCATTTGTGAGGAGGGAGTAGACCGGGAGGGGTCCTTTGGGTGCATGGGTACACCAACTCCCTGCATTGCCTGTCTGGGGAGAGCCTGGCTCTGCTCGCTAACAGCCCCCTTCTTCTTCGTAGGTGCGCCCGGAGGGGTGCCACCACCACAAGTGCAAATTTGCCCGCCTGCCCCTCCGGGATACCCTGGTCCCAGCACTCCAGCAGGTCCCTACCCCGGCTACCCTCCAGTGCCGCCTGGCGCCCCTGGAGCCTATCCCCCGGCACCCCCAGCTGGCTATCCCTCTGGCCCCCCTCCACCTGGCCCCTACCCACCGGGGCAGCACCCCCATGGGCACCTCCCGCCGGGACATCATCCCCATGGGCACCTCCCGCCGGGACATCATCCCCATGGGCACCCGCATCTGGGACCACCAGGAATGCCGGGGTGCTCACCGTGCCCCCCTGACTGCCATCAGAAGCACCATAAGAAGCACAAGAAGAAGCACTCGAAGCACTCCAAGCACCATGGAGGCAAGGTAAGAGTGAGGYGGACCCTTCCGAATCTCTGCTGTGGTCCTTCGGACCCCCTCACACATGCCACAGCATCCAGCCTGGGCAGCTGGGGCTCCTCTCTTCCACCCTGCGGTGGCTGGAGCAGGCTGCCAACACCTCATGGCTTTTTTTAGACATGGAGACTCCAGTTTGGTTAATAAATAGGCAAGCATGAGTCATTTCAAGCGAGTCTTTTGAAAAGTGATTCTATGAAATTCCTTGAAGCCATTTGAAACAGTGACACAGCTCAGGGTGCACCACGCGGTGTATTAAATCCTAGGACTTTGTCCTACTCACCCAAGAGCGAGTCATGGCTCCGTAAGGGACATTCGCTCAGTGTCCTGAGGCAGAGGAGGAGTTCAGTTCCCTCTTAAAAAACAAACAAAAAAMCACCCCAAAAATGGAAAAGCAATTCTCTGTGCCGGGAGTAGATGCTGCAGAAAATTCCATTCCAGGGATGGGCACCATCTGGAGTAGGTCTGAGTGAGGGACTGCTGAACAAAACCCCGGTTCCACCATCGGAGGTGGGAGCATTTCCCAAACAAAGCAAACCATCAGCTCCTTTCACTGTGTAACGGCTCTGAAAGTGATCTGCCTTGATGTTTGCCCTCGCTGGCAGAAAGCAGGACTCGTCTGGAGTCTGCTTATTTGGCCTGAACAGCCTTGTAAAATAATAATAAAAAAACCCAGCCCTCCCACGATATGCCCATAATTATATTCTCCAAGCAGAAAAATAATGGCTCTAAACTCTAAAACATCATGTAACAGCATTGCAATAAACATTGCAGGGATATTATTAGTAGCCATTTTAACTTCAAGTCAAGGTATCCCGGCTGGGGTTTGCTGTCTGAGGCCGTGGTGCTGTGCTGACTCCCACGCAGGCTCACCCTCCGCATGGCCTCCAGGGCCTTGACATTAACTAATTACTGGCTTGCAATCCAGCCAGCATGCAAACCTGAGGGCACCCCTTTTGCTGGCGTGCAAAGACACCTGGGGAGAGGTGGGTCTGCAGCCACCGCTGCTGCAGGCTCAACCTTGACCCAGCTGGGCACCAGGAACGGGCACCCACCACAGAATCGCTAACATCTATCAGAAATGGTATGAGAGAGGGTTGTTTCCGTGCTACCCTAACGYTGTTTTATCTCCCCCAGCACTCCAGCAGCTCAAGCAGCAGTTCTGACTCTGACTGAAGAGGACATCTCCCACCCGCATGGCAGTGAAGCGACAAAACACGAAGCCAAACGCCCCATGGGAACCACCTGCATGTTGCTCCGCTCCTTCCCCCTTTCTCTTAGAGTGGCGTTTTGCCTGCTGAGTGATTTTCTTGTTTTTAGCTTGTAAATTCTTTGACTTGGAATCGCTGTGAGATGATGGGCAGCAGCTCCGTCCTCTGTCTTTCGGGAAAGCCCACTGCAGGTAGCAGCACGGGGAGTATCACGTGCTGGTTTGCAGTCTGCTGGTGTCCGCGTGTTTTTTCGTGTGCAATGATGCCAGCTGCTAACGTGGATCCCACCGCCCGTAGAAGTCCTTACATTTCGCGTGAGCTTTCCCAGCTGTAGCAGAGGGGCTGGCCAGGGAATGCTGTAACTTTCCCCTTGCTGAGCTGTATGGGTTGCCATCCTCCACGCCAGGGTAATAATTAATAGGAAAAAGTAGTGAGCTCTCTTTCTGAAGCCCCTGAGCCATGGCCATGGGACTGCAGCATGCTCGCTAGGAAAGGTGAAAAGCCTGGCAGTGCTTTCACTACAACAATTTTAACACAGGGCTGATTTTGCTGCTGTTTTGTTTTTGTTTTGCCCGTTGTCATGGCTCAAGAGGACCCTTCCCAGCCCCGTTATCAAGAAGGCTTTGCTAGCAGCCGGTGTGACTGGCTGCTGGACCCAGTGGCACAAACACGAGCAGCTCACCGTGGCAGAGGGAATTGCCAAAAGAGGTGGCGCAGCCCATCTCACCCAGATTTACTGCCAGCGCAGCCTTTTTCATCCTTGTTGCACTGCTGGCTGGGCGTGTGAGCGTGCTGGGGCAGTGGGATTTCACTCCTGCGGCTCCTCTCTGGATGCAGTTGTGTTTTGTCCTGTGGACCTCAAAGTTCCCCTATAGCTCTCCTTTCCAAAGGAGAGAAAACATGGCAGTGACACTGCAACACGCGTGGCCACAGCTCCTCACCACCGTGCCCTTCCCTGCACCCCCACTGCCRGCTCCTCTGCACCCCGTGCCGTACGGACAACCCAAGCCCTGCCCAGCCTCTCCTCCCCATCCCACCTCCACCACTGTGGATGCGACCTTACAGAAATGTCCCTGTCCTTGGAGGGTTCCCCTCCCCCACTGTCCTGGCTTGAGACACACAAGTGTTGGATGCAAGAGGGGCTGAAGAAAGCGTGGGGAAAGCCTGACTCAGGTGCAATGCCACCTTCATGGTGGGGAAAGGCACAGCCTCCCTCAAAGAAGGGCACCTGAGGACCCCTGCTCTTCTCACCCATGAACAGGTGAGGAATGTGGAGCCGGTGAGGAATGAAGACATGGTCTTTGTTGTGCTGAGAGACCACAGTTTGATGGGCACTGTGGGGTGCGGGGCCAGGGGGCAGAGGAACAGGTCTGCAAGGGGACTGCTGGAGACAGTGGGGAGAGCTGGAGGGGTCCCATCAGCATCCTGTGGTCCTTCAGGTCCTCAGCAGTGCCCCACAACCCCTGTGCTGCAGGGACCCCTGGCCTTGTGCTCCAGCATTTGCGAGGAGAGGCAGAATACAAAGTTATCTGGACTTACCAGCTTAGCACCAGGAGAATCAGCTCCTCATTAAAAATAATGAAAAAAAAGAGACAAACTACAGAATAAAGAGGCTTTTTCAGGATGGGGTGAAAAGAGTTTACTTGTTTATTTTTGCAGACAGCACAATTCAAGTTCAAATCTGGGCATTGCTCAGCAGATACCGGTGGGAAGAAGGCACCATGGTTGCTTTGAGCATATTGGGATGACAGGGAGGCAGCTCCAGCAGCTGCCCAGTATTTTGTGAGATGCTGGGGGGCATGCTGCTCCTCTCAGCCGGGATTTTGGGTGCAGTAATAAATGAACAGGTTCTGATGAAGGTCGGAATGACCGAAGGAAGCAAGGGAGATATGGCCCACAGGAAAATGAAGATCTTAAAGACGATCTGTGAAATTTAGGATAGATAGAGCCCCAAAAGGAGCATCTGCAGACAACTGTAGAAGGCAGCAAAACCTCTCACCATCCCGTTGCTCCCAGGAAAGAGGAGCAAGCCACCGAGGGCCATGCAAAAGGAAAGCAAGTCGCTGACCATTTCACGCAGCATGTGATGTGTCATAAACTCAACTCAGTTCTCTCAGGGCAGAAGTACTGAGAGAACAAAAAAGATGAGATAAACTGGAAAAGGGTTTGCTAAAGAACAGAGGATGTCACAACCGTAAAGCTCCTCACAGGACACTGAGGGATATTGAGGGTTTTTGAAAACTAGAGATGATCATTTGTCCTACTACACTGGAAAGGTTTCTCGCTTCTCTGACAAGCCCTCCTAGGATTACAGTACGTACACAAGGCATGGCTTAGTGTGTGTAAAGCTTTACAGAAGTACGTCGTATGGCTCTGTATCCTGCTTTGATCTTGGTTTTAATTAGCACCATAAATGTAAGATACATGACTTTTCATCATGAAAATCAAAAAAGAGCTCTGGATTTTGGCTAGAAAGGAGGACCCAGAGGGCAGCTGTTCTGGGCCAGCTCAGAGTTGCTAGCAACCATACAGAGGGAAGAAAATGAAACAGGTAATATCAGGGGTGTGTATATTGGTGAGAGGAGGACATGTGCACTCCCTTCATTTAACATATCCACCTAATGAACCTGTCAAAGAAGCTGGGCTGGGAGAGGCTGTCATAGTCCTTCTCCCGGAAGATGGCTGCCCGGTCCCCGAGGCCAAGCTTCATCAGGACGTCCATGTCTACGTCACTCCCGAGAGCCACTACTGTGGGCATGACGTCTTGCTTCTTCATGGAGTTGATGGCCTCCTCGAGGTTCTTGCTTCCTGTGATGCCGTCAGTGATGAAGAYGAAGGAGAGCTCAGCATTGCGCCGAGCGAGTCGCTGCCCATCTCCTGGGCTGAGCACGATGTTGTTGATGGCGTGTATGATGGCTGACCCGATGTTGGAGGATGAGTCCAGATACTTGATCTGTGCCAGGGCGTTGGAGATTTCCGTCAGGTTGTAGGTCAGTGGGAAGACCACATCCTGGTCCTTCTCACTGCCATACTGCAGCAGCGCAATCCGGGCATTCATGTTGTCGCTGTTGCTCCTGGCCAGCGTGAGCTGTTGGGCCACCTCCTCCACAAAGTGGTGGGCCCTGTGGAAATTCTGCTCCCCGATCCTTTCAGAGCCATCGAGCAAGAAGATGACATCAACGGGGCGCTGTGTGCACTGGGCCACTGCAAGCTCTGCAGGAGAAAGAAGAAGACAAGAGTTGGGAGCATAAGAAAGCCTACAGGATAAGGTTGGGGCTTGCTTCAGGAAGTTTGGGCTGGAGTCGCCTCCATGCATCTTTGTCCAAAGAAGGACCAGCCCCACTCTGCTGCCAAAGCCTGTCTTTGCAGCTGGTAATGTAGGAGTTTTGCTTCTGATTCCCTCAGCTCCTGGGCACTAGGTCTTAATGAATGTTAATTCTGGGGCCTATGACAGATCTCCACAAGCATCCATGAGATTAGACAGGTCTGTGCATTTCAGTCCCAGAATTACATCCACCTTCTTACAGCAGTGCCCAGCTCTTATCTGTAACAGGAATATCCAGAGATTAATGGCAGGCAGTGTCTGCAAACCTCTCAGTTACTTCTAGAGAGTGGTTTACTTTCAGAGTTACTCTTCACACATGGATTTGTAGGACGAAAGCTGTTTTCATACCTTTCACCCAGATTAGTTTAATCAGCAATCACTAATTCCTGAAGAGCTTATAAAGGTTGGGTCATATGGTTGGAAAACAAGACTATCCTTGTTGATGCACCTGTATGTAGTAAAGCAGCTTTTGTAATACATAACAGACCAATATTTGAGTGAAACACAGTGGGACATTGTTCTTCAGTCACTCAGAACAGCACCTGTCCACAAAGCGGGCATGTGGGCATATGAATATACACAGTGAATGAACTCAGAAAAAAAGGGAGAAGAAAATAGCAATCTTTGGAGACAGCTGTTAGTTAGGGACCATTATTTCGTTCCTTCGCAGTAGTTATGTGTATTGCATTTGGTGTTCTTCTGCGTGCACTGCTTCTCTAAGAAACACTTCCATTACTACACTGTTGAATTTTCTTCTTCTTCTTTTGAGTTTCCTTCTCTGCTGAAAGCACTGGTCGGGAATATGATTACAAAAGCAGTATTGATCTGTGATGTACACACTGCGGCTGGCCACCCCCTGAGTTGGCAGCAAGGCAATGGCCATATCACTGTCAAGCAGTTCTGTGGCTCTAAGACTGAATCTCGAATGGGTGAAGTCCTGGAGCCGATGTCATGTTGTGTTGCATGACTGGTAAGGAATAGGAGATTCTGGAGCAGTCCCAGCTTAAGCATCCATTTCTGGCAACGAGGGGTAACTTTTGGGATAGGAGTATCACATTAGGTTTAATTTCTGTACTATGAACAAATCCAACTTGACAAAGTGCTTCCTCAGTGCTGAATGCTGTTACAACATGTTCAACATGGCGGGGTGCTGAACCGGCGTAATTCCTTGTATGAGCTGAGCAACAAATGGATCACTGTTTAGTACATTAGTACTATGTGTGTAGTCAACATTCGGCAAACAGCGAAGTTATATTTTAAGCAAAATAGATACATGCACTCTTGAGACTACAGAGACAGTGTCCAACATGAATCCAACAGCACAAGGTAGTGTAGCAGAAGCTCTGATGGTGCATATCGTTGAGCTCGCAGACTATTTGGCACCACTTCCATCCATGATAAAACAGTCAAACCTGATGCAGGAACTTCTGCTGGTACTTGTGGTTTAACCTAACTTGTTGGACATTGCAAAAGTCCGTGGTTGTTTCTGTATCGTGTTCCCTGACCTTGTAGACTGGCATTTCTCCTTGGCCCACACTGTAAAACATATCTACAACGATGGCATGCCTTGAATGGTGCTTACTGTACATTGCTTACTGTGAACAGGCTTCTGCAATGCCAGTTCCGACTGCAGTAGAAACCAATCTCCAAGCGATGCTTTTTCCCCCATGAGCTTTTTGAATATCGCATTTTGAGCTTCAACTGCGATACTCCACTCCTTTAAAGAAATAAAGGTACGTACTCACCTCTGCCCAACCTTCCTTGAGAAATGTTGTCTAAAGGTACATTGATGCTGCAGTTCCTGGTATGCAGGCACTGCTGCCACAAGCATACTTTGCCTTGGCAGAGCCTGCATTCCTGGTCCTCACCTGATCTGTGCAGTCGTGGAGGGGGAAAGGAAAGAAGGCATGCCCCTTGCAACCACAGAGTCTGAAATCTACGTAGGGGTCTGCAAAAACAGGTGGAAGCGAGCGGGTGGGAGTGAGGGCTGCATATCGTGTTGGAGAAGTGTTACCAGTCTGTTTCCTCCGATGCTTGTCTACATGTAGTCATGTTTCTTGAGACAACAAGCAAGATCCACCCACCTCCCACACGACCCGAAGCAAGCCTTAAGAGCTCCTAGTTAAGCAGACCGCAGCTGAGAGCAGCATCACTCCATGGAGCTTCAGCGAGAGCGTAACGCACGTCTGGCTCTCCAGGCAGCCTCTACTGCAGGAGCATTCCCAGAGACACTCCGCTTGCTGCTCAGCCCTCACGGCTGGAGAGGGCTGCCTTCGAGTTGTGTGGTAAGATGCCTTTACATATGAGTTATCCCATGGGAACGTAACAGATGCGAGGCAGTACAGCAAAACCTTGTGTTTGTCTTGTTCAGTGTCACACTTCGGTTGCAGCTTGTTCCCATTTCTGGGAGGACCCAAGCGCCCTTTCCTGCAGCAAGGAACAAGATTCTCATCCTTAACGGGGAGATAAGCTCTCGGAGGCACCACCACGAATTAGGCCAACTAAAATCTTCACATCATGCTTTTAATTGGAGCAGCAGTCCTTCTCATGCAGCTTACAGCAAGGCATGAATGCCTGCAGCTCACCATACTGCATACCGTGTGCTAGGACACAGCTGAGGACATCCAACAGAGATAGCACAAGAAGCAGAAATACCATCGATTTTCCGGCCATTAGCAACCCATCTTGTTACGTGCATGTGCAGAGTAACCCCAGCCATTCACGTCATGTTTCTGCTTCTTCTAAAACCTGGGTAACTTGTATTTCCTCTATTGTTTCACAGTGTTGACAGTGGAGATGAAAGTGACAGTGAGATGGGGACTGACCTCCCAGCCCTTTCTGGGGCTTCCCCCTTTCACAACCCCTCCCGTGTCTTTGGGGAGGAGTGGACTGTCCTTTCCCCAACCCCTGATCTGTGTCCTTCCTTTGCCCCAGAGCTTCACTGAAGGAGCCGCTGCTGTGATAAAATCCATCTGGTTTTATCAGAGAGATTAGCCAGGATTATGTTAGCAAAACACCACTACCCCCACTTGCTTCTGTCTAACAAGGGCCAACGCACATACTGCTCAGGCAAAGAGACATTTTCTCTCTCTTTTTTTTTTGTTTCCATAATGAACTGAAGGTTTTCGAGAGGTAAAAAACTTTGTTTCCAATGTTGCACTGCTTTGCTAGGAAATATTTCCAAAGGAAATGAAATAAACAGCCACTGTGTGATGAGGTCTAAACCCCCTTTGCTGAAGTCTTGCCGAATCCTCGTCTTGTTCAGCAAGACGTCCCAGCCCTGAGATGTGCTCTTCAGATCAGTGTTTCTTTGGGGTTTTTCCTCTAGCATCATGGCTGGAGCAGCTTAACTACTCTGAGTTCARTCTTCTTACTTGCATCCCAGCAGGCTAAGTCATACTAAGGCTACTTTTGGGGTAAAAATCAGAACAGAGGAGGGAGCTTGGCTTTGCACAGACTATCTGGAATATGTGGATTACGACCAGACACTAGCATATGGACTCAGACACAGGCAGATCCTCATCCTTTTGCCTTCACCTAAAACTCTGAGCACACCATTTAAAGCTCTGAACAATTTTCCCTCCATTATATGCCAACAGCGGAGTTCTCTGAGCTCCCTGTCCTTGTAGACTGGGAGCAAAAAGTACTGAAACCTTGGCAGAAAGACTATTTTTGTGCAGCGTATCTGACCTGCTCATGTGCGGAGCGACACAAACACCTCCCCTGCGTGCTGTCACCGGACGGCTTCTAGCCTAGACTGGCAAGCCCCAGATGTTGAAAACACTGCAAGAAGTTCCAAGTAGGCAAATTCCTCATTCCAAATCCTGTGCCTGAGCTTGGCAACTGGCTCCACTTTGCACACTTGGAAACATTACAGCCCAACCGCATTTCTGAAGACCGTACATCTCCCTTCTACCCATTAAATATGACATTTGCTCAGTATACTTTATTGCAATAATACCATGTCAGTTAGAGAGGCTGCAAAATTCACTTGCCAGCAGTAAACATTTCTACTCTTGTGTCTGCACACAAAATGCCATTTTCTCTCCTTCCAGCTTGAGAGGGCAGTAGTTATTCTGGAGGCAGGAATGGCAGTCACCTGCCTGACTTTTTGTGAAAACCAGGGGCAGCTGAGCTCATGGAAATATCACTCCTCGTCTAAACACACGTACCCGCAGCGCACGTGGTGGGTTTGTAGTCCCTCTGAACCAAACTAGCACTGGGTATTGATTGAATGGGTTACACTACAAGTTTAAATACTTGCTTTTAAATAGCTCACATAATGTATCACAGAGGTTTAACTGCGCAGTCATGGATTTTTGCTTTGGATTGCCTGGTCCTACACAACCTCTACCTCTTGGATACAAACAGGTACATGTTGCTAATTAAGACAGAAGAAACACAAATGTACAAGCAGAGAAAAAGGCAAAGGGAGCTCATACAGGTTCTGAGAGAAGTCCCGAGGTTTTGGTGGTCTCGATGGAAAGCCAGGGTTGCCCCCTCTCCCACACTGTTTGCTCTTTCCCCTCAATATCCCCAGCTGCCCACTGAATGGTTGTACAGAGACACTCACTGCGGCAAGAGGAGATGCACCTTGCTTTGCCAGTCTTGCCACACAAATGGTTTGCAGGACCCAAAGAAAGCCCTCACGGTAACACAGCGAGAGGATGCAGAAGATGCTTCAGAAGCGGTCAGCAAATATATACGTAGGGAAGCATGGGAAAAGCGCATTGTTAGGCTCTCTGCAAACGAGGGGCTTGCTCTGGCCCTCAGCCACATGTGTGCCAGCCGTATCCTTCATGGAGCCTGGTGCTCACGCGTGGCTGAGGGCTGGGACACGCTAGCCTGCCAGAGCAGGGTGGAAGCGTGGGAGGGCTGGAGGGGAGCAGCGTGGCTGGCTCAGAGACCGAGGCAATGCAGCTCCTCTGCAGAAAAGCAGTGGGAAAAACCAGAGCATCTCTTGACATCACTGGAGAAAGCCGCCATGCTCATCAGCCAGCCAAGCCAGAGAGGACTGCCCCTTGTGTCACATCCCCAGCTGAGCGCAACCAAGCCGTTTCACTGCCTGTGTTTCTCCTAAACTAAAAGCATCTGCCAATGTACCTGTCCCCTCTGCCAAACAGGCACTCGAGGAAAGAAGATTACCACCTCCACTCAACCTCTGCCTCCACCTGCTTCATGCGATCTCTAACGGAGATGTCAGCAAAGCCCTAGCACGGTTTCTGGGTCCCCCACAATCTCACTGTGCACCATTTTGAAGGTGTCAATGAACAAGTCCATCCACTCTTGCCGCTCATTTCCAGTGGCAAACTTGGCTTTTTCGGCGGTAAAGGCCAAAGTGGCCACCAGCTGGGTGTACATGCTGGGGTCCTGGGTTTCCCGCGTGGAGTTTAGGAACTGGGCGATCGAATGTATGGTGCTGGGGAAATCTATGTTGACTCCCTCTTCCATGGGGCGGAAAATAAGTGGGTTTACGTTCCCAGGGTTCCTGTCATCTGCAAGTGAGCGTCAAAAGAATATTTTCAGGGCTTGCTAGCAATGGCTGTGTCTTTGAATGCTACCTGGCTTTCCTACGTGCACTGCACCAGAGAAGAACAGAGCTAACAAGGGACAGAGAAGTAAAGACCAAAGCCAGATTTTAAATCTTTCTGCCACTTTTACGTCTGAGGAACTGTGGGATTTGTGCCAAAAATCAATCACACATCAACCAAGAGACCTCAGAAAATGACATGAAACCTTAACTGCCCAGTTCCTTCCCGCTCATCCAGCATAGGCATGATGGAGAAAGAGCAGCATTCAGGAAGAGGGCCAAGGGGTCCAGCTTCTTTCTGCGTATGGGATTCAGCCATCAATAGCTTTGAACTCTGCTACGTGCAAACTGTACACATGATGCTGTACAGTCAGAAAGACATCTAAGGGACAGCATTATGTGAACTCCTTGCCTGGCACTCAGCCCGCTGTGCTTTGGCTAGAGTCACTGCCCTGTGGTGTGCGGTGCTCCTGTGCGGTGTCCAGGCTAGTCAGGACCCTGAGAGCCTCCATCTCCATCTGGCTGTGCTGAACTTAAATTCAAATAACATCCCAAAGCTCAAAGCAAAGCCTTTTGCGTGGGTTAGAAAGAGCATCACAGAGCGTCATGCGGTTTCTATTGAAGCAAGTGGTCAGTTCAGATTTGCTCAGCATTTAACCCATTTAACACTCCAGCATCCTGTTAGCACCTCAGTAACTGATGTGCGGTAACAGGGAGACAAGGGTCTGCCCTGAAAACAGGAAAACTTGGATTTCCCTAGGCAAAGCACTGAGGCAGCACGCCTTCAGCTGCAGATGTGAACCCAAAGTGGTGACGTGCCTGGCTCTGCAAGGCAGCAGGGAGGAAGCCGGGGTGTAGGTAATACCTGTCCTCTGTGCTCTGCTGACAATACCTAGGCTGGAGCTGGGGTACCTGGCGTGAGCAATTGATTTGCTCCTTAAAGTGCCAGGACTGCAACTCTGACACCCATGGGGCCAAGAACAGGGCTGGGTGTAGCTGCCTCCCTGACCTGAACCTGTCTGGCCTGTCTACGACTGGACACACGCATTGGATGTGCACGAAGCTCATTCACGTACCCTGTGAAGGGCACCATCTCCATCCAAAGGGTTTGCATGTGAATTGGCACCAACCCTTGAGATGTTCTCAGAGGAAGCTGAGCACTGAGCAGAGAAGCCCCAGGCTCTGTCACATGCCTTACGTCACATCCCATCCAACATGTTCCCTTGCCACTAGGCAAGTGTGATCATTGCAAATCCTTCTAAATGATGACAGCAATGCATCACAGACCATCCAGTGCGGCGGGTGGAAGGCACTTTGCCCAAAGGCCCCTGAATCCCTGGGTATCACTTAAAACTTGATCTACCGGACCTAGCACAGATCCTTGCACACCAGGACAACTTCTGCCCATGCTGAGATGGGTGTACTGGCACTTTGACAGGAGGCCCGCACCTACCCAGCCACGTCACTCCACCTCCCATGTCCTCTGGGGCACAGGTGTAGGGCCTGCACTTGACCTGGCCTGCCTATGGCATGGCTTGAGGGATTAGCCCAAGAGGGAACCCCCTCAGATGCATCCTCAAGCCATTTCTGTTCTGGTCCCCAGGACTGTCAGGTACCAGTGAACTGTTCTCACCTTGCATCAGGAACAGAAATACCCAAGTGCACTACAGGGAAAGGACCGCCAACTTCACCTTGCTTTGGAGGTCTTTGATGGCCCAAGCCTAGGAGAACATGAGTGCGCCACTGCTTGGGTCAGTCTCTCTCCTGCAGTGTTCCTCAGAAACGGGGTGGCTGCAGAGACCAAAACCTTTGAAGACACCTGAGCAGTCACCAGTGTGGCATGGGGAAGTTGCCTCCTTGTGCACGGATCCGCAGGACAAAGCTCCTCAGAGGACACTGCAGAGGAGCCTGTGTGGACAGCTCAGCATAATGGTTGGACATTGTGCCCTTTGCATGGCCAGGTGCAAATACTCAAAATACTAGTGAGAGATTTTAGACGGAAATAATTATAGCTTTTCTGTCTTCAGATTTCTGAGCATCCTGGGACCAGTTTTCCTTTGGAAACATAGGGAAACGAAGGGACTTCTTCAAAAATGAAATTTGAGATTCTGTATAATACTGAGTTGAAGCTGGGGACTTTCACAAAAACATTCACGGCAAGAGTAGAGATAAAAATTGCAAGAACTGGCAAAACTTTGTCCCCTATAAACTTTGTGTATATCAGCAAATAGTGCATCTATTGTATTTAAACAGGCACAGAGACTCAGACAGGCAGGATCTCTAGGAATTCAGGTTGCAGATCTGCCCCTTAACAAGCAAAATGTGATCAAGTAAAGCTACCTGCAGTGAGCAGCAGCCGTCTCCTTTATACCAGAGGATCCTTACAGCCTTTTTCCTTTAATCCAACACCCTGAGTTAATTGTTAATTAAATACAGCCAGCGTTAGAGAAGCCAAAGCTTTGGGTCCACTATGGTGTCATTTTCCAAATGGTCCCTAGCCTCTGCTCTGCCCTTGTCACTCCCAAGGAGCATCCTGCCCAGAGCTGCAGGTTGGGCTCTGCATTTCAAAGGTCACATGGGTGGGAGAGTTTAGCAAGGGGGTTTTGACTTGATGTATAATAGAGACGTGGAACAAGTGCAAAATTAATTTCTGAGTTTGGAGGTCAAAACCTGGTGGCTCCCAGGAATTGGGACAGGGAGAAATATCGGGGCTGAGCCATGCTGGTGCACTAACACGGTGCACTCGTACCTACCTGTGCAGAGAACTCAGAGAGACAGGAAAAGAGCAGGAAATGAATCCCTGGAGCCTCTCTTCATGTAAAGTAACACTATTTCCTGAAATCCTACCATCCAAAGGGAATGAACAGGGTTGCACACCCCCCTCCCACTCCTAAGCCTTGTGCACTATCCCCCGGACCTACCACTTTGTGCAGATGGCATGAAGCTACTTGTAATGTTTACCTGTCTGACAGGGCAGCTCAGGGCAGACGATCTGTGGATCTGGACGGAAAAGAAACAAGGAACACTGAGTGATGTGCTGCCATCCCCCTTCACAGCTTGCACAGTCAGGGTGGCAGGGTGACATCTCTTACAAGGGGAAAGGACTCCAAAGGACTGCCCCAAAAGGCTGGCAGTATCTGAGGAAGGACTGTTTATCCATAAAGGTCAGCCCCCACCATGAATGACCCAGCTTATGAGCTACTGGCCAACCTGCTGGGACACAGTGCCACTGCAATCATTGCAATGCACCATATATGTCCCCCATCCCAAACCCTGGGGGTGAAAACTCCAGTTCCAGTAAGAACTGTGCAAGGACAGGTACAGACCTGGGCAGAGCACGTCCTCCATCTTGTCAATGAATTCCTCTGCCACCAGGTCTGAGAAGAGCCTCATCTTCTGGACTCGCTGGGGTTCATTGCAGGCGATGGAGACCAAGGTCTCGCTCTGTTCTGGCTGATCAAACATGTCTCCAATGCCAATGGTGTTGACAACAACATCTCTACCGCAAAGAGCCCCCAGGTTCTTGTCGTCATCCCGGGGGTCGTAGCGCCCATCCGTGATCACCACAGCAAACACTTGGGCTTTCTCTCGCTTGCTTTCCTTGATGAGCTTGTTGTAGGCAAACTGAAGGGCAGACGGTGTCCAGGTGCCTCCAGCGATCCACTCCAGGCGCTTCACTGCTTCCTTGAAGCTCGACAGTGAATCAATGCGCTCATCATCAAGCTTGATGGCTTCGAAGGTCCCCTCGTGACTGTACTGCACCACCCCAACACGGGCACCTGCCAATGAAGCATCATGTTACTTGGCTTTGCATCCTCAGTGAGAAGTGGAGAAAGTCAGCAAACTTTCATATCAGTAAAGAGCTGCCCGATTGGCCTACAAAGCTGGGAAGGGAAGAGGAAAGAGCACAAACTGCTGCGAAAATGCTGGACAGATGGATCGCAGCCCAGGGCAGCTAGAGACAAACGTGGAAGCTGGAGGGATCCAAGACCCTTTTCTTTTCCCCGTGCCTCACTGTCCCCACACAGTCCAGACCTGTGTGCGACTTGGGGTCCTTGGCAATAGAGCCCAGCCGGCTGACCACGTTGACAACAAAATTTTTCTCCAGGGTGAAGTTGGTGTAGCCAATACTCTCCGAGCTGTCTATGACGAACATGATGTCCAGGGCACCACAGCGCTTCTCACAGTCTGGGGAGAGGGACAGAAGGAGGAAAACACAAAGGTCAATGATGGTGGGAACAAGGGCCACCAGGGCAGAAGAGACCATCTATGGGAAGATGGAGACAGTTAGCATCACACCAAGCATCCACAGGGTTTGTGGTGCTGCCTGCAGCCGGCAGCATAGGGAGGATTTTACATGCATCTTTCTGTCAACGTACATCTAAAGAAACCTTTTTAATCTTGCTGTGTAATACACTCTATCCTACCATCTGGACCATGCAACTCTATATTACTTGCTGCTCCTGTGATGGCAGAGCTAAATTTTGGGAGGTAAGCCAAGCTGTCCCTGCAGTGCCACTGCACTCAGTGGTGGGCTGGGACTGGGGTGAGCAGGGAAGGACTTCCCACAGTGTCTCCTCTGCAGGGTGCAGTGCTGCGCAGAGCGGCAAAGAGCCCACCGTGCCAGCGGCTCAGTGCAAAGGGCAGCTYACGGCGCAGAGCTCCCTCAAGGGAGCTCCTGAAGAAGGAGGCAGCCTCTGGTGACCCCCTTTCCCTATCCCTCAAGTGGTTGTTCCCCTGCCCTGGGGAGAGGCGATGGTCTGCTCACCACAGCATCCGCATGTCTCTCGCACGTAGGTCATCACGTCGCAGTCCTGCCAGCAAAGGAGTGCAGGGTGAATGCCTCCCTCCCCTTACGCAGCATCTGTCCCCTCTAAGGGAAAGGCTCCCCTTTCCCTTCCCACCCAGCTGGCGCCCTCCCCTCTTTCCTTGGCTCCCGTGGGAAGCCACAGGCCACCTCTGTCGGGCAGCAACAGGACCTGATGCCCTGTTTCGTTCTCAGGGTGTGCACGGCAAAGCCCCAGGAGAGAGAGCGCCGGGGGCTGCAGAGCAGTGCTACTTACAGTCAGGCCAGGATCTCCTGGTGGGCCAGGGGTCCCCTGTAAGAAGAGCACAGGGATTTCAGGCACAGTTTTCCCATGAGTTCCCTTTTTGGGAACTAGATGTCAGAGCCATCAAAAACGTGGCTTTTTGCAGAGGTCTCCCACGGAAAGGGTAGGAAAGCCTCGCTGGGAGCCAGCAGACACATCTGGCAGCTGGTGTCCCCTCCAGCAAGCCCTGCTGCAGGGTGACCCACTGGGGTCCTCTGGGCTTTCGAGCATCAAGAAGTGGGGAGGAGAGGAGGGAGCTGCAGCATCTGTGATGCATGGTACTGTACCTCGGGTCCTGCTTCACCAGTTGGACCGCGGGGTCCGGGCTCACCTCCTGGGCCAGGATCACCCTGGGGAAGAAGCAAAGAAGGGTCAAATATTTCCCCAGCAAGGCTGGCAATGCAGCCGCTGCTGTTCAGGGCTCCTCCTGCCCCCCTCGTCAGGCACAGCCCTGCTAAATGCCATCACCAGCCTGCCACAGCTGAGCCTGGGGACATGGGGCAGGCAGGAGAGCCGGCAGCACGGTCCCCAGGACAGCTGGCAGAGGTGTGGGAGGGGGACGCTGACCCCGCGGGCAGTACGGGAAATCTGCTTACCGGTTCCCCCTTCTCTCCTTTGGTCCCTTGAACTCCTTTTGGTCCAAGCTCACCTCTTCCTCCCTGTTTGAAGGAAGGAGAAACAGATCCGGCACGGAGCACATCTGGATGTGCTCAGGCAGAGGCACTACTGCTATGACCCTGTCAAAAACACATGCCTGCCTGGCCTGGGAGAGCACCCTCTAAACCAGCAGCTCAGCACAGAGCAAATAAATGGTGTTTACATAGGCGTTAACTAAGAATAAAGAAGTTTTGCAAAGTATATTTCAGATGGTTTCAAAAGGAGATGGGCTTGGGAGATGCAACCAGGCTCCACAGCTGCAGGGAATAAGCAGGGCAGTTGCCAGCAGGATAGGCTTCTTGGCTATGCACCCAGAGGGTTGGGCAACAGCTACTTGGCATTTCAGTCAGTACAAAAAACAGGCGATGGAGACAAACACACTCACCTTGGGTCCCGGCTGCCCCTTCTCACCCTTGTCACCCTGCGAAGGGAGAGGAGGGAGGGGTCAGCACCCGACCAGTACCGGCCCCCCACCGTGCACACATACATCCAAAGTCTGCAGTGAGGGGCACAAAGCTGAACAGCAGGTGTAGCTTCAGGCTGATGGTTGGGGTGGTGGGCGCAGCCATCTCCCCATCACTGCCATTGAGGCTGGGGTCCCCAGCACCTCTGCCACGAGGCTGATGGAGCCGTGGCCAGGTTCAGTCTGGTGTTCAACCCCCTCGCCCCTTTTGCGGGCTTCACTTTTTTGTGACCCTGATCATTTTTCTTCCTCCTTCCCTCTTCTCCCAGGCTTCTCAGCTCCAACAGCAACCTCCACTGAAACAGGCTTCCTCACGGTGTGTATGTCTGCCCTGGACGAGGCATACTTACCTGAGGTCCTCTGGGTCCAGGGTAGCTAAAGCCAGGTCTGCCTCTGTCACCCTTTGGTAGAAAAAAAATGACCCGTCAGAAACCAAACCCAGCCTTTCTGACCTGGTGATGCCAGCAACAGCCAGAGCCGTTTTCATCCCCTCTTGGGGTGAGACACCACCAGGATCTGTGACTTCTGCAGCTGGCCCTGAAACATTGGGAACAGTTGTGTGGAGCGAGGCTTCGCAGGGTCTTGGGGATGTTGCATGCCAGGGACACCCCTGAATGTGTGCAGGGTAAGGGATGTAATCAATCAGAGATGACTTGGCTAAAGCAAGACCTACATCTCTGCCCCATAGGGAGGCTCAGGTTTGAGCCATTCAGTTTCCGAGGCACACAAGTTTCTGCAGTGGAAACTGCCTTTTTATTAAAAAAAAAAAACMAAACCAACCAAACACATGAAAATACCCCTTCAAATGCAGAGTTGCATTCAGGGACTTTACCTTCGGTCCTGGTGGTCCGGCGTCACCTCTTGGGCCCAAGTCACCAGGATCCCCACGTGATCCCTGCAGGATAGTGTTGGGGAGAGCGGAGAGAGCAGGTGAGGATGTTCCCTGCAGCATCCCGGCCGTACAGGGGACTGTGCTGGAGAAACCAGCTCTTGTGACAATGCTGCAGGACCATCTCTCCTCCCGATGAGGTTATTGTGACAGTGACTGATTCAGCACTTGGGTTCCCRCATCCCGTGCAGCCACACAGATGTCACGGCACTACTGCCACAGCGGGGTGCTGGACTAACCACAGACCCAGGACAAATGGGTGCCCAGGGAGCACCATCTTCCCTTGTGCCATGACCCGCTCTGACGGACCCTTCCATATTGTCATGGGAACACCTGGGACCAGGAGTGATGGAAAAGCAGGGACTCCTGGGTCTTGCGATTTCTCCTTGCCCCAGGGGCTAGCCGGGGCCTCTGGGCTAGTTTTTAGCCTCCCCAAGAAAAGGTCAGGCAGGGTCCCCTTGGGAGGGACAGTGCAGCCAGCTTATGTCAGTAGGGCAAGCTCTCACCACAGAGGGAGGACACGGTCACTCAGATGCCCCAGGATGACTTACTATCTTGCCTGGCTCTCCCACAGCACCTGAAGGGCCTCGGGGTCCTGGCAGTCCTTGGTCTCCCTGCAAAGCAAAGCAAGATGCAAGAACGTACAGAGGCAGGTACAGGCAGGTGTGCATGAGGAGGAAAGCCGGGTGAGCTGCCCCGGACGGCAGCAGCACTCTCCCTCCCTCCTGGCTGTCACCAACCCCTGCTTCATGCTTACCCTTGCTCCTTTGCTTCCAACCTCACCGGGCAGGCCACGAGGACCCTCTGAACCAGGATCTCCCTGTGAGGAGGGTAAATATATTCCTGGTCAGGGATGTCTCCAATGCTGTTTGTGTGCATGGCAGTGCTCCTTGGAGCGAGGAGGCATGATGTCATTCTCAAATCTGGTGTTTCTTGGCTTGAAACACAGTGTCAGGGCAGCGTGCCCTCTGAACATGTCTCTTAGCCTTGAGCTTTGCTGCCCTTCATCCCCTCTCTGGATCAAGCCCTGGAAGAGGAGGCTGTACCTGCTGCCACCAGGGCAGGCAGTGGGCACAGTGGGAGCAGAGCACACATGCAGAGCCCACTGGGATCTGTGATTCCCAGCTCTGGTGTTGGACACTTCACGGCTGGGCAGTAGCGCATCACACACACCAGTCCTGTGCATCTTGGGCTCATTTGCAATGGTCTGGGCAGTTGCTTTACTCACCCTTTCTCCTTTGGCCCCAGGAGTGCCTTTGCTGCCTTTCGTCCCTGGATCTCCACGTCGACCCTTGGCAGACACAGAAAGTCACATAAATAGGATGTGAAGATGGATGCTACCTGGACAGTGATGCCTGGCTGCCCTGCCTTCTCCCTCCTGGCCCAAGAGACGTCTCCTTGCCCCCTTAGCAAGCATGTGCCTGGCAGCAGGGGAGCAGGGATGCCCATGCTGGCACTGCTTAGGGAATCTTGCCTTTGGCTTTTGGGAAGCCACAGCCAGACTATTCTTTCAGGAGGGTGGTCACCACAGTGACCACAAACACTTGTGGTTCATTCCCTCAGGGTTAAAGACTCTGCTTTACTTCCAGCTCATATGGCGTTGCTTCCCCCACCAGATCTTGCACAAGGACACAAGCCGGCTGGGCTCTGGCCTCTTGGTGCTGGTGGAGCTGTGCTGCTGTATTCTGCCAGGGAACATCATATCCAACGCACTCCCCAAATTTTACAGTGCCCCATCACTTTAGCTTGGGTCTGCATGGCACCATCAATGTCGTGACACAGCTGCAATTTGACACTGGCCTTTTCAGAGAGCTCTACCATAATAGCCACCAGGTCTCAACTCTGTGAGCTCCTGTGACAAGCCAGAGGTTTGGGGAACTTGCTAGAGTACAGCCAAGGGGTCCCTGGGCATCCACAGTGGCATTTGTGGTTATGTGGGAATACAGAATGCTTCTCTAAGGTGAAATGGTTAACATCAGGCCTAGGACTATGGAAGTACTGCTCTGTGAAGATGAGGGAGACAAGGAGATCAGCATCTGCACATCTTTTGGGATGCAGAAGGCAGGGCAGGCAGGCTAAATGGGGCAGTTTCTCAGAGCTCATCCATGAAACTGCATCAAGCTCCCATGGTGCGCCCACTGTCCAGAGAGCTATTCAGACACTTACAGGCTCTCCTTTGGGTCCAGGAGCTCCAGTTTCACCTCTTCTTCCCTTACTTCCAGCAGGCCCTTGAGCTCCAGTGTTGCCTGGAAGTCCCTTGGAGAAGAAAAAGAAATACAACTTGTCGGAAGAGAGGTCAAGGTGCACACATACACACCTCTTGTCCTGTGTCAAGAAGTCCACCCTTGAGCAGATGTGTGTATGAACACACAACTTACGCTTCCACGCACCCACCATGCCTAYGTGTCAAAGCTATGTGCACAGGCTCCAGCCTTGGAGCAGTGTGATGCTTTCCTCCATCAACCAGTGCAAAGGCTTGTCAACTCTTCCTTACAGCATCTGTCCAGCCCTGCCTAAAGCCGGAGGGCTATTTCAGCCTCCTCCACTATCTCTGAAGTAACTGGCCATCAGCGTAGCAACCCCTCTGGCTATAAGGTCAAGTACAGTGGGTAAAGCCTGTGTTAGATCTCTGAGCAATTAATCGTTAAAGTTTACTCACATGAATAAAAACTGCCTGCAAACACTGGCACTGCCACAAACACTGAGGAAGTCATGAGACTGTGGCAGGGGAAACCACAGCCAAACAGGGCCTTTCTACCCAGGAGAAGATGGGAAGAGGAGGAAAGATGCAGTGCAATGGATCGGCTAGAAAGGTAAATCCTCCTAAGTCTATTCTGCCTGCTTTTCCCTGCTCTGGACAAATGCTTGAGACCCATTCTCATTTTGCGCTGGGCAGCTGCAGGGATGTTGCGCAGTCCCCTGTCCTGTTGCCCACATGACGTTTCCCACTGTACTGGTAGGGACACGCATGGCAGGAGAGCTCACTCAACCACCCAGGGGCTTCTGTTGTCTCCGTGCTGGTGGACTAATTTGCAGAATCACCAGGATGCGTTGGCGAGCAGTCATTTTTATACTGCACCTGCCCTGTGACCAGCAGCTGATACTGCTCCGGCTCCACGCCATGTGGAGCAGACCCTAGTAAGACACTGCACCCATCTGAATCCTGCATGAACCTACCGGGCTTCCTTTTTCTCCTGGAGGTCCCGGGGGTCCGCTGCGACCAGGCCGGCCAGGATCTCCCTGAAACAGCCAGAGAGCAATGGTCATTGCCTGTATCATCACGAGCATGTTGTTGTGCACCACTGATGTGCACCGTGAGGAGCCTGAGGAGCAGGGCTAGCAAGGCTCTTCCCTCTGCTCCTGTGTCTGGTGATGGGATCCAGACCCCAGAGCCTATGGGCTCCATGACTAGCGAAGGATTTAAGAGTAAATACAGGCAATGGTGTTTAGCTGTCCCCACTGGTGGCCTCTGCCCACACTCTCTGCTCGCTGTTCAGAGCACTTGTACCTTTATGCCTTCATCTCCTCTTTCACCTTGGTCTCCTGCATCTCCTGGGTAGCCATCAGGGCCCTAGGGAGGGAAAGAACAAAGAACCACACATTTTGCAGTGGCAACAATATGCACTTTCCCTGCAGAATAAATCAACTGGCTTAGAAAGTTGCTCTAGAGACTAAAATAGTTTTTGCTTGTTGCTAGTGTTGATGAAAGGAGCAGCTTCTCCTCTCTGTGTGGAGGGGAGGGACACTGGGGGATCCCAGCTTACTTGCACATGGAAAGGAGGCACAAAATAACCAGGCTGTGGTCCCCATTCCGGGGATCCCAGGCCTGGGATCAGATCATGCAATCGGTAGGAAAATGGGCTGGTAACCTCTCGTTGGCCATCTTTCTACATGTGCAACTCATTCAGCAGCTACACAACTGACGTGCTGAATGAAAGAGTAAAGCGTTCCTACCTTGTCACCGGGGTCTCCCTTGCAGCCCGGTGGTCCAATTCTCCCCAGCTTGCCCTGGAGAGATAGCATTCAAAAGAAAAAACAGAGAAGCTGTAGGTGTCTGAAGGGAAAATACGGCTTTTCTTGTTAAGAGTTACTAATTTTTAACATCATCTGCTGACCATACCTGTCAWCAGCTAGAGAATAAATAGCAAGTGTATGCCTTAAACAGGAGCATGGTGTGCAGAGACAAATGGAGGAGGAGAAAGTAGTCTAAAAGCCCCAAGTGGCAGCACGGGTGTTGGTGGGAATTCAAGCACGCTCATCCCGCACACGTGCCCTGGGTGATGGACACGTCCCTTGAGGCTGGATTTGGCGGTCACTCACGTCCACAGTTGTGCCGGTCCTCTGTCRTGCATCTCATGTCAGAGCAGCTCAGGTCTGCAGTAACCATGCTGCCTGACGGATGCTGTGAGAGCAGTGACCGCCTTGCTGTGTGCCCCGAAACGGTTTTGCCAGCAGCACTTAGACAGCTCGCCCTGGCTAAAGAGTGTTGGGGACCGAAGGATTTTAGTGTTTTAGAGCTTCAGCAGGCATTTGAGGAGTGGGAAGAAGAACTGGTATTATCTCACAGATATACTTGGCTGGGTATACGAGAAAGTGCAGAGCAAAACCAACACGTGCTGGCCAGTGGACAAAGCCAGCTGAAATCATCTCAAATTAGGCTATCCTGCTGCAGTACATCTGCATGGCATGCAGATCTAAGGGACGTCGTGGCCCTCTACACTCACCATAGGGGGACAGAGGATTTCAGGGACTTTGCTACAAGGTACTTGAACCTGGCTTTAGGGCTTTAATATTAAGAACAAGCAGTAGCTTAGAGATGATATTTCAGATTCTGTGATGAACTGCCTTGGAAACCAAATTTCAGCAAAACTTTCTGTGTACATGTCCTGTAGGGGTCACTAACACTCGAGATGTCTACACCCAGATGATCTGGCCATACCAGCTCCTGCAGCAGGACTGGCCGTGTTACACATTTAGTTCCTGCAGAGAGCGTACTGACGAAGGGATAGCACTTCTGTGACCTGAATTAATTCATCTCCAGCTAGCTCAAATATTTCTACAGGACATGCAGAATAATGTGCAAATAAGTTCATAGAAACCTCAGTCAGAACAAAAAGCTAGCGTGTGGGATGGGATAAACAAAACAACCTGTGGGGACAAGGGAGGGTAAAGAAATGAAACATCAGGAGCAACATTACAGGGTGCTCCCAGTGCTGTTACCTTCTGTCCATCGGTGCCGTTCCTGCCTGCCAAACCAGCGGCACCCTGGGATCAAGGGAGAAAAGAAGAGRGATCAGCAATCTGTTAACACACACTCAAAGGTTGGTAGCTGGAACAACATGCAAATTAGAAAATGTCCTTTCTTACCCTCCGTCCATCGGATCCAATCTCGCCCTGGGGGAAGAAGAGGAGAGGAGTCAGCAGGTCTGCCTACATCTCTCCTGCCCATTTAGCTCAGTAAAAATAACAACACTTCACAAGATCGTGAGCAATGCCTGAAGGAGATAGGCTTTGGGATGCCCCTGGAAATCCCTCCCCATGTCCGCAATTACATATTAATAGGGTTGTTATTCTCCCCATTAGAGCTAAACTCTCCCTCTTTGCAACAGAAAGGTGTGCAGCCCTGCCAAGTGCCCAGCCAGCCATTCGGTCTCTTCTTTCTCACCTTCTCTCCTTTCAGCCCTGGGACACCCTAGACAAAAAGAAAAGAAGAAAAATGCTGTGTTAGCGCCTGGGGATCAGCAGGAGCGGAGGCAGTGGCATGCCGGGGGTCTTGGGTGGGAAATGGGCAGGTGGAGAGGGAGAAGCACCGCTCCCCCTGCTTTACCAAAAATCAACAAATGCAAAGAGCTCAGTCACCGACTATGGGATTCTTACCTTGGGACCAGGGTATCCGATYGGACCTTCAATACCTGGGTCACCCTTAAGGGAAGAAGACACGGAGAGTTAGCTCGAGCACGGCAGAGATGCGGCCCCTGCTAATGCAGGGGCAGCACTGCTGGCTGCGGTGGGGGGGTACTTTCCACAACTCACCTGTCGTCCCTTCAGCCCAGGGGAGCCTGGTTCACCCATGTTCCCCTTTGCACCCTAAGGAAAGAAAAAACCCAACATAAATCAGGGCTTGGTGATGACTGTGAGAAAATGGCAATTTCTGGGAGCATCAGGTTCACTGTGGCTGCTCCTACAGAGCGTGGGGCAGCGTGCTGGCGGAGCGGGACCTGCTTTATTCTGGGGAAGTCGGGGAAAGACTGTATGGGGAGGGGAGCACACAGAGCTGGGGACAGGAGCGTGGGACACCCTGCACACACGTGAGAGCTCTGCTCTTGAGGGTGGCAGAATTGGAGACAACTGCTGCCTCATTCGTCCTCAGGTGCTGAAGGTGCCGTCTGTGGCTGGCACAGCCAATGCTCGGATGCCTCTCTGCACTGCTGTCAATGCATCAGCCTCGGCACGGACATGAGGAGACACCGGTGCTGGCTATGTGCTCCATTCACTGCAGCACGGCAGTCTCCCAGGGCCAAGTCAGATGCTGGGGAGTTATTTCCCACCTGAGTGCTATGCCTGTGAAGGCTGCTGCAGCTGAGGTGAGATCTAGGGCATCCTGCAGTGTCTGTGGCAGGCACGGGCATTATTCTCTTCCCACAGGTTGGGGTGACTTACCTTTTGCCCTCGGTATCCCTTGGGACCAGGCGGACCTGCAATCTCCAGGCAGCTCATCTTGTAGCACTGAAATACAAATTAAACAGGAGGTGTAACCGCTGCRCTGCAGCGTGCTGGCTGCTTCACGTGCTGAGCCAGCATGCACCCAAAGCTCAGCTCTGCACCACGGCTCTCCATGCACCTCTCCCTGTGACCGCAGTGCTAAAAACTACTATGGCTCCAGCGGGGTCAGAATTGAGGCAGCAACAAACATGCAGAAAAATGCTGCCTGTAAATTAAAAGCAGAAAGTTGCCACAAGCACATTTATTATGGCTTGCCTCTGGGCCCAAACTGAAAGAACAGAACTGCTAAGTGTCAGGCGAGGTGGTGTGGGCTCGCTCTTCTGGGGCCATCAGGGGATGTGCATGCCCTTTGGAGCATTGCTCTGCACGCTCCTTGCTATGTATGCCAAACCCTGTCCATGATACCAGCAGGGCAGGAGCTTCAGCTTGCAGAGAACCTACAAAACATGTCTCCAAAGTGATAAAATGAGTCTATTCAATAGACCTGAGTTCATTGCAGGTGAGGGGGAGGCAGAAAGTGAAGAGTCCAGTATGCCATTTTAACCACTGGGTAAAGGGATGGATCCTTAGGCTCTGCACTGATCCACAGGTGGGCAGAGACCCATCCCATGCAGCTCACTGCAAAATCTGGCCTGCTACTTCAGGGTACGAGCTGGTCTTCTCTAAGTGAAGCAACTTAAACCTATGTCGTGTGGCAATGGCATAAAGATGCCGCTCACTCACCTCTCCGTAGGCTTCATGTTTCTGCAAAGGAGAAAACAGGATGAACAGAATCAGTTAAGGTGGTCAGCCCCAAGAGAAAAACAGCATCACACCCTTGGAGGTGTGTGTGACGGTAAGGGAGAGGTGGTGACAAAGGTCCCATGGCTTTAAAGTCGTTCTCAGCAGAGTCCCCGATTAACAGTGTCTCACAGGTGGGGCCTCAAAGACCACGCTGATGGTGAGCACATGTCTCGGTGCTGCACACTCTTCCACACGCCCCTGGATGGGGAGCAGGCTGGGGTATGAGCAAGAGCCAGGACTAGGGTGGCAGCCTGCCCAGACATGCCGGGGAGCAGAGATGCAAACCAAGAAGTCCTGGTTAAGCACCTAACCAGAGAGATCAGAGATGCTCAAGACTCCATTTGGCCCATAAATGCTGAAAGGTCATAGAAAAGGAAGAGAAACAAAATGGAGGCTTTTCCCTACTAGAGGTGCTCTCCAGAGCCCTGCCAAAACCCACCGCGGGGCTGCTCAGAAAGCATCCCCCACATCCACGCGCTGCTTCTCTTGTCCCCCCCATTATACTCTCTGCACCTCAGGCAGCACTCCGTACCATAGCTTGGATTATCCTCTCGATGGTGTTCACATCGATATCCAGGGTGTCTTTCTGTGTGATGGCGTAGTTGTTGCGGTACAGCTCGTGTGGCAGGTTGGCGATCTCCCGCAGTCCCTGCTCGTAGACGTTCTCGCTGGGGGCCACTGCAAAGAGCTTGATCCCCATGTCTCGCGCCCTCTCAGCCTGCACCTTCATCCCCCCGCAGGGGCTGCCAGTGACATGGCCATCAGTGATGACTACCGCAAAGTTCACGCCCGAGGCCATCTGGGTCTGGATCTGCTCCGTCATGTTGGAGATAGCGCAGTCCGTGAAGGTGCCCCGGCCAAGGTAGTTAATAGCGGACAGCCTGGGGAGGTATATGTCTTTGCTGCTCGTTAAAGGGCTGTAAATTTCCACCACATCCGAGTAATGAAGTCCACCAAACTGCCAAGTGATGTAGACTTGGTTCTGGTAGAGCTCATTCTCCAGTTTATCAATGAACACAGGGATGAACCGCTTTATTTGATCCACGAGGCTCTGGATAGGCACAGTCTGCAGAGCAACACTCTCCGAGGTGTCAATGATGAAGTACACATTGATGGGGCAGTTCCTCTTTTCTGCATGGAGACAATTATTCAGACCATGTCAGAGCACTTCATGCACCGCTGCACCCCCTTCATGTCCCTCAGAAACCTGGGCTGAGAGGCGTATATAGACAGCACATAGAGGACAGCACATAGAGTTGTGAAGAGAGCAAACCACAGCACGAGGCTCAAGGTTCAGCTTCCTGCAAGGGTGTTGCAGCTCTTACTAATCAGGAGTTATTTCCACCTGGGTTGGAGGAAATGAGGAAACTGAGGACTAAGTGCCAGGTTTGAATGAACAAGAGCAAGGGTATGACTTTTGCTCTCCTGCACTAAATGAATGCCCTGCCTGCCAGGCTGCTGGTTGCTCTCTGATTTATAAACATTTTCAAAAAGGTCGTACCCAAGTGCGATACTGGAAAAAGCACAAGTCCCACTTAGCTCTAGCAGTAACATCTGTGTTCGGGTCAGATGACTCTCCAGTGCCCCTGACTTCAAAATCCTAAGATCTGCTCCCTATTGAATCAATCTTGAAAATCTTGCCATTTTTTGTAAAAGTCAGGCTGGACACATAAATCACCTCCTCCACATTGCAACTGAAAAGTGCTGAAATCATCAAATTCAAAATGGACTATTCTCTGACATCAGATACAGAGCTGAGCTCTGGAGATGGACTGGTATTTATTACTGTATCAGCTGAGAGAAGCCACCACKGGCAGACCCCAGCTCTTCAATCTCTACCTCTCTGCACTCCAATGCAAACCCAGAAATGGGAGTTTTGGTGGAGGACGGCGTTCCCTACAGATGGATCGCTACTGCCCAGGAGTGCAAAGGGGCAGGAGAGGTGTAATGTGCCACTGTCAGTTCCTTGTGAGCAGGCTCTACAACTGAGCATGGCCACTGCTTTCGGTGAAATTGCTGCCTACAAAGGAGAGAGACACTCAAATTAGCTGGTTAATACCTGCACAGGAGGTAGGACTGACATCTCCAGGATCCCCATCAAATTGAGCATGGAGAGGAACCAGAGCCACACAAAGGAGAGTGGAAAAAAAGGCTTCTCGGAACATCTCAGCAGTTCCTCTGGATATTTAGATGCCTGTGGGAAAACACAAGTTACATGTTAAGCATGATATACAATCTCCTAGCTCTGCTGGGAAGATAGAAAGCCAGCCAATGCTCCTTGTAAACCCTCTGTGTGAAAAACATGACCGCTCCATCACCATGATGCATCACTGGGCCAATAATGTAGATTTTTATACAGACTTGAAAGCTAAGCAATTAAAATATTTCCTTTGTTGGAGTATGGGCGAATGATTTAAAAGTGCTTTAGCTTCTCTGTCAGTCTGAAGGGAGGGATCAGGTGGTGGAGCTATTGACAGTGCGTCAAGATTTTCTGATTTCATGGTTTCTCTCCAGATGTGTCTGTCCGCTCCATGACCACATTGACTCCATCACCCCTGATCCACGCAGATGTAAGCATCCATGCTCCTTTCTTCACCTGCTTGGCCAGACCACCAGTGAAGGTGTGCAGCAGGTCCTTTCCACCTCCAACTTACCATGTGGGAGTGGTGGTGCCTGCGTATACCGAAAAGGTACAAAATCCCTTGCTTAACAGTGCTGCTTTGTAGGCTGCTCAACCCATGGAGTGAAGAGAYGAATAAACAAGCACTTGAAGAAATGCACATCTTTAGCATTCAACCCATCACTGGGCCCCCGAGGCCCAGCTGCACATGGGAGTATATTTTGTGTAGGGTTATGATAACTTAAGCAGCAGAAGAGTTGGAGATCTAGTCTGAAAAGTTCTTGGGAATGTATATATGAGTGTTCAGAGGAACCCAGCCTTTGAAAGGATATTCACAGACAAAACCCAAGTGACACATCAACAGCAAAGAATGTGGAGAAAGAGGCGATGCTCACCTTTATGTCTAGAGGACAATCGCACCAACCTGCAGGGCCCCTTGATGGCACACAGACCAAGTAGAAGCATAGACACTTTTCTGCTTGGTGATCAACGCAAAACAAACCAAAAAAGGGGCATTTGTGATCTCTGTTAGGAAAAGAAGGCCTGAGTCCAGTCCAGAAAGAGAGCTTCTTCCTTAAATGGCTTTTTTGGGTAGCTCTTGGAAGAGTCCAAGGCTTGAATGGACACTGACAGTGCCTTCGGTTGCATTGGCAGTGCAGGGGGAGGGCAAGTTAGTAATGCAGCTGAGCTGCTGCCTTAGTTGCATGAGAAACAGCATTACCTGAAGAATACAGACAGCTCAGCTCCCCCTGCATCTCTCTAGAGACCTCTCTCCACATGGTGACCAGCTATTCCCTGGTGGGACACATCCTGTTCCACTTTACACTGCAAGCTGCAGCACATCACATGGTTCTGCAAACTGGTTTATATTGGAAAGGCTGGTTCCTATCAGTGCTGCYGATATCCTTACAACAGTGACAGCCTTCCTCCTTACTAAGGCTTGTGCATATGCTAACAAGCCTGCGAGAGCCAGTGCTCAGGCTGGATTTTAGATAGGGGAAGGAGAAACCCTCATGCTCCTTGGAGATCTCCTGGGGGAAGGGGACAAGACGTACAGAGATCCAAAAGCTTCGGGAACACCAACTTGAGGTGCTTCACAGACATGGCTCAGCAAAGCCCTCTGACATTGAGGGCCTCTCATGTGCCTCCAGCTCAGCACCCAAATGTCCCTACCAAGTAGTTCATGGGTCCTTTTTCCCCCCTCCAGCTCAGGGAGGCTGCACAGCTCTTTGCAAAGAGACCTGACTGTGGCCTCATGAAGTCCCTGCATAGGTAAGTGTGGCTCAATTTTCATTGTGCTGTGGAGAACAGAAGAAGTATCGTAAGGATAAAATAGTTACTTTAATGCTAAAAGGGTATATTAGTTAAGATCAAGACTTCCTCCCTTTAGCCTTATTACAGGCTTCCCCCGTCTTGTTTGCCCTCCACACAGCAGAGCTGCAGGAGATCCTGATCTCTTGTAGGACGTAACAGCTTTGTGCCTTCAGACAGCACCATTTTAGAGCCAGTCTTTCGTGACGGCTGAGGAAGCTGTAGACATCAGCTTTTGGAGAGGCTGGGAGCACTGGAGGCTTTGGCCAAGTGTCTGACTCACAGATCACCGTGTCCTGAGTTTAACCACCTCCCTCCCTCCTCTTGCCTTGTGTGCGTGGGTGGGAAAGGCGCTGTGCAGAAGAGCTGCTCTCCAGGCAGAGCTGCGAGGAGCAGTTAAACTGCACGGGCAAACAGGGCCAGCTCTGGTACGGGACAGCCCCTGCCCGCAGCCCTCGGGGCTTTGGACTAGATCAACGAGGCACCATGGCCTTTGCCCCTACACAGGCAGAAAGGCGACAGCTTGGAAAAGTGACAGCTGAAAACACTAGACATAGTTCACTACTTTGTGGTCCTGTTGCACAGAGTATCCTTTATTTCACTCTGTCACAGGCGCTCTATCTTCCTCAGAGGGGATCTCTGTGCCTTGAGCTACGTTAGCCTTCTGCTMTACCAGCATCCCACCTGGTCATTAACAGCGAATGGACACATAGTGGGGAGGCCCCTCTCCCCACCCAAGGGGTCTCCAAGGCTGGGGTGGGCGACGGTGCCTGTTTTGTCATCCTCAGAGCACTACCAGCTGTTGTGATTCTCTCACAAATCTCATAACATTTGCTATTGTCCTTAAAGCTCCACCTCCTGCTGCAAAACGCTCAAATAGAAATCTCAGATTTCACCAGCAAAAGGGTATATTTCAGACTAACGCATTTTCTGGACGTTGAAGACAATTTTTGAACACTGACAGTCCAGAAAGCTAATGGAAAGAGCAAATTGGGAGCTGACTCATTACGTTTGAATACTTGGGTCTGCCCATCCTATTCTTCCTTGACCTTTCTCTCTCTGCAAGAGCAGGACCATGATATTGTAGGAGCAAGGCCTTACAAGGATTTCTCTTGAAATTTCCTTCTCTCAGTATTTGTACTGTTAAGTGATGCATCTCTTTCCCCATGAGATGCACACAATGAAAAAAACAACAGGGAATCTTGAGCAGTGGTTTTAGGTCCTCTGAACAGATTTTGAGGGCACTGCTTTGCACCATCCTCCCTGCATTAGGGTCTATGCACCTACCTAATGCCTCAGGTGCTCAGCAGAAAAATGCATGGTCTTCTCTGCTGCTCCCACATTCAGATCCCAGGTGACCTGGCTGTTACCCACATAACTGCAAAAGTATATGGAGTTATCTACACAGAGCCCTGCAAAAATGGTGGTCTTGCAGGAAGACCTGAGTTCTCTGCTTGTGGGTACCTCTTCCCACCCTGAGCAACTGAACCAAACGTAATATTATGGCAAACAAATGACTTGCAATGACTCTTTCAAATGTGCAAATTACAGTTGGCTTATTTGTGCTCTCACATCTGATTATCAGATAGATCAGATTTTAACGCACTCATGTGCCTGGCCAGGCAGAGCCATGGTCTGTCTTATCCCACACATGGATATTTCTGAAGTTCCTCCTGGTGGACTGTGTATTTCTCCTTCAATACCACAACACCTATTATAGCTGAGCAAATTGTTCCCAAATTTACAAAAATTCAGGTGCTCGGCTCTCTAAGCTAACTCTGCCTGCAAGGAGCTTATTTAAAGTCACAAAAATTGCATTACTCTCAAGAAAGGAGAATTATGCTAGCTATGTCATATGCAGAATAAAGTTTGAAACTGCACTGCTGCTCTGACATGGACCCAGTCCCAACTTTTTTCACGGCCATGCCCAGCGGGCAGTGCCTGTGGTGTCATCCACTTGTGCAGGCTGCATTTTACTCCACTCAAATGTTTGCTATATAAAATAAAACCAGAAAAAAAAAAAGTGTCCCATTTGGAACAAAAGCTCTTATAAACGCACCTCCTCTTCCTCATTTGCGTGCCCACAGTTTGCACGTTGCATGCAGAGGGAATTTCAGTCTTTGTTGCAGTCGCTACCCAAACGTGCCCTGTAGCTTGAGTCCCGGGGCACACCACCCAGGGGGAAGGTGTTCCGACAGCTGCAGGGAGCCCGGCTCTTCTCCAGCTCTCCTACTGCAACTATCCCAGGACTTCAGCCAGGGAAAGCCCAGGCCGCAGGAAGGCTGTGGGGAGCAGCCCCCGCCGGGTGCGCCTGCCGCCCGGGGGGTTGCTGCAGCCCCCTGGAGCTTCAGCTCTGGCAGCCAGAAACCTCCATTTACAGCACTCATGCAGACCCCTGCCACCAAAAAAATCGCTGACCCGAGGAGGGATGCGCAACAAGCTCGCAGGAATTTCCGAATGTGCTGTTACCCCCCGAAATAGAGGAGCTTGGGCTGATGAAACTCAGCATAACTAGGAGACACGAATCTCAGGTTAGTCTAATCCCTATCTTCTGAAATTCCAAAAATCCAAGAGGAATCGTGCAGCCGATCAATCAGTCGCTCTGCTGTACAGCAGCAGCGGAGTCCCGTACTGCTACTGCTGCCATCACTTCAGCGTAGCTGGTGAACTCAACTCAGTTGGCCCAGGGAAGAATTTGGTTCAACAGGTCCCCCCCGAGGGATTTTCTGGAGCTCTGACCCTGGCAGATGAGAACCTGTGGCTCACACTACCCGCACCTGGAAAAAACTCTTGGAAAAACGCCTGAACTAGCCAAAAGCTGAAAACAACGGAAAAACACATATTCTCTTATAGCAGGCAGCGTCTAAACACGATGTGCCTGAAATGAGCAGCTTGCTGGAGAGCCCGGGAGCAGCGGCGGTGGCTGCGCAGCCCGCCGGGGCACAGGCTGGGATTTCAGAGGCTGGCTGGTTTATTCCCAGCTGGAGAACCGTCAGTAAATAGCCGCACGACCGCTATACAAGGAGAAGGAAAACTCTGCCTACCTGGAAAACGAGGTCATCAAAATTTTCTCCAAAAAGCTTCCCAAATGTCAGGAAAAAGACTTTGTGGAGTCGCTCGGATCAGGAAGGCTCCTGCATCCCCGGCTGGAAGGCACTGGGTGCTCGGGGTGTGCGGGGAGGAGCGGCCGGGAGCAGCAGAGGCGTCTCCAGCCCAGTCCCTCTATTCCCTCGCAGGCTGGAACTGCCCTCTATGTTCCTCCTCCTTCAAAATCAGGCAGAACCTCATTTGTAGTAGCTCCAGACATCCACGGAGAGTCACTGTGGGTCTACCGACACCTCGGGACGGTCTCCTCCCACCCGCTCCCCTCCCAGGGCAGATGCTGGGCTGGGGCGAGGTTGTCATCTTTGGAGCTGAAGGCATTTTTGTGTTAAACAAGCTGGAAGAAGTCTCATTTACCCATGATGAGAGGCCCCTTTTCATGGTTGGCATTGCTGCCCCACATATTTATACCATCAAACAATGTTTCTCTTTCTTCCCSCCCCAGCCCCCGTCCTCCTCCTCTTCCCATCCTAGTAACGTGTCCTGAGTGGAACAAATAAAACAAGAACATTTCAAATAAGAGCAACTTGCATCTTAGGCTTTGCAAATATCTAAGTCTTGCTCAGAGTCATCCAAGTCTGAGTATTACCTCTTTCTATTGATTCATTTCTGTGTTTTGTTCTTTTTTGTTGTTGTTGGGTTGGGTTTTTGGTTTTTTTTATCATTTATTTTTAATTTCACAGGCACTTTTTAGCTCTGCTAAATGAAAAACAGGGGCAAATGTCCCAACAAAATATGGAGAACAGCAATGACTTTCAGGAATGTGGCCTGTTATCCCCTGAGCTCTGACTTTCTGCCTCTAAACTTTTGTGTAAATGGACAGTGTGAAGGGACCAGAACTAGGCCACAGCTGCCAGACAAGGTAATTGCAATGGGGAACCCCAATTTAACTCTCATTTCACTCTACTGACTCCCAAGTAGTGACAAAAGCAAAGGATTTGTCTCAAGAGATCTCAGAGTAAGCTGTTAACCCACCAGTCCTGATCTACAGGAACACGTTGCTCAGGCTGTTTGTGTTTGCGAAAAACATCTGAACTACTAGGTGAAAATATTAAACCCAATTCTGTGTAGCTGCTAGTGCTTAAAAAGGTACATTTCTGGAGTATCTTCTGTGTCAGCATCTTCACCAGGAGTACGCTGGTTGACTTGGCAGTGTTAGGTTTATGGTTGGACTCGATGATCTTAAAGGTCTTTTCCAACCTAAATGATTCTATGATTCTATGATACTCAAGCAGCACCTATAGGAACCATAGCCTGAAGCTAGAATTTTACGTGCCCGTTTCCCCGTTCATCGCAAAGCCCCATGACAGAAGCAGGACTCATTCTGGAGCAAGGGGACACTGGAGAATAAGCATACCTGAGAAACAAGRAATTTTTCAACGATTCCTTGGAAGAGCAAAGAAGGATTTTGTGGGGCCGTCCCTTTCCAGGGGCACTCCTGCAGCTCTGAATGGGATGGTCGCTTTTCCTCTGGAGCATCTTGAGCGAAGAGGAGGGGTCCAGCTTCTGATGACAGTGATTTACCGGACAGTCTACATGTCTAAGGAAAGCATTCACCTTCCAGTAATCCAGCAAACACACCACATACCAGGCCATTTCTTTTGCCTGCTTTGCTGCTGTGTCCAAGCTCTGTTGTGTCCATGAGTACCCATCAATGCTGCCTCGAATCCATGTTCAGTATGTCTATTTCTAGGTGAATCTGCCCCTGCAGAAGCTGTTTCTCCAGCAAGATGCCTTATCACAAACAACTGGACAGCACATCTGTCTCCTACATTGCTGATGAGTGCCCAAAGTGTAGAAAGGAGGAGAGCATAGGCCCACACCTCCATATCTCCCTCTTCCTCCTCGCAGACTTGTGAATGTTGTCTTCTGTCTGCAGTTTCTTGACCAAAGGACCCAACTTTGTATGTGTGCTTCTTGAACTTTCTCATGTCAAATCAAAACCTTTTCCTGCAGCTTGACATGACATAATGCCTTGTGCCCATGAGGATTCTCATATATTTTACAAAACAGCCCCCTATTGCATCCTTTCCCTCAATAAAAAAGGCTAACTTGGTCTTCCTCATCTACCTAGGCATCCATTTTCATGACATTTGTAGGAATATTATCTTCACACCTCTGTCACAGATGGCCACATCTGGCGAGTTCATTTCTTACGTTGGGGTGGTCTGACATGCAGGCATACTGAAGTGGTAGTATGTCTTGTTTACATAGAAGTTCGGATAAAATAATCTCAAAACAAGATGCTACTTTTTTCTGGATTTGTTGGGCTTTTTCACAATCTTCTTTTATAACTGCCGGCATTAAAGGGCTGAGCTAGTTCTCTGTAATTGAGATTTTGTTCTTGTGAATGGGATGAGAACGTAGGAAGCTCTAGAGGAAAATGGATGTGGGGCAGAAACTTTTTGAGACAGTACCAAAATTTTATCTAGCATCTTCTTTCTTCTTTGTAAGGGGAATCAAGATGGGCAAAGACATTTCATTCTGTGCGCAGTGATCCTCTTTTATACATAGTGCCTGCTATATATATATATGGAGGTCTGTCCAGCTAAGGAATCACTCCCCTTCACTCATGGGAGCCTCATCCACTATCTCTCTTTGGCTTCTCTTCCTAATCCTCAAATCGACTGCTTTTCTTTTTTTTCTCCTTCCAGTGGAACTGCAAATCTCATGGAAAGAATTTTGCAGAGAATGTGCATGGACATGGATTAGTTGCTCCCCTATGCTCCCCTATGTATCTGACCCGCATACTATTATTGCTGCTCACAGAACACACTATATATTGAACAGATATTTAGTATTCAATTACATTTAAAATGGAGAGAGAGGAAATGGAGGAAGATGAAGAGTTGAAAGAAAGAAGGAAAAAACTGCTTGATTTTCTGCTGTCCTCTATGACTTTATGTATAGAGTTTGAAGTAAGGGAGTCAGTCAGGCACGGATGGCTACTATTTCATTTACATCCCCTTGTAGACTTAAATATGATTTACGGTATGTTTAGTTGTTACTTTGTAAACTGTGTAGCTGCTCCTTTTTTTTTACATCTGAGTTGTAGCCCCCAATAAAATGCAATCTCCTAGTTTTAAATCACATACATACATCTGAAACAGCTTTATGGGACTGCTGTGGTTCTCTGGAAAACAGCTACTGTCGTTTCTTTGTGCCTGTCTGCAACTGCATCCACCCTTCATGCGATTCTGAGATTATACAGTGGTCTCCAAGGGTCTTGTTTTCTAAGTATGTGAAGAGAACCAAAAACGAGGCCAAGATTGTTAAGTGCTTAGTGAAAACAATGAATGCTGGTTTTCAAATATTTGTAAGCATGCGGTTGATAATCTCAGCATTTTCACTGACGACAAACGGAAGGATGGATTTTACGCCCTTTTGTAGTTGCCATTTTCTGAAATTCTTGCTTCCTAACTCAATTCGTACAATGCATTTGTATTCCTCCCCCCCAACAGGCAAACCCCCACTCCTCTGAGGTCCTGTTTGCCTTGCTGACTTCTCTCAGCACCTTAAGTGCCACAGTCTTGTAGTCCCTGCAGACACGGCTGCCTCCAGCCTTCTCATTTTCAGCCAGTTCTTCCCTGTGTTTGAGTAGTGGGTCCAAAAGATCATCTCCCTTACTCAGTTCATTCATCACCTCCATCACGAAATTGCCTTCAAACCATTCCAGAAACCTCTTGTGGTGTTTGTGCCCAGCCACGCTGCTCTCCTAGCAGATAGCGAGGTGGTTCAATCCACTTATGAGTACCTAGGCCTGTGGCTCTTCTTCCAAGTGCCTAAAAGAAAACTTCATCCACCTCCTCTTCTTCATCAGGTGGTCTGCAGCAGACACCTACTACAACATCACCTGTGCTGGTCCACCCTCCGATTCTCACCACCCTTTGTGCAGACGCCGGGTGCAGGCTTGGCTGGCTCCAAGGCGTTCCTGGCAGGTCTTGCTCATCCTCACCGGTGCCCAGGAGAAGACATCTATTACAGAAGAAAAAATATTTATTTTTCTAGATTAACCCAGGTCATGTATGTGAGCAAGAGCCCCCACTGTGTTTGACATTCTTGAGTTGTGGTAAAATGAGACACAAAGAGGAATCTTTCTGAAGAAAAAAGCAAATGTTCATTTGATACCATGTTTTAGCAGCATTTCCTGGGATTTAGGCCATTAAAGCCAACTGCTCCAGGATGTTTAGAGAGTCATCACGAACACACAAGTGCAATCTGAGGCTTTGCATAGTTTTTCCTATTTTAATATTCTGGTGTTAACTTTTAAGTCCCCTATGCTATTGCAGTTCTTATTTACTTAGCACCCCGTTTTTATATACAGCATTTGCATGCTTGTAAATTGTTGTTTGCTAACACATAAGGAAGTACTATTTGGAGTTTCTAGAATTTTATTTTAAACAGCCCCAAGGATTTCCCACCCTACAGCATTACTGAAGCCTTGCCAGACACAGGCCTATATCCGTGACCTTGTGTTTTTTCACTAGAGCTCAAGATCCTTAGAGGATGATGACATCCCAAAGACTCTACGTTGTTTAGATACAGTGGTGCGAAAACGAGCAGCCAGAAATGGAGGTGGCAGTCCCCCATCTTCCAGCTGCTCCCACACTGCACAGACTCCAGAGAAGCTTACAGGAGCCACCTTAATGCCACTAGCAGGGCATTAGCGTGATGCAGCTTGCTTTTGTTGGTGGGCCGAGGGCCCGTTTTGGTTCCGCTCTGCACAGCAGAGGTTTCATTGTGAGAGACCGCCCAAGGGAACGGCGTGCTCCTGGCTCTCTGTCCCAGCTGCAGGTTACTCCTCGCCGAGGCTTTGCTCCCACAGCCAGCCGTGAGCCTGCTTCCCCACCATTTCTAATAATCCTCCTGAAGCGTTCATTTAGACTTCATTAGTGCAGAGACCCTGCTCCAAGTTTTATTCCCCTCCTTCCCAAGATCAGTTTGAGTACGCTGGCTTGAAGAAATGGCAGGGATGCTCCGGGGCTCCTGTGCCAAGCTGCTCTTGCTGCACAATTTCTTTGGGTTTTTGAAGTTTGCCCTTTTGAAATTGAGGCCATACTTATGAACTTGTTAATACTTTACCTTCAGTTGCTCAGTCCAGGCTTCATGTCTATAGTCAGCTTTTCTACAGTGCCCTGATGGCTCACCACGTCTGGAGCTGCTCTCTCCCAACAGGGAGAAAGCCCAGGGCTTCCAGCTGACCATTTCTGGGTCTCCTTGCCACTGTGCAGTGGGTGGAAGAGCCAGCTCAGGCATTCCAATACCAGGGGAAGTGAGGGCGCCTGGGCTGCTCCCAGAGGTGCCAGGTAGCAGCAACACAAGATCATACGTGAACCCAGCAAGCAAAAAATAGGTGGACAGAGGGCAGAGAGAGTGGGGAAAGGACGGTCTGAAACCCTTTCTCCCAGAATACTTCCCCTTTTACCGGTTTCACAATCCTTGCTTTTTGATGCTTTCATCTCTTGCAGCACATTTTTTCCACGCAGCCAGTCAAGACAGTTGAGTCCCAAAACTCGTTGACTCATTGGGAATAGCCTTTGCATAGTGAAGCAATTGCATTCCAGCTCCCTGGCAAGGCAGGACCTTGGAGAGGCGGCTGATGCTTCCGTGGTCCACAGTACATGCTGGATAATCCTGACCTATCCTCCTTTGTGGAGATGTCAAATGATCTTTAGTTTCATAGCCCAGAGTAGCGAAAGAGTTAAAAAACACAGTTTGTGTCTTTGGGGCTTCGTGGTGAAATACAGCGAGAGCAGAATGACCCAGCTGCATTTGTTTTATTTTCTTGTCACCAGAGAAACAAGAAGGAAAAACTTGCAGTGGTGTTTCCATGAAATTAAGAGAAAAAACCCACATAGTTTATAGAGGAAACCTCATTCCCCTCCCCAGCCTTTTACCAGTGATGGTTCAAAAAAAATGTACATTTTTGAACTTAGTCACATCCTGCCCCACCCACAGTCCTTAACGCCATGTACAGACCTAAGAAAGAGATTTCAGTTTCCTTCTTCTGCTGACGAACTTCTATCTAAACATTAGCTTTTTTCACTGCTGGAGCCTGGAGGTACTGCCTCCCCATGAAATGACTACTCTGGCTAAGGTTACAAATAAAATATAGACTTTCTCTGTTAGATTTCAGCTAACTGTATGAATAATATTCCCTCAAGACATACTCATTATATTGAACCATAAATCTGCTGGGGGACAGTTTTGCAATGACTAACGGGTATAAATAGAAAGGAAAGGAATTAATTAGTGCCTTTATCCTGGGAAAAGAGGGGGCTGAAAGGGATCAGATAAGGAAAAAAGCGCCTTTCCTCTGAACGTAGGGGTACAGCAGAGTGGGCTGCTGGGCTGGGAGGTGGCTGGCCCCGCTTCGAGTGACTTCCCTCAGGAGTCTGGTGGCCTGGCAAGGACACATTAGGGCTCAGCAATTGAGCTGATTTATTTGAAATGCTAATCTTGTCTTTAATCCCAGCTTTGTCTCTCTGCAAGTACACTGTTCTCCTGCCCTCGGGTCTTAAACAAATGTTTCCAACATCAACCCTTGTATGGAGCTGAATCCTTGGGACAGATTTAGTGTAATTTCCATTTCCACAGGACCAGTAAAAAGGAATTAGAAAGGAAATATGAAAAAAACCCTTGAAGCCAATGAGAGGCTTTTTACTGGCTTTAGGGACCTGTGATTCAGATCCTAAATGAAAATCTGTGACTTCAAGGTTGCAACTTGTAACTAGAGATGCTCACCAAGAGAAAGCATTAAGTTTAGCTTCTTGAAAACCCCTAATCCTCACAACCCCCMAGGAGGTGGGGGGGCTCTGAGAAATGAGCTTGGCTGTCCTCACTTGGGATGCGTTAGCACAGGGTGCAATAGTGCAGCAGTCAAATACGAGCCCAGGTCAATACTGAAGGCAGCAGGGAAGGTCTGCCAGCATAGCACCGTGCYGGTACACCAGCGGCAGTACCTCCAACACCACCTGAAAGAGGCTTGCCTTGCCTTCCAGGAGCACAAAGCCGCTGAAAAGCCTTGTCTTGAGTCTCTCCCTAACTACACAGTAAGCTTTTAATTTTTATCTTATAGAGGTTGAAGGAAAATATAATCCCTCCCTCCCCAAATGATAGGACCTTTTGGATGCAGGCATCAAGGAGGCCAACAAGGGTCTAGAAGAGGATCTGATCGATGCTCGCATGAATCAGGGATTGACGGGCAAAAGACACTGCACAGGTAAACGGCAGCAATGAGTAAGACCGAACAGTAATATCTTCTGGAGTTTCTGCAGTGGTAAGGAACTGTATCTAGCTACTCACTAACAACGTTGCCCCCAAACTCTCTGGAAGATGAGTGCTGTCCTGGAGCAAGGGTTTCCRTCGTAACCCCTTTTGCGACCTGAATATGGGGCCAAATTTGTTACAGGTTAAACTAACAATAATTTGCAAAAACTTTGCAAAAATTTGCAATCGTAATAACTTGCAAAATAACTTGCAAAAACAAGATTTTGCAGTTAATKCAAGTCTTGCTAACGGTGTATGCCACAGGCATACAGATGTGCCTCTGAACTGGAGTGATAGAGACCCCTGAAATCTGTGCCCACCTCAGCCGCCAATTTACAAAGCAAAAGCCCAGCATGTCTTGAGCCCTCCTTGGACTGACTTTTATGTGCTGAGCTCTCCCAGGACTTGCTTTCCTCCTCCGGGGTAGAGGCTGCGGGGAGCTGCCCTGCTCTCCGGACATCCCTGTCCCAGGGACCGCACTGGGTAGCCACCCAGCAGCTGTTCCTCGGCTTGCAGAGCTTTTCCACTGCTTGATGGCTGCTGCTTTTCACGTATTTGATGTGAATCCAGGGAACCCTGTGCAGCACTTCGGCCCAGCTCCCCGCGGGGGTCACGTACAGCAGAGCACTGCTTGTCTGCTTTTGGCACGATGCTTAACACCTCCCCTTCCCTTACGCACGTGCTTGAATTTCTGCTCTAACACAAAACATTAGAGGCCCTTGTTTCATTTGTAGCTATAGGTTGATGCTCAAGAAGTGTGTAATTCTGTAATGAAGTGTCCTCCTGGCCAAATACAACACTGCAATAAAAATCCCCTCTACAGTCAGGCGAACCTGCTACTACTGACAAGGAAAATGGTATTTGCACCAAGTGTCATAATAATTTGAACAGGAGTTTTATGCATGTAAGAAATGTAATATAATTAGATACATAATCAGTATTAAGAAAAGATTCTTATCTGAGCTGGTTTCAAAGGTCTTCCTACAAAGTAAAACCAAAAAAACCACCCCAAAACCAAAAAATATGCTGCATTATTAACTTGTATTCCTCTGAGACAACACAAGCAAATACTCTGCAGAGCAAGTTAGCAATACAGATGTTTAGAAGGAGAGTAACGTTCCATCCTTCCTTGGATTCTTTTTTGATGGTACCTTAAATCAGGGTCCCAAGGAAGTTAAAATATTTTTGCCAGGGATGTGACATCCCTTTTACCAGGGTAACTGAATGTCTGTGCTCTTCATTTGAGCGTTAATGTGAGCCCAACCTCCAACATCAAATGAAATCATTTTGATCACATGCACACAATAAATAACATCGTATGTTTATACTACTTTTCCTTAAGACTGCCAGTGGAACTCGAATGCTTATCTCCAGTCCGAAGAGGCTTGAGATTTTCCAGCTTCAGTGTGTGATAAACAAAATTAACAGTGGGGAGGTGAAAGTGGAGGCATGCACTCACTGTGTTTTATATACAGTTCTTCACTCTCCCTTCTGTCCCTCATCCATCCAGACTCTGAGAGCCTCCATCTACAGAGATGAAAATATAAAGAGAGAAGCAGAAATGAGCAAGAAATCATGCATTATTTGTTTCTTTTATAATTATCTTCTTGGGCACAGAAACCAGATTTTCATTTTGCTTTGAGATTTCCCGTGCATCACTCTGGCAGTCTAAAGGGTTCTGAAATGGTTGACATTACCTACCCGAGTGCCTCTTCACACAGCAGCATAACTAGTATAACCACATTAAAAATGTGCCCTGCCATGAAGTCACGAAGTAGATTGTTTGTGCCTATCCTTAAATCATGGTAGTGATTGTGGCAGGCTCACCAGTCTGCTCACAGGAGAAGCTTCAAGGCTTAACAGCTGAACCGTGTATGAGATCAGGCAAACGTGAGCATCCTTAAAAGAAGCCCACTCATGTTTGCACACCTCGCTGCCTCACAAAGGCAGAATTGACGTCCTGTCTGCTTAGCACATCTCTGTCAGACATGAAAAAATAAAAGGTGCCTCTGTGATCAAGATATGATCTAGCATAGCCCACCCTCAGGGAGGCACAAGGACAAGCACAGTGAGAAAGGGTGAAGGGTGCTGGAAAAGGGAAATGGGGAAGGAAGGACTTGCGGGAGCTGCTGGAAACCCTGCGGGGAAATCAGCCTCCCACATCCCTTCTGGGGAATCCAGATAATTGAAGGCTGTAGGAGTGCTCGATAGAAAACCCCAGACCAGGGACGATTAAGTTCTCCAGGCCTCTCATCAAGAACACATGGATCCCATTGAGAGACCACAGCTTGGTCGGCGGTGAACAGACGTCTCCTTGGGGGAGGACTGGGGGCTGGCAGCGTCTGGCAACAGGAGACAGCAGGCAGCAGTTGGTTTTGGCAAAGCCTCTGTTGTGTTTCGTCTCTGCGAGCAAACAGCAAGCTTGCCTCTGGTCCAGGGTTTTGCTCTTGAAAACTTTGGGAAGAGGCAGGGGAGCATGGGAGGTGCCAGGTCTTCGTTTACCCCTCTGCAGCCTTGGTTGTAGATGCTGCAGCCACCACAGAAACCCATGTGGGTTCCCTGCCCACCAGCGGTGAGAGCAGGGGCTGGTCTGGCCGTTAGGGAGCACACCGGAGAGGACCTGAACCAGAAATGCCAGTAAAGATTACAGCCTGGGTTTGCTATCTCTGAGCTGCTGATATCCATGAGYAGCACCAGCCCCAGTTTCAATAGCATCATGATGACTTAAGAGTCCTGCTTTCAGGGAAAACATGTTTCCAGAACTGGGAGCTGCCTTCATGCAGCCCAAAGTCCACATTTCAGGGGAACACGTATTTAAGAGTCGTCATTTGAATATACATTCATTACAAAGCCTTTTAACATCATCACAGCCTTAACATACACGTGCTGCAAACTCTACCTTTCCTCCCAGGCAATTCGGATGGACATGATAACACTGTGTCCATGCACTCAGTAAACAACCACCCTCACCCTGCAAAACACCAAAATTAAGAAGGTTACAAGTTTAAACACATATATGTAACAATCTCCACCCCTTGCCCCTATGGAGCAGGATACAGGGTTCACACTGTAATAACCTCCATCCCTTGCCTGTGCAGAGCAGACATCCCAGAACATGACAGCTGCTTGAATAGTCACCTATTGCAGACTCCACGCCCTGTCCCTCCACAGGGATATCCCCTTTGCGGGAACAGCAGGATTGATCCACTGCTCCACATATCCCTTCACTAGTCCCTCCCAAAGACTTTCTCCCCTGCACAGGACACTGTGGGCCCCAGCAGCCTGCTCTCACGAGCCATCAGCTGCATGCCACCAGCTCTGGTGTACCAGCACCACTGTAGCCGCTGCAGGAGCATCTCTCCATTTCCCTGTCCCAAGTGTTGGGGTCCCCCTCTGGGAGGGTCACTCCCCCCCTCTCCGCCTCCTCCTGCAGCAGCTCTGGGGACAGCTGGAGTCCTGACTCCCAACCAGGACGCCCCACTAGTGCCCCTGTTAGCAGCTCATTGCACCCCCTAAGGCCGTCGGTTGGACTCTCCAGCCCTGCCAAGCAGCCCTGGCCAACTGGGGTGAGCCCTGGGCACCCTCACAGCGGAGCAGCACATGTTTTCCCATGGTCTGGCACTCAGCACAGTCCCGCTGCAGCTCCCGGGCTGGTGCCTCTGGATCCTGCACGTGGTGATGGTCCCAGCTCCGGGCCACCGGGGCAGGGGCTTGGAGCAGGACCCATCCTAGGTCTGCCCAATTGCCTTCTCACATAGGAAGAGTGCTGTGGGGTCTCCCCTAACCCCACACTTCTCTGCCATTCTTCTCCCTGCCCAGGACTGGGTAGGACTCGAGGTTTTGAGAATGGGATGATGCGCATACTCTCTGCATCCTGAGACATGGGGGGAGGGATGCTACGCCTTGAGGTGACGGGTTTAAATGGCTCCTGTCTTCTTTTTTTGAAGCCTTGTCATAAAACAGGCCAGAAAGCCAAGAGCTGTAGACAGGACTTCATCAGCAGGGCCAGGCAATAACAACACATTTGTTCTTCCCACGGTGGCTCCTTGTTCGTAGGAGCTGAATGCTTTGATTGTAGTGGAATCAGCTCTGGCAAAGATTAGGCTTTTTTGACTGGAAAAATCAATGCTCTGTTTTCAAAAGGTTTCTCCAGAAATCACATGTTTCTACAGAATACCCAGAACCGAGCCAAACGTTTGAAAGGTAACAATTCAGACGTGGAGAGGTTATCTGTAACCTGATGAAGAGGTAGCTGCCAGGTCAGTGCTCCAGTCTTTGCACCCTTTCTGCCTTGCTGGGGGGCGGGAGGAGCCTCTGGCCGGTCAGTCCAGGTTTCACTGAGACACACACTTAATTTCTACAAAAGTACATGCAGTAAGAGCCTTGCTGAAATCTGGCCTTAAACGAAAGATCAGTTATTTTTCCAATCCAGTGCCCACGGTGAGGAGAATTGGGTTTTTTTTCTCAGTTGTTCTCAGCCCACTGCTCCGTGTTATCCATGTGAGCAGGAGATGGGGAACCGGCAAGCCAGACAAGGTGCGAGAGCAAGACGGGATCCATGCTGCATCCTGGTGCCGTTCCCCCAGAGGCTCCAGCCCCAGTCACTGCAATAAGGTCGCAGCCCACACATCCCGTTTCCAGCTCAGGTCACGAGTCTGCTTTATCTGCCCTAAAGCTCTTCATAAGCCGGGAATGCTTTTTTCCGTAGGCTTGCTGGAGCACACTGCATCGTAAACATGCACATCTGTAACGCATGGAGGAATCCTGGATCCCACATGCTGTGTCTCTGTAACTGGAGGTTACTCTCTGTAAGGAGCATTCAGGAGTCATGGCTCCTCTTCCCGGAGCTGTAGCTCCGGGCACAGCTCGAGGGTCTCCAGCACCGCCTGCTCACACGGCTGCCCCTTCTCCAGTGCCCCTGGCAGGACGAGGCACGGCACCCAGCTGCCAGCAGGGACAACCAGGTCAAATGGCTGCAAATTCCTCCTTCACAGCGTATCTAAGCCCTGGGCAAGGAAAATATTGACAACCACAATGACATCTGTGCTCCTGCCACCAGACAGGCACCTGCTTCTGGCCAAAATGATCCCTAATGAATCCCTTGAGCATCCTGGGTGGTGTGCTCCTGTAAGAGATACTTGAAATGCAAGGTATGAATACACACAGCTGGTTTCTTCCAATGTAAACCTATGGCCTCCCCTTTTGGAGACTTTCCATCTGTGTGGCGATTGGAGGCAAAGGGAAATAAAAATCCCAGCCATAAATGGAAACATTTGCAAAGGAACGGGGTAAGACCAGCTGCCAAGTTACAGTTACTGCAGTATGACTAAGCAGCAAAATCAGCACCAGATACTATACTTTCTGTAAGCTGCTGCTCTTTCACACAGACAAAAACCATGCAGCTCCCCCCACCACTCCTCCACTGTCCCCAGCTAGAGCTTGGTGACCAGAAACACAAAGACACAGGGATCTAGTAAGCCTGGCTCTGGGTGCTCTGCAGCAGAGGTGGTCCCAAATCCAGCAGGATTACCTTGAAATAAGAAGTCAGGAACCATTTCAGAGTTTATAAACCTTACTCCTCACTTCCTGAGTCCCTTCTGAGCCTAGGTGGTGCAGTAAAGAGGGGAGAAGATCCCTCTTTAATTTTCCTCTGCCTCATGTAATGCCTTGGGATTGCAGAATGCTTTCCCCTGAAATGGTGATTAGCCCAGGAACCTGCAGGGAGGCAGAGCAGAGGACTTTCTGTTGACTCTGGTGAAATGGGGACCAGCAGAATCACCGGTGAATGGTTGAGGCTGGCAGGCACCTCTGCAGATCATCCAGTCCGACCTCCCAGCTTGAGCAGGGTCAGCCAGAGCAGGCTGCCCAGGACAGTGTCCAGTTGGGTTTTGAGTATCTCTACAGATGGGGACCACACATCTCTGGGCAATGGGTTCCAGTGTCTGACCACCCTCACAGTAAAAAAAGTGTTTCCCTGTGTTCAGGTGGAATTTCACGTGTTTCAGTTTGTGCCCATTACCTCTTGTCCTGTCGCTGGGCACCACTTCTTCATTACATCCCATCAGGTATTTATACACATGGATAAGATCTCCTGAGACTTCTCCAGTCTGAACAGTCCCAACTCTCACAGCCTCTCCCTGTATGAGAGATGCTCCAATCCCTTCATCATCTTGATGGCCCTTTGTTGGACCTTCTCCAGTATTTCCATCTCTCTCTTGTCCTGGGGAGCCCAACGCTGGACACAGCACTCCAGTGCTGAGCAGAGGAGAAGGATCACTTCTCTTGACCTGCCCAGCAGCATTCCTCCTAATGCAGCCCAAGATGTTGTTGGCCTTCTTGGCTGCAAGGGCACATTGCTGGCTCATGTTCAATTACAGAACTCATCACATCATGTTGGGCAACTTTAAAGCCAGAACTGGTATCTACTTCATGACATAGACCTAATTCTGGTAAAAACCCTCCAGCTTGGGAAAGAAGATGAACAAAAATATTCAAACAGAAAAATTATTTTCAATTCAGCAGTGAGTTCCTTACAACATCCTATTACAATCACTCGCTTACTAGATTTCTCCTAAAAAATCAGTAAAAACTATCAGGCTGCTATTGACTGAATGATTTTTTTTTTACATATAAACTATATTTCAAATGTTTTAATAGAATAAAAGGGACTGTTTGATGCAAATTTCCTGGAAAAAATGTCCAAAGTAATATATCTATTTTTACTAATGCACGTATGTCCTTTCCAGTGGCTAACAAGCAATCACTCATTTAAGTGCAATAAGAAAACAGTGTTTGTGGGTCAACTGAATACTTCAGTTCCAATTTTGCAACTGTGCAGGGAACACATGTTTCTAATTTAGCTATCAAAATCAATGGAGTGTAAAAAAACTGCAGACACAGTGGTCGCAGGCTTGATTCAACTATCTGAGCTTATGAAAAATTGCACAAAAATACACGATAACACTGTACAAGAGCTGAAGGGTAGTGTCTACTCTTGGGATCATAAGTAGCCATGCACTTCTGAAACAGCCACCATGACCCCCTTTATAACCGGTGGAGAAAAATGGGACTTGTATGGACCAGTCACCCTCTGGTCCGTCTGACAGGGTTCAGGTTAATTTTACTCCAGACATGCTTATTTCTTGTCTCTGCTATGAAGAGGTCCTAAATGATTAGCTTAGACGAAGGTGTATGCACTGAAGATAGCTCAAGCTACAGGCAATGAACACCCCCCAAAAAGGCTTAAAAAAGAAGGCATCTGGCCTGGCAGTGATGTACAGGATTCAGCCAGTATAGGTGTCTCAGTAGGCTCCCATGCTCCATGCACATTGGAGAGAGAGCAGAAAACATTATGCCAGAAGTGTGTCTGAACAGGAGCTTGACTTTTTTGCACAACACTGCCTTTGCCTTGTGTCCCCTGCACTCTCAGCATGGTTTTCACAGAATCTCTTGCTCATGGGAATCAAGGGAGAGAGGTTCAGTTCCCATATCTCCTACAGTTTTGGTCTTGGGCAAACTCTTAATTTCTTTGTTTTGCAACACCCCACCAACAAAATAGCTCCAAAAATATTTTTCTAGCTCTTGTCTTTACCTAATAACCCACCAGACATCACAAGCAACAAATATTATACAAACATCTTTGTTAACCACCTTGTTTAAAGTATGTTCTGGCATTACCTGTAGACTAGGCACAAGACAGTCAGAAGCTGATCTGATTTCAAAGCAGAAGCATTTGAATTGTGCAATGCCTCCCTGACCCCATACAGATATGACACGGTCATATCTGTCTTTGCTATGCAGGCCAGACACTTCTGTGTTATAGTTTCTCACACCAAATTACCTTCTTTTGCGAATTCCCTTCCCTACACCAAAGAGGATACAGAAAAGCTTCCCAGATAGCATGCTTTCTGCCTGTGGTGCTTGAGTGGTACCTGTCTAGCAGCCAGGCTGTCTGTCAGAAAGCCCACAAAACACCCTGTTGTCAACTGGATGAGACAGCTCCTGGGATGTGGCGATGCCTGTATTCTGCGTAAAGAATGCCACGGTTGACTCACCATTCAGTCATGCAGCATCTACCAGCAGAGTATTTCTCGGCCATGTCTTGCCACATGCATGAGGGGCTTCTCAGGCCCTGCGTAAAACATACAACAATGTGAACCCAAGGGACCATGAATTTGCAGGAAATCCCAAATCCCCTCGTGACTATGAAGAGTGGAGCCACTCAATTTGGGTTTGATAGTACTGAATTCTCAGCGCCCACCCACTTGCAAATGAGCCAGCAAGACAGTCAGCTTGCATAGCAAAGGGGACAGCGTGGGCTAGATGATGAGACATCAACTGAAACTGGAAACCGCGGGGACCCTGAGACCCTTGGCCGGACCGCACAAGCTCGAAGCACATGCAGCCTCAGAGCAATATTGCCTTCTTTGCATGCAGCCCTCCTCCTCCACCACAGGGAGCACGTGGTCTTCCAACATCCAGCATGGGTCTTCCCATGGGATGGGACCTGTGAGACCCAGGGCTGTTGCAGAGAGAAGTTTATGCAAGGCTAGTCTGCTCCTGCCTTGCTTTGCAAGGTAGTAAATGACACTTTCAGCAGGACCCCGCTGTCCCCTTGGGCATGGCGTTCGGGTCGCATCCCGGGCTGCTGTTGGGATGGCTGGTTTCGAGTGCAGTAATCTGCCACATGTTCTCATTTCCCCCGCACACCAGACCCCTTTTGACATACTTTTCAAAGGAGCTGCGGAGCTCCAGATGGGACTCATCCAGCCGCCCTCGTCTGCGTCTTGTTAAGTACGGGCCCAGTGCTTCCACGCTAGGCTCTCGGAGCCAGAAAAAATTGCAGTCTGCTGCTCATGGCCCGAGCTTTATCCGGAATGGGCTTGCCCTAGAAAAACAACACGCTGGTTTTACAAGCTGCCTTTGAAAAATCTCAAGTACTTCGGGTCCCGTGGCAAATACCGTATATAACTGTGTTTAGCTCTCACATTAACCAAAACATAATTTTATATGCAGGGATAATTTTATCACCAGAGGTACTATCAGAAATTCAGAGCCCTCAGAAACACTCCAGGCTGAATTTCCCATTTATGTAGAAATAAGCACGACTCAGATGAAGGAGCAAACGCTTTGAGGCTCCTGAGGGTTTGGATTCTTTTAGGGCAAGAGAGGGATTTGCAGGGATTTCAGAAGCTATAGACAAGCACTTTGAGCTAATATCCATGTTTATGAAGGTTTGAACTGCTTTCTAGAACTGAGCCAGGACAGAAACACCAGCCAGGATCTGACAGATATGCCTTTTCTCTGTGCTTTCGCAGCAGTGAAAAACTGTGGGATCTAGATGCCAGCCTTGCATGCTTATTCCTGCCCTGTTTTCTTTCTCTTAAGCCATGAAAAATGCTAGTTGAGGGGTACAGGATTTGCTTGTTGGGGCAGAAGAAGAGAGACAGAGAAAAACTTTAGGGGCAACCTTAGGATCATGTTTAGGATCTTTAGGATCACATTACACCAGGTTTGTGCCATGTAGAAAAGCCTGCTTTCAAAATGGGGTGCTCCAGACCCACACTGTCTGCAGTCTGTCCTTCCACTGCCTCTCCCCATCAGCTGTCTCAGGCCAGGACCGGGGCAGTAGCAGCACAGGCAAAGGGGGCTGCAGGCTCCTTGCTTGCCTGCAATATCTATTGCAAGACAGATCTTGAAACTGCTGGCTGACCTTCACGGGCAAGGACATCCTGCTGCTAGGGCTAGCCAGAGCCAGTGTCTGCGCTGGATATGCCTTGAACACGGTACGAGGTCATGCAATGTGGGGCTAGGCATCTGATGTCTGATTTGGTTCAGTCTGACTGCAAGAGATGCATTTGTGACATCGCAGAAATCCCTTTCTGGCTTACAGCAGCATCTGAGGTTTAATACGCCAGGAGGACTTAATCCCCCAGTCCTAACACAAGAAAAGCTTGTTTCTGGAAAGCTGGAAGAACATCAAAAAGCCATTACCCCCATGCAAAGGGCAAGGAGGAATTAACCACAAAACTACCTGCTCCTAGTGATTTTCAGGCCGGCAGCCAACAGGGAGCATCCTCAGCGAAAGGAAAAAATGAAGTGGTAGCAGGGATGATGCTGAGATCATCCCGAGAAAGGACAGGCTCTTCCAGGGAGAGAGCTTGAAGGACAAGGTTTGGTAAGATGGGGGGCTTTGCCCTCCCACCAGAGATGCTGGATGAGGCCCAGGTAGGCAGCTGCCGATGCCAGTCCCGGCCGGCCTATGAAACACGTAAGTCTGCTTTGGTATTTCATTTCACATCTCCCTGAGGGGTCAGAGTACAGACTGGCATGCTTAGGAAGGACAAGTCCTGGTAAGTGCCTGAAATTACTGTGAGGCTTTGTGGGCTCTCACATGCTGATGTAAAAACTGTTGTAGACATGTAAATTTTGTTCCATTTCATGCAGAGTTTGTCCTCTTTGCAGAGGCTTTTGGGGCCATTGGCAGTGGTGCTCCATGCCATAGCAGCCTGTGGTCCTTCCCCCATGGGACACAGCCCCAGCAGGAGACCCTGCCCCGACAGGCGTGAGAGGGAGCATTGGGAGACACGGGTCATTGCAAAGCTGAAACATCAGGCTGGCTTGTTTTGAAATCAAGTGATTCAGGACGCACAAAGTCCACTGATGGCTTTCGATCCTCGGCTCCTGGGCTCCACCATCCCTCCATGCTGCTGCAGCAGCTAGACTCGCCTGCACATCGTGGTGCACATCTGAGGGATGTGGGTACCGCAAGGTCTGGCAGGCTGTCTCTCCTCCTCAGTTTGATTCTGCGGAAGGATGCTATTTATTTCCTTTTGTCAAGCATCTCCTGGCCTCGCCTCTGTGACTGGGAGCTCTCCGAGGCCCATATTTTCCAGCATAACAGGTCAGATTTCAAATTTCAGCTTCAAAAGTGATTTGCTGCTGGCTGGCATAAGCTTGTTAGTGAAGATGGCTAACTCTGAGCRTGTTCTACTGATCCACACATAAACCAGAGGTTGCCTTCCACAAAGGTTCTTTCAAAGCTGCCTGTATACAGACAATTTATGCCTTAATCCCTTCCTAGTCTCTAGGACAACTGTGCAAAACAAATGTCTCGAGGTTCTCTTGCCAGAAGTCTACTTGGATTATTAATCTGCTCCACAGGGGCTCAGAAGGGCTTTGCCCTGTCCCTACAATACCTTTATGATGGGTAGAGGTCTCAAAATTAAATAATTGTTGTGTAACTAACCCGTGGGCCAACCAGAAAAGAAAGGTTGGCCATGCAGACTGTTCGATAACATAGGAAAACAACCCCAAACAGACCCAAGACCAAGGAGTAAGGGGACCCCCACTGCCATGAGACCCCTTACCAGTTTGGAGAAGTTTTTCCAGATTGCTGCTGTGATGAACATGTCTGCTATGAGGACCTTCTCCATAGGTGCCATGGCTGGGAACAGGCCTCTAGACTTTTTGCCATAGCCTTAGCTTTGAGTGCTCCCACAGGCTTCTGGCACCACAAACAAGAAGTGGGTGTTCAGGTCATGAGAGAAAAAAGAAAACACAAATAAGAGACCTCAGCTGATAAATGACTCTGTAAGGGAAGGAGGAACATGATCTCTCCGTCCACAGTGGAGACAACGAGAAGTAACAGCCTTAATGGCAGCAAGAGGTACTTAGGCTGGACACTAGGATGTGTTCTCCAGAAGTACCACCAGCTCCATTATTGGCAGCACTGTAAATAGCAGCAGTGATTTGCACTAAAACAGACTGCCTGCAGACGTGGTAAAGTCTCTGTGTTAAGAGCTCTTTAAGATTGGACAAACACCCTTCTGACAGGGGAACAAATATGCAGCCTGTGGGGTAAAACATACCTTTAAGGTAGAAAACGGGGTAATGACCTCTTCATGCCTTATTTCTCGGTGCTTCAGTGACTAAAGAAATCTAAGTTCGATGAGGCAGCATCTTTTTTTTGGCCAACAGATTGTGAAAAAAAAAAAAAAGCTTTTAGACAGAGGCTTAAGTCCGTGGCTATACCAGGACTGCTACAGCATACGCTTTGTGCAGTCAAATCAGGTGATGTTGTAAAAATAGACGGCCCCCAAAGTTTCTTGCATGATTTTTCCCCACTAGAAAACTCATCTGATTTCAAGAAACAGTTTATCTCCCAAGACCTTTGGAGTCACCCAGAACAAAGTGCCATAACCAAAAGTGAAGAAAAAAGAACAAAAAATTTTCTCCAGAAGCATGACATAAGGGGTAGGATGTGTCTGCATTGCCTCCAGCGTCTGCTATTTCATTCTGTTTTCCCTTTTAATATATTACCATCAAGAAGAGATACCCCAGCTGCATTCTCGTTTGGTTCAGTGGCTTGGATGTTAAATTCTAACATTTTCACAGGGATGACAATGCTGAGAACTGTTTCCTGCGGGTGTCTGCAGCAATGGATGGGACCAGGAGCGCTGCTCTGCTGAGATGGTGGGCAGGTGGAAGGGCTGCAGCGATATTTCATGGGGATAAGTTACTCCACACATTCCCAGTCCTTGCTGGAAAGGCCATGTCATTGTCTCAGGGTGTCCTGTGAGCACCTCTGTAGTTTCCACATCTGACAGGGATGACCACGTGTGTAAGAAACTATTTGAATGAAACAAGAAAAACAAAAAAATAGAAATTAAACAGCATCGATTGCTCAGTTCAGGAGTATATCAACAGTCCTCTCAGCTTCTTGGTGAGGCAACTGCTGGGCCTCCTGGCTGCAGCCTCCCTCCTGCCTTATGTCCTCCAGAGCTCTCTGCTGCCGCAGATCCCAGGAGCTCTGCCACAGCCTCCCGGGGGCAACCCGGGAATTGGGCTGATGCAACATATGCTTTCTGCAGAAAAGCATAGAAAGCAGTCACTGTGGACCCAGCCCGATCTCCTGACAGACAGTGAGGAGAAATTTTGAGGGGAAAGACCYTGGCAGAGCATGCTTTTTGCGTGTGGGCTTAGCTACAGGCAACCAAAGAAGACACTGTTAAGTGTAGATCTAAAAATTCATTGTTTGTCTAATTAACATCTTAGCCTAACCAGAATACAACAACTTATTTAGTCCAGCTATTATATAGGCACCTATAATCTAAATGACTTAATTATTGATAGGAATTAGCAAAACCTAAAATTGTTATATACATGTCTCCCAGAGCTGCACCATGCTTTGGTGATGCTTCCCTGTCCTATGCAACGTTAAGGGAGGCCATCAGCTTCTCAAATCCTTTACCTGGAGAAGTATGATGATGACAGTGTATGTTGGGGGGGAGGGGATGGTCTTCCTCCATGGTCTTGAGTTTGCTCAGAATTACTTCTGTGTGTCAACCCTGTATTTCTTAATGGGTACAGTCTTTCCTCTGCTGTTTGCCCACAAGCTTACGTACACCATGATTCTTTCTCCTTATACAATATGATTTCTTTTAAGGGAGAGACCCATGCAATTGGACAAATAATGCAAAGCTTAAACTAAAACACATTTGGGAATAATAGAGTTAAAATAAACCCCAAACCCCAGGGTAGTGAGAGGCATTTAAACATTCAGTTATTCTGCTGTTACAGCTAGGAGAGGCTAGACAATGGACCTCTGCTCCTTGGGAAAATCGTAGGCACAGGAAAGGCTCTTAAATAATTTTGAAAACGCAATTCAAAATCATCCTAGAGCAGCTATTTATTGTTATACAGATTGAGGTCTAGCGCTAGCATYGTCAATGCAATTTGGCTGGGCTATAGGGCTGCAAGCTGGGGGAAGAGCTGCCCTGACAGCCCTGTGGTCTCCAGCAGTCCCATGCTGTCCAGGGCAGTGCCTCTGGGGAACGGGGCTTCCCAGGGGTGTGGAGGTAGCGTTCACGATGCTACTGTACCTTCCCGTCGGTGGTGGGAGGGACCAAGCACTGACCACAGTGCAGGGAAATGACTCGGACCTCAGGGCTGTTCTGGTACACTACATGGTGCCAGGCAGGGCCCCGTGCTATACTTGATGTCCATGGAGAAACAATGACCAGGGCAATCAACTAATCTGCAGACCTGCTCCAGCGCTGCAGCCACAAAGCTGGGTAGGTCTGGACAGATGAGCAGTGCCAGTGGGTGGGTGTAGCTGAGCCTCTTGGGGCTTCCCAAGTGTGAACAGTCTTATGTTCTCATTTACAAGAGCTAACTGGGCAGGATGTTTATCCCTCACTTACCAGTTTACCTCTCTTACATCACTTTTTSCTCTGTCCTTTAGGATTGCAGTCCCACAGTACTGTCCCAGCCTGTTGCGTTGTTGGTTTTTTGCATTGCTTATAGGGTACGTGTTCTAGGAGTCCTACCACATCGGTAAAGTGGCCTCAGCAGTCCCCTCCTTCCCCAGCCATCACCTTCCCATGAAGGGCTGTGAATCAGCATTGCCTCAAATGAGGAGAATTTAGTCAGAGGAAAGCAGAGAAATGTGGCTCAAATTCTGTCATTGTTACATAAACCCCTGCGCTGAACATCTGGAGAACATCTGAAGTTTAACAAAGCAGGCCCGCAGGCAGAGGCATTTTTGACCTTCCCTGTAATGGAAGCATAAAAATTGAGACTGAAAATAGGGGAGTAAATATAACCAGAAATGGAAGACAAAAATGGGTCCAGCATACGGGGGCCGACTTTGGCCCAAACACCCGACAAGGGCTCCTGCGATCCTGCCTGGACAGTGCACAAGTGTGGGGAGAGACAAGGCAACACGCCTAAACACAAGGCATTGGGCACTGCTGAAAAATCCCTGCTGGTCCCTGTCTTCTGGGGAAGACAGCTCTTTCACCAGGCTCTGTTTAAAACTGCATTTCTTCTGGGCAAACTGGAATTTGTAGGGAATGTTTAGATTTTTCTCATGGGTGAAACCGACAAACACTCCAGAACTGAGGCTTGGAAACCAACAATTTTTTCTGGTTTGGGATTTTCTTCCCCTTTCAGTAAAGGGAAAAAGCAAGGGCATGGTTGAGGCGGCGGGGAAGCACACAGAAGCAGGAAAAATCCCTCCTGCCACCTGGTTTTTTAGCAAAAAGCTGTAAACCAGCCCAAAGTCAGAGAGACCTTTCTCCAGGAGTCTTTTGCATCCCTGCATTTGACATGGCCCCACTGGGGTGTGAGGGGGGCATACGCCTGGGAGGGTGCAGGAGCTGTGCAGGGGGGCAGCCCCCTTTTCCCACCCYGCCTTGCTGGCAGCAGTACATCCCGCCAGCCGGGCAGCCCTAGCAGTAGGTGCGTAACCCAGGGGCTTGTCCGTATCATGTTCCCTTCCTTCATGGATGATTCACGTCGAGGACTGCAGCAGGCCATTGAGAAATATTTCTTTAGCTGTAACAATAACTGCCTTTATTAGGGGGCAGACGTGAAGGCATTTTTTCCTAACTTTCCATGGAGAGGAGAGCGGGACATCCGATACAAACTGCAGCCACCCGCAGAACCTCCCCAGAGGTGCTCCTCAGACTTTCCAGCTGTGAGTGAGGTGTCCCCAGCACTGCGGGACAGCCAGGGAGCCCAACAAGCGTCTCAACTGAGATGCTTGGCCAGGAGAGAGCATGACTAAGAGGAGGACATGAGACAAGGGGGAAGCAAGGCAGTGCCTCTCCGTTACAGAAACAGGACATGAATGTGGTCCACTGTCTGGGGAGCAAGTGACTGTGCATGCATCCACAGTGAAGGGTTGCAACAAGCCCCTGGGATGTACAGGTATGGCCTGGGAGCTTCCCCGAAGACAGGCACCCTTTAGAGCTATCTTAGGATGTAAAACACATGTTTGGGGAGCACTGAGCCTGGCAAAGCTGGATGAGATGTTTGATACCTCCACCACTAGCCCTGTCTGCAGAGCAGCACCCCCACGTGCCCGGGAAATGAGGTACTAAGGAGAGATGCTGAACGTAAGCTTCACCTGATGATCACCATCCCTCTGCACCTGGTCTTCTGGAAACAACAGTACCTACCTGTGTAGTTTTTTTTTTTTTGGCAGCCAGAAGGCAAACGGAAGCTGTGTAAGCATTTCCCATCCTTTGAGAGCTCAGTGCTCTTCTCATAAAATTTTTATGCACTATTTAATAGATGAAGAGAATTCACAGTACTTCTCAAATCCATGACATTCAATAATAGCCAGATTTGCAATGCAGAAGCAATAGATCTCTTTTCTTCTATCCCTTACAGTTTTATGTGAGAAGTTCTGCTGGAGTCCTCCCATTCCCCAGCAGCCTCTATTTTAGCAAGTGACTTTTTGAACATTTGGAGCCCTTGAAATTCAAGTCAGACAAACTTCCAACGAGATTGTGGAAAACAATTTATTTGACAAATTTCGGAAGTGGACAATTTTAGTAAAACACAGGCATAAAATAAAACTAACTCGTACAATGGGATTTTGGATACAAAGTAAAGAGTTTGGGATGCCGATACCTGGCAATCACTGTTGCTTTCTCAGAAGCGCATGAATTCATAGCAAGAGCACCAATGGAAGCGCTGAAACAAAATCTCACCCAGCCAAACCACATCTTCAGCATGGTCCTGGAAACAACTGTGTAAACACCAAGGGCCCGCATCACCCACGTAGTGATAGCACCTTTGTCAGTATATCCGTAGGGTGCGAGTCAAAGACCCTGGCAGATAATGGCAGCTTTTCCCTTGACTCTGCTGGGCTGTGGATGAGGCCCTAATTCAATATATAGTACAGTTAGTGGGTTTCCCTTGGGCCCAGGTGCCTAACTCCTAGCTGGTCCTATAGAAACAGTACCCCCAGAGAGCTCACTGGGAATTAGACAGCTTGGCACTTTTGAAAAAAAATATTAAAAAAAAAATCCCACTAACTGGGCTCAGAGAGATTTTCCAGAATGGAGCTTGGATCATAACGCAAGTCATCAGGTTATTCATGAGGTTCCTGGTTTCACTGTAGGACCATAAGATCAGTTAGTGAAGGAGTGCAGTTACGTAGTTTCTTCTAGGGTTTCCCCCCTCCCCAATGGCTGCTGTCCATCTTTCATTTGGTCAGTGCCCAGCCTCCCTGTCCTGAATGGGAGTGTCAGCGCAGAGGGATGCTCCACCACCCACCTCCAACCCCAGCCCTGGGAAGTCAGTGCCCCATGCCACRGCACTGGAGACCACAGATGCTTCCACTCAGCTTGGGTAATGCAGTCCAGCCCTCCCCCCCAAGCATGGGAGATATGAACCAAACCTGCCAGCTATGACAACGATCCCCTCTCAAAGCTTGCTGAAGCGTTGAACGTTTCACTTGAAGCACAGCATTGGGTTAGGACCATTGTGAGCTGGGCAAGCGCTCAGCTGATGTATGAAAGAAAGAAGCAAATGAACAAAAAAACCTGTATCTGGAAAGAGCATAATCAGCCTTATGAGACCAGGCTAGTCCTTAGTGGTACAAAATTCCTCATCCTGATTCTTTCTTGGCAAAAAACAGTRGGATGAGGTTGCTATTGGTGTTGTGGCAGCTTATTGCTATGTGTGCTTGTGTTTGCCTGCTCTGGGGAGGGAGAGGCAGTCATGGGCAGGGAGGGAAGTTTGAGGCTAACAGAGTAGAGATGCAGATGATGAAGCAGGGGGAGAAGGAAGGGGATTGTGCACAGCCAGGCTGTGGCACTATGGCTATCTGCATAGATGCAAATTCCTCAGGTTGGTCAAGAATACTGTTAATTTTTTTTGTTTCGTTGGTTTTCATTTTTAGGTGAGACAGAAGCAGGCATGGCCTTGGCAGAAACCCACCCAGACACTCAGTCAACAGCTATCTTCCTAGAGACAGTTTGGTAGAAGACGCCACGCAGCAGAGAGGTATAGTCGGGCACACGGAAGAGGTGGCGCTCCCCGTAGACCACATCGTAATCTGCACTCTTCCCTGTCACCAGGACACGGATGTTGGGCTCGTTGGCTTGGCTGCCCACTGCCAGCACGTAGATCTCGATGCCAGCTTCCTGAGCTTCCTGCACAGCCCTCTCAATGGCCCTTGCGGTGATCCCTTGAGAGTTGCCATCAGAAAACACCAGCACCCTCTTCTTCGCCCCAGCACGGGAGGACCGCTGGTACAGCCCTGTGATGTACCGCAGAGCAGCGTTGACGTCTGTGGCGTCATTAATGAACTCCATGTTGTCGATGGCTTTGGCAATGACCGTATAGTTGTACTGGAACTGAGCTTCCACTTTCTGCTGGTTCCTGCCGCTGTACTGGACCACTGAGACACGCACGGAGTCATCGGCAGGCTTGCCGGCCTCCAGGAACCGCTCCGCCAGCCGCTTCACGAACTTCTTGGTAGTCTCAAAGTTCTTGCTCCCCACGCTGGTGGAGCTGTCCACCAGCAGCGTGATGTCCGCCAGCCCGGTGAAGGTGACTGCAAGGGGAAAGGCCCAGGGCTCATTATGCTGTGTTTCTCCTCCTGCATCTTCCATGGAAAGCCGGTGAAGTCACCGGCTATCTTGCAGGCTTCCTGCCTTGTCAGACTTGGGAAATCCCCACTCTCTGGGTATTTGCTAGCTTGGTTTCCCCTACCCCAGTGCTGTCCTACACTTGTCCTTTTACCCTTTCATTCCTTCTTTTATTCAGTTTACGACAGGCTGCATTCCCAGGTACTTATCTGGCTTAGATAATCTAGTGACTCTCGTTGCTCAAATACAGTGCTGTCCTTGCATGTCTGGGGAACCACTTCATCACCCGAGGCTGGCTTCTTTCCATGACGAGTTTGAGGACTGTATACGCTTCTGACTTGGAGGTATACCCACTAAACTCCTCCCTGTACTCACGTTTCAAGCACCTTTCTCAAATATCCCTGTCACAGTGCTGATTCTTCCTGGTGCTCCCACCATCACATAGCAATTGATCTCATTACCTGCCTCAGCTAAAGCCTGTGAAGGCTAAAATCTGACACAGCTTCCTCTCTAGGTTTGAGGTGCCAGAAAAGCAACTGTCTAGGCTTTTCCCCCAGGTGCTTTGGGCTGGCGTGTGTGTGAGAGACCCTGCGAGTGTCTGACAAGGCTTGCTCACTTCTACAGCCCAGGAGCCTCCCTGTTGCGAGAGGTCTCCAAGCTATGCATTCCCACAAATACAAACTCCCACTTCCCCCACCACAGCACCCACAACCCCTTCGTGTGGCACGAGGAGTCAATACTCACTTGGGCAGGTGTAGTCTGGACATTTCTTCTCTGTTAAGAAAATGAGAAAGAGTAACGTCACCAGCTCACCCAGGAAAACCACTTCTCCTATAGCTTCCCATGGAGCCACAGAAGGGACAAACGCTCACCTCGGTCACAGCCACATCGTGCAAGGTGCTGTGCAAAGGCTATAAACGTGCACCAGAAAGCGCAGAGGTGCGTGCTTGAAAAATGCTGTGGACAGAGATGTCCTGCAGCAGGAGAGGACCTGGACCTGGCTGCAAATTGTTCTGAGACACAAGATGTCCTTGTCCCTTATTTAAGGGCGTTATTTGAACGCCGTTCTCTTCCCTCAACGCCTGCTTAAGAGCATGACTGAGGGAAGGCAAGGGAGGGCGGCCTGCATCCCTCACCCTTTGGCTGAGGCAATCCTCTCTACCTTCCTTATTGCCTCCAGCCACAACCTTTCACCCACCTTGGCAGACGTATGAGGTGATGTTCTGCAAGAAGGTGTCATCCAGGAGCTCGGCGTAGTTGTCCCTTTGAATAGACAGTCCTGGCCTGGTCGGTCTGCTTAAACAAGCAATGTCATTCAGGTGATCTGGATTTGGAGGGTTCCGGAAAATGTCGCCTATCCCAAGGGAAACCACCTGCAGGGAAGTTAGTGTCCATCACCGGACGCATTCATCACCTAATGCATTCATAAACTTGAATGCCTGTCACTTTGAGAGAGTGCTTCTAGTGACACGTGTCTCCCCTGCCCTAGCCTTGGGTAGCAAAGACTTGGAGACTCCCAGAGATCCTGCACTACTCTGATGCACAGCTGCTGTGTGGTGGTTCCCTGCAGGCAGGGAGCTTCCCCTGTGCCCTTACCGGGGTGACATCGCACAGAGAGTTGAGCGGGGTAGGGTCCCGCAGCGTGTCGGAGCGTCCGTCTGTGATGACGATGGCGACGCGCTTGTCAGAGGTGAATCTCCGCAGCAGGTTGTCCTTGGTGAACTGCAGGGCTTCTCCGGTGTAGGTGCCCCCAGCTATCCATTTCAGATTCTTGACTGCCCTGCAAGCACAGACACCAGTGAGCCTGCAAGCCCTGCCCCATGGATGCTGAAGAACACGTATCTCTGACATGCTTGCAAGGCAAGGCAACATCCCTGCATGGGGCTTTGGGTGGAAAACTGGTAAGCTCCTTGGCCTCGGCACCATCTACAATGCCACCAACCGCTACTTTCCACTAAAGAACATTCAGCATCCTTGCAGTTGCAGGAGCTGCTGGCCTGGAGATGGAGACTGGGAGTTGAGTAGGTGTCCCTGGGTCAGGTCTCTGCATGATGCGCCGAGACCCCACAGACTCACTGTTTGAGTGCCCCGATGTTGTCTATGTTGGTATCCCCCATGGCCACCAGCTCCTGTGTGTTGTCGTGGCTGTACTGCACAACGCCCACACGGGACTCCCCAGGTTCAAACTGTTGGAAAAAACAGAAGCCAGTTAGGGTCAGATACCTCAGGGGGTCCTGGAGAGCTCAGAAATCCTGCTGGTGGTTTGTACTGAATGCCTTCATGGCAGGCTCTGCTGCCTCTCCTCTGCCTTATTCCAGGCAGAAGGAGCCCCAATAGGAGTGGATGCACATGGGCACCAATTTGGTGAGCCAGTCAGTGAAACAAGACCCAAACCCAGGTTTCCTGGCTCAGTGGTCTCAACACAAGCCATAGGCCATGGTGGGTGGCTAGGAATAGATCTTTTTTCAAAACTTCTGTTTTTCTTCCAACACAGTGGTTTTGCTGCCCAGCTCTATCCTTTCTGCTTGTTACCGGCTCTTTGCCAGCCAAAGAGACCCATGCATGCCTGCACAAGTGTCCAACGGCAGGTCGTTGTGGCTTTACAGCCCGTGTGCTACAGATGTGTCTGGTTATATCTTAAGGAAAGACTGGATCCCAAACATCCCTTCCAAATCACAGAGGTAAACAGAATTTCCCATGCACAGCAGGTTACCAGGGAAGAGTTAGGAGAGTAAGCATTTGTGTCCCTCTTCAGACTGAAAGACTCACTATTGGGACAATATTGCTGTTTTGGGCCGCAAAGGTCCTTTTTAGTAGTGTGCTTAACTGGTAACCTAAACCCAAGCTTGGGGGCAGACAAGGGTGCCTGGGGGCCTGGCCATCAGGGAGCTAGGGGAAGTTGCAACACACCTCATGTGTTATCTACTCCAGCCACCTGAAATGCTCATCAGGACAAGGAAGAGACTGAGAGACTGGTTGATCAGGCGAATGCTTTATGAGCCATCTGCTCTGGGACATGGAGAAAGAGTTCACAGCCACAGCAGGCAGAGTCTCTTTGCCCAGAAAGAGTGAAAATATCTATATTTTGGGACAAAAACCTGCTGTCTCATCTCCGTCACTTTATGAATCTGGGAGGAACCAAGACCCACCCCAGCTACACACTTGAAGCTAAGCCTTGTGGAGGCTCTTTGAAGTGGAGGCATCTCCCTGTTTTTCTGCTTGCAGTGAAAAATAAGTGAGTGCACACAAGTGTATCCTGGCACTCGGTGGAAATCTCACCTTCACACGCTCGTCCTTGCTCAGGCGGTCAATGACTTTGATGATGAAGTCCTTGGCAATCTGGAAGTTCTGCAGGCCGATGCTCTCCGAGCTGTCCAACACGAAGAGGAGGTCGACGGGACCGCAGGTGCACTCTGCAGCAAGGCACAGGAGTGGAGGGGCTTGTGTTTTCTCTCTGAGCAGCTCGCTCAGACAGCACATTTTGCAGGGAGGCATACCAAAGCAAGCAGCTGATGTCTGCTGTTAGTCCTGACCAGGTGGGTGCCTGTGCCCTATCTAGCAGCAAAGCACAGTGTAAAATAAAGCGGCAAAATAGCTGCATAGGAGACTGGAGAGTCAGTTTACTAATTTTTCCATTTACATTTTGCTCAGCGCCCCTTATAAGACACGTAGCATTTCTGAGCTGTGAGTACCCTTAAAACACCCAGTAATTATTCCAAAACCCATTTCCTCATAAGCCTTCTCACTTCTTCCATTCACCCAGCCCAGGAGGACAGAGGTGACACTGGTGGGCTGGAGGAGGCTGACTCAGCTTGCTCCCCTCTTTCCCATGGCTGAAGGACATCATGTGCCCTTGGCTCTTCCTTCAAGCTTTTGGACTGCAAACCCAACCCATCAGGACAGCATCAGAGAAAAAATCCAGCATATTTCTCTGCAGACCAGCACAGGATTTGGAAGGAGGAGGACAGAACTGGATCCACAGCATGCCCTGAACTGACGTTCCTTTCAACTGCAAAAAAGGTGGAGAAAATCCGCCTGCAGTTTGCTGGCACAGGGCACCTCGACAACAGTTTTCCAGTTGTAGGACCCAGCCACAGCAGCCTCTGAATCCACGCAGCACCCTCAGGGAGAGCTCGCTGCCCTCCCCTGCCTTGCTCGTGCTTGGTCCTCCCTCCCAGGCTCTCAACATGTCTCCATAGCAGAAGGCAAGGAGCAGGGAAAGGGAGGGGTGCAAGCAAGGAGAAGGGCTAGCAACTGTTTGCAGAGCAACTTTTCCAAGTAACACTCACCGCAGCAAGCTAGAGGAGAAGGGAGAGAAAGAGAGAACGTTAAAACGCTTGACACAAGGGTTTTTCACACACTAATGCAGACTGCAGGTTTGTGTTTCTGCAAACCCAAAGACACCTGGTCTGGACAATTTAAGCTCATGGAGGTTTCCCTCCTGTTTGAAATATCCGGATCTCTCTCCTGTTTTCAGATTGTGATTCCCCGACCTGGAGCACTGCATGCAGCAGAGCTCTGTTTCTGCACATGTTGATGCATTCTTATTTAAATAAAAATAAAAGCTAATCCTGGAGGGATTAAGTAAATCACTAGAGTATGGAGCTCAAACTCAGTTCCCTAAGTACCCTGCGTCCTTCCAGCACTTCATTACTGGCTGTGGGCCAGAAACCCTTTGCTGCACGTGTGTACTGCTGCTCCCCATGGCAGGACACCCCAGAACAGACCTCCGTTTCCCAAGGGGAAAAGTCAGGCTCTGCTATTTAAGAAAAAAACATTGTAAAATGGTCCACACAAAGATTTTGCACAACTTTGCACAATTCCCTGAAGGGTAATTGCGTGTGTCCAGAGCCACAGACACAGCAAACCAGTCTGCAGCATGCACAAGTGAAACAGAGTTGCACAACCTACTCTAGAGATGGGGCTGGAAGTCCCTGGGTGAAGAGAAGGGACAGCAATGTGCAGAAGATTTGCCTCTTTTGGGTTGCTGTCCTAGCTGCAGGGAGGGCCTCCCGCCTCTCCACCAGCTCATTGACTTAATTGTGACTCGTGGCTGCCTGGGGATAGCCCTGCTCGCTGGGGGCCAGAGAAAAAGCAGCTACCTCCTGCTCAGCGAGGAGCCGAGCAGGGTGGGAGGAGCAGTACAAGGATACTCACAGCACATCTTCATGATGATGTCCAAGATTTCACATTCCTGAAAACAGAGGTAAAGAAATGTTTAATAACAGTGAAGGCAGCTTCCTGGCTCCCAGGTGTTGCCCACCACCCCCGCTGCTGCTTTGTGCCCTCAAAGCAGGTCCTGATCTGGAAATGAGTGGTGTGCAAGTGGGGCTCACTACAGAGGGGACTGGCTGGTGATGGACTGGCATGAAGGAAATCTGGCCAGTGAGACTCGCCAGGACAGCCACCACCCAGCCCGGGAGCATGAGGGCCCCCCTGCAGAGACCCCCTCCCAGGAGCCATCATGCAGGGCAGGGGAAGCACAGAMCAAGCAGCACCACGATCCTGTCCCACTCACATCTGGTCCTGGAGGCCCCACAGGTCCTGGTGGTCCCTGTCAAACAGAAGCGTGGAGAGAGCAGTTACAAGAGCAGCCAGTCCTGTCTGCAGCGTACTCTGCCAATACCTTGCTAAGCAATGCAGAGTCTGGAAAAGTCTCTTGGCTTCCCAGTTGCTGGCCCCTGCACTGGGCTTTGAGCAGGTACATCTGCTTGCTTGCACAGGGGTGGGGGGAAGAAGACCCACTTCCACGCGTGCCATGCCTACCAAAGTGGGAAGGCAAGCTTTTGCTGCAGGCAGCRAGCACACACACCATGTGTGACATGGCTTGGCATTGTCCCCACAGCACCCAGGGGATGGATGGATGGATGCCATTTGCTTGGAAGATGCCTCTCCTGTAGCCTCCAGGCCAACTGAGGCAACGCAAGCAAGTGGCGACTCAAAACGAACTGAAATACTTTCAGGGTCAGGATGGCCACTCCGAAAGGCTGCTTGCCCTTACAGAACCTGATCGTATGAGAATACTTGGCTCATGAAAAAGCACAAGTGCCTGTATTTTCTGCCCTGATTTGGGATGAACAGGATTTCAGAGACCCGTGTACCAGGCTGCAGCAGCAGGTTTTCAAACTGCCTTGCTCCTGCTGTGAGCAGGGCCAAGCACAGCAAGTCTGCGGCAAGCCCTGCTGTTGGGATCTCCATCAGCCYGGCACTCTGTGCTCATCGGTGCAAACCCTGCCAGGGTCCTTACTTACCGGGCGGCCTTCAGGTCCCCTGTGGCCCTTTGCTCCTTTGATGCCCCTGGGGCCAGGGGTTGGATTCTGGAATGAAAACAAAACCAAAATCCACAAATCTGTTTGTGTCAGGGTGCAGCACCTTCCCCTCCAGATGTCTGCTGAGCCCTGCTTAACCACAAAAATGTTATCTGAGATTGCTGTACCCAACCAAATGAGTTAGGACTTGGGAGGCTTGGGATGGACACTAGGAAAATCTCCCTCCACAGGACAGTGGTGCAGCACAGGTGCAACCATTGGTGCTGTCTGGAAGCATACAAAACCTTGCAGAGATGATACCCACCTCAACCTAGCAGATCTGGAGGTTTGCCAGCCATAAGCTGTAGGACACAAAATGAACATCTGGAGAGAGCTCCCCTTGCCATCAGACACTGCTCAGCGGCAAAGGGTGCTTGCAGACTTACAAAGTCTGATGGGCTCTGACCCACAGACAAGGTACTGTTAGAGACCCAGCCCAAAGCTCCTGCACTGTGTTCACAGAGAAAGATGATTCAGCTTTATACAGATTACTCACATCATTGCCAGGATCTCCAGCTTCTCCTTCATCACCTTTAGGACCGACATAGCCTTTCGTTCCCTGAAAAACAGTACAGAAGAGACACCTGCATGGACAGCTGTTGTTAGTGTGGTGAAGTTGGTGCTGGCATGCAGTGACCTTGTGAGAGCTGGCTTGGAAGGGGGGTGAAGAGCAGCGTATAGGCTCCCTAGCACCAAACTGCAGTGCTATTGAGGGAGAGAGCTTCTTAGGTGGCTTTCACTGTTATAACACCATCCACCTCCCCCTTGGGTGGCACTCCCAACCCCAAACTCTGGCTCCGGGGCTGCGTTGGAGAGCATTCAGCCCAGGCTGCTGTCCTTGGATGTTACTACCAGTGCACCAAGGCAGGACACTTCCACCAGAAGCATCCACTGCAGGGAGAAGTGGGCAGAAGGAAAAGAGGGCTTTGGAGGAGCAGGCTGCTTCAGGGAGCCCATTTCACCATGCAGCTGATGGAGAGGCTCTAGGAGCCAAACCACCGGCCAGGGCAATTTCTGTTCAGTGTATGAGGAAGCAGCAGACTTACGTTAATGCCAGGGTCACCTCTGTCTCCTGGCTGCCCCTGGGGATGAAGGAAAAGAAGCATGTTAGGTTGGACAAGCAGAAATAATGGTCTTACAGTTTCAAAGCAGCACAAAAAACTTACTGGGGCGCCTGTGAATCCAATCGTGCCGTTCCCAGGAGGGCCATCCTCCCCCTGGAAAGGAAGGGAGAAATATGTGAGGTAATGAAAAGCAGACCCCTTAGATAGCATGGCAGCAAGATCCTGCCCTCCTTGGACAGTTTATCTCCACAGCAAAACATCTGTGCAAAAAATATGCGACTGGTGGGTTGGACACTGGTGCAGGCAGGTAAAAAGGCCATCTTGCTTGTGCGTGACCTGCACAGCCACTGAGAGGAGAGTGACRCTGTCCCTCTCAGAGACTGGGGATATGGCCACAGGCTGGAAACAGACTGGGAATTATCAGGTCTCTGTTGCTGGAGGTGCCAAAATATGTCTCTTTGAGCCTGCAGATGTGACGCATATTCAAAAGCAGGCTGCTTGCAAATTTTCCCAGCATCTCAGCTGTGTATGAATGTAATTTCTTTTCTCCCTGAGTTGGATCATGCTGTGCGGAACCAGCCTGTTGTACATCCTTTCCACATGGCCTGCAATCCCCCAAACAAATACCACTCACCCTTTCACCCATCAGGCCAGGGTCTCCAGGCAGCCCAGGTGCTCCAGGCAATCCCTTTGGGCCCTGGAAGGAGCAGAAGAAGCAGTCAAGCATTGCACACCATCCTTTGAGCTGGGAAGACAATGCCTTCTGAGGCGACCTGCTACCATCACGAGCCCATCACAGGAAATGTTTTGCTTATACAAGAGCAATGCAAAGCCCACAGCTGGGCTTGGGATTCAGCTTGCTCCCTGCCCTGGGGATCAAATCTACTGGCAGATTCAGGTGGCTCGGAGAGCACTTCCCCCAGCTTCTGTGATGGGAAGCCACATGGCTTGTGGTGTGGCTATACCCTCTCCACGAAATGGCCTCTGGGAGGCGGGGAAAAAGGCAGCCATGGCCTTAAGGACCCATGAAAAATGCCTCGATGTGTCTGCCAGGAAGCTAGCACCTGAGTTTGTACCTACAACAGGTTTCCAAGATCCAAGGGATTTAGGGACAGCCCTAACGGGCAGCGTCTCCTGGTCTTCCCTTCATTCCTTCCCCCTAGAAGATGCGGTGATGAAGCAGCACTGACCTCATTGCCGCGGGGGCCGTCGTCTCCCCTGTAGCCCTTGGGTCCTGGGGGTCCAGCCTCGCCCTAGGGAAATACAAAAAGCTCTCACAACAGGGATTTTCTCTTGGTGCTGCTCCTGCCCTGAAGGGCTGGTCCCTTCATTTYGTGGTGTGGTGGGTGGGGGCATCCGCCTCGTGCCTCGCACCCATCAGTGAGTCACCTCYGCCTTGGCCAGCCTCACAAGAAAGGACCTATTGACAGGGGTTAACGCAGGTGGAGAGATGCTTCAGGAGCTGTGCCTGGCTCCCCCTGTCCCACCCTGCCTTCCCCTGCCTGCACAGGCTGCAGCTCCCCAYGCTTCCTTACACCCTGCTTTCTCCGCACAGCCCCGTTGGAGGCAGCCCTGGCCAGATCCCTGCTGAGCGTGAGCCAAAACAAGAAATTTTCTGGGCCAAGGTGTGACACTGCAGGCGTGGGTTGAACACCATGTGGCTTTCAGTGGCAGCCAGGCTGTGGGAGGGAGCAGCCTCCGAGCAGAGCCTCCAAGGCCCTAAAAGCCATCCCTCTCCTCCACACCTCAGTCCAGTAACAGAGGACCTGGTGGGGAAGAGGACCAGGGAGGCAGGGATGATGCTTTCTAGCAGCAAAGCACAGCTGGGTTGCACAGTAGCATCTCATCAGCTGTGACAGAGGTGCCCCTGGGGCAGAGAAYGGTCCTTGGTGGAGCACGCCACCCTGAAGGTGACACAGACCTCCCTCCACAGAGGCCCTCCCCACACCTTAGGGCTCGGACACGTCTGGGTCAAAGCTGGACTGGCCAAGGCCCTTTCGTGGCTCCGGGGAGTTTCTGTCCTCAGGAGGCTACAGAGCCCTGGCAACGTGTGCTGGAATGGACCAAAGCTGTCTCTCTGCCACATCCCATCTGGGCAGTGGCTGCTCGCTCCATCAGCTGCAGGGCTGGCCAGAGACAGCCAGAGACAAAAGAGGAGGCAGGAGGAGATTTTTTTTCCTCCAAGAGCTCCGACAGATGTCCAAGGGAGCCCCTTCACCTTCTGCTCGGTGCCAACAGACCTTCGCGGGGTTTACTTGCCAGGAGATTGGTAATGATGGTGGGTAATGATTGGGTAATGATGCTCTTGCCCACGGGTCCAAACGCTTGAGCAAGGCAGCATCTCAGGTGAAGCCGGGTGTGCAACCAGTCCCCAGGTGATGGAGATGACAGAGGTAGGCAGAGGGAAGGCAGAGAGCAAGCTGTGGCAGGAGAAAGCGATGGCTTGGCAATTGGCCCCTCCAGCATCGCTGCTGTAGGCAGCGGGCACGCCAGTTCAAGACTCCCAACCTCTGAAATGTTTCCTGCGACAAGCCACGTGACTGCAGTCTCCTGGCAGGCAGAAGGCAGCACTTGCTCAACGGTACCTGGGCTTCAGCATCGCAGCGGTGCGTGCCCAAGAGCTTCCTCCATATTTTCAGTGCATCAGCAGCACCTCTGAGCTTTTTGGGAGCTGCCTCAGTGCAGTGGCTCAGCCTAGCCCAGCTTTGCAACCGCTGTCTCACCACCTGAAAGCTGAGGAAGCTGAAATCCCCTCCAGCTGTCATCTCTGCTCCTCTTCACACGACAGCGGCTGGGAGAAGCTGGTGCCAAACATCCATGCACGCCACACACACCCTTCTTCCAAGGAAAGGTGTACATCAGGGTGCAGAGGACTTAAAATTACACAGTGCAGTGCAGAGCACTAAACTGCTCAAAGGCATGTGACCTTATTTCTCCACAAAAGCCCAGAAGAGAGAAAGCTGGGAAGGAGGGACGGGAACTCATGATCATTCACATCAGCCAAAGCTGGATCCACGGCACCCTTGGCTCGCGCTGGCCGTACATGTCCTCACTGCAGTATACAGCGCAAATCCCCCATGGCCCTGGAGGAGTTTATGAAGATGCAGGATTTTGGGTCGGGAAATGTCCACTACCTTTCTGGGTGTGACAAGAACTGCAGGAGGGATGGGCACCATGGCCAGGAAGAGAGGAACCACCAAACCTGCCCATGAGGATCAGGGAAAGAACATGCTGACCTTTAGCTTCTCTCGGACAGAAAGAGGATGAAAGGGAGTCACAGGTTAGCGGGAGCCCTTTCCCCTTGCCAAGAGAAATACGCTGTAAGAGCCAGAGCTTGCAGATAACACGGCTTAAAAAACACTTGTGTTTGCCAAAGTCCTACTCTTGCCCAAGCCCAATTACGCATTTATTTTTAATTTGGCCAAGCAAAAGCATTCTTCCTCAGCTTATGGAAAATACATCCTCGCTTTGCAACTGCTTTTGAAATCTCCCTGGAGCGGTGGAGGCGCTGGGGCAGTCTCTGGTCTGGGGAGGCATCGGAGCTGCTTCTGTAATGCTCCCTCTCTGACAGGGGTTTGACTCAAGTTCATTGCTGGGGAGGGAAAACTAGTGTCCCACAGGCTCAGCAGGGACAGCAGGGAGACCGTTCTTTCTCCTTTCTCCTCCTCCTCCACACCAGTGAAGGCTGGCTGGAGGCAGGATCTATCCTAGTTGGGCTCCCCACCATGCTTGCACAGCTTCGGCTCCCAGGCTTGCCTCAAATCTCCACCTTACCTCTGTCGTCTTCTGCACAGTCCTTCTCCTGCCTTGAACCTGGAATGAGCGCCTACCACACGGAGAGCAGCTCCAGTCCTTCCTCCTTCACTGGTGTCAGCCTGCAGCACCGGTCCATTACATGCACATATCCAAAGAGCTGCCTTCCTACCAGGGCCACCCTACCAAAATGACACCTCTCACCACGGCAGTGCCCAACAAGCTGGATGCTGCCAGACGCTCTTTGGTTGTGGCAGGAGATCAGCTCAGCTACAGACAGTAGGATCTGGACAATCCTCCTGTGTGAATTTGGTGCTCTTCACTAGCATGAGACAGGCTCAAGGGAAGCCCGACTCCAGGCAAGCACAACCCTGGCACAAGCACGTCCTCTCCCCAGGCTGCAGCATGGTGCAGGTCTGCCGTGGGGGTCACCCGTGSTGGGAATAACGTGAATGCAACAGCGGCCCCTTCATGGCTGTCCTGCATTCCAGATCTCCTTCAGGGCTCTTCAACACTTGGTCGACCATAAAGGAGTTCAAAAGCTGTCTCATCTTTGTCCGCATGCTGGTGTCCATGCTTCACCCCTTGTGGAAGTCCTGTTCCCAGTGTGGGAATGCTTGTCTCAATACTTCCCTGTATCTTGGGCTCTGTCAAAACTCTGATGGTATGGGTAGGCGGGGAGTTGTCCCACAGAGCCCYGTCCAAGGGTGATGTCAAAGCATGCTTGCTCAGGTGCAAAGACCCTGTTGGCCATTGCAATCAATGCTATCACCATGGAGGATTGACCCAGCAACATCTCCCGACCCAGAGTTATCGACTGGGAGCTGGGTACATCTTTGGGAAGAGCGAACCTTTAATTGTGAAGGGGACAGAAGCCTTCCTCAGGCTGGAGGTAGCCAGCTCTGCTCTCCAGAAAGCCTGTGGGGTCTAAGATCTGTTCCTTGAGGCACATGAGGACAAGCAGACCAGGAGGAGGGCCCAGACCTTGCAGCAAGCAAACTTGAGGAACGTTGGCTTTGGGACAGACTGTCTCTGCAGATGCCAAGGGTGTCAGCGACACCGCTGGGGCCCYGTCAGGCTATCCTCACTGACACAAGATGTCTCATTGACTCCCTTGACTGAGGTGAGCAGCGTCTGGCCCCAGGCCTGAACATTTTGTGCGTTGCTGCAGCTTGCACTTGCCAGTTTCCAAATCTGTCACACGTGTTGACATCTGTTTCCATGGGATTGGGAAGTGGYGTGGAGGTTGCTCTGTCCCCAGCCCAGCAGCCAAGTCTCCATTTTTTTAGCCCTGTTCATATTCTGGATTCTCCTAGAAATCCCTGCCCCTCTTCACCAGCTTTGCTACCCAGTCTGGAAGATGCTGAAAACTTGCCCTAAGATGCCATGGCATCAGTTAAGCCCCCTACCCCATTCTCCCCGCTGCCCCAACCATGTCCATCTGGGATCCAGAAGGTTAATCCAAGCTCTTACCTGGTCGCCAGGTGGTCCGAGGGGTCCTTCCCGCCCTTGGTCACCAGGTGGTCCAGGCTCTCCCTGAAAATGCACACAGAGGGCATGAGAAACTCAAAGAGGGACAGGTGTAGGGTGCAAAGGGCCCTGCATGCAATGGGGAGCAGGGATGCAGCACTGATATCACATGCTGGATAGAAATGCAGTCATCCAAACAGGGAGGTTTTCAAGGCAGATTCAGGAGTTAGGTAGGAAACTATCAGAGGTGTGGGGAGAGAAAGACAGGCTAGCGTGGCCACCTTGAAGCCAAGAAGATAGCCTTAAGAGGAAGACCTTCTGAAGGATGGGAGTGCTTGCCTCTGGGTGACAAGTTTCAGCCCATTTTGTGCCAGAAAAGCAAATGCCTGGAGAGATCCATCTTGCAAGGTTTCTGCAGATACACAGACCTGGCCCTGGCCCCAAGACCATGTAGTGGCTTTTCCCAGCCACACTCTGCAACCATGGCTGCTTTTCTAAAGCAGCTCCTGCCCTGGGCAGTCTGCATGGAGAGGAGCTGCTGTCCCCATGCATGGGCAGAGACCAGGCTAGCAGCCTCCTTCCTCCACCCCCTCTTCCTCCAGCCTGCCATCCCTGTGGAGCTAAGGAKATTTCCAAGGGAATGAGCCAGTGGATGGGGACGGACGTCCTCACCTCCCACTGCTGATGCTCTCCCCTCTCCTTTGCTAACACTCAGCACCCTGAGCTGGGTTAGGGCTGTTTGCAGAGAACTGACAGCCCAGGAGAGCCTGGAAAACCTGAGTCTGGGTGTTTTTGCACCCCAACAGCTCCAATAGTAGGAAATGCCCAAGGGTTGGACACGGCTCAGTTCCACTTTCACTTAACCAATGTGGAAAGGGATAGCCTTCCACCAGTCCAGCAGAGCTGCATCCCAACAGGGCAGTGTGTCTGCCAGACCTGGGCTGGCTCCGGGGCACCTTCCCCATGTAGACCCACGGCCAGGACCGAGCAAGCCAGGGAGGCAAAAGGAGAGCCAGGAGGCACAGCCCCCCATCCCTGCAGCCCAAGGGCCAGGAACTTGCAGCAAGCAATTCAGAAGAAAGCTTTCCCCCCTGCGAAGTGGAGTGTTACCCCTTACAGGGCTGCGCAACAGCTAAGCACAGAGCTCTGCACCTCACAGCCAAGCCACCCCAGAGATCAGCCAGCACCAAGTGCTGCAAGACAAGTATCTTTGCACGAGGTGCTGCTCTGCCTGCAGCCCTGGGATGTGGGGGCCAAGCAGCCCCCAGCTCACGGGGGAGGGAGGCGTTCAGAAACTCCCCGTGACAGTCGTACCTGACTTAAAACTTTGAGGAAAGTGGTTGAAAGCTTGGCGACCTAAAGCTGTTGTTTGCAAGCTAGAAGCTTCCAGATGCCTAAGCCAAACAGTAAATATAAAACACAACTTCCAAAGGGCCCTGAGCACCGGTGGAGACGTTTCTGGCGAGGTTACACAGCCTCGTGCTTGGACTAAAACTTGGAAGGAAGCAGCCCATCGTCTGCTGAACAATTTAACTCCAGGACACTGGTGTGCCTTCATCTCCTGCGCACATCTGCCCCGCACACCACGTGCGGCAGCACTGCCGCTCCCTGAGCGGTAAACAGGAAGGTGGATGCTGCCAGCAGCCCCCTGCCAGAGCTGCCCCCTCCCCAGGGCGGACCTCTGCCCCCGGCTCCGAGCTGGTGGTGGGTACTGGCTGTCCTCGCTGCAGGGACAGGGGAAGAGCGGTGCGGTGGTGGCTGCCCAGCAGTGCTGGGACACGGCTGGCCACCCGCCGGGATGCTGCTGCTGGATGCCCTGGCTCCCGCCCCCCCCACCGTGCGCAGCAGCACCCCTCATCCCTCCCCGGCATGCGTCCACCTCTGCCGCTTGCCACATGTTTGTCCTGGCCTGCCGTGGGCTCCTGCCTGTCCCTCCCATGCTCGCGCTCAGTGACTCACCCCCGGCAGGCAGGAAAAATACTTTCCTAGTGACTCCCACCCCAAAGGGGAGGGAAGGGTGTTCCCCCTCCTATCCACACCCACACACGCTGCCCTGCCGCTAATGGCACCTGTGTCCTCCTTCCCGAGCCACCCATGCAGCCCCCGAGCGCCCGGAGGAGGACACCTTGTCTCTTTGCTCTCCATCAACTGGTTTTGCAGCCACGAGGCAGGGGCTCTCTGCCTGCTCTTGGCTTGCTGGGCACGCTCTCCTCTGGGTTTTGGCTGTTTGGCGATTAGCTGCCAGCTTGAAGGGGCGATTGCTGGGGGACAACGGCAGGTCCCCCCCAGGCTGGCAGGTAAAGGCACTGAGCCTGCCTGCTGCCCCACAGGCTAGTGGAGTTAGCCACTGGGCACCTATTTCCAGCCCCTGGCTGCCAAGCATGACCCCGTTTGCAAGCAGACACTGAAAGCCACCCCGCGGACACAGTTACCGGCTCTCCTCTTGGCCCACGGTCGCCTGGCGAGCCCGGGGGGCCTCTTTCTCCATTGCTGCCCTGCAAGGAGATGGTGGGAACACAAAATCAGGACCTGCTCCCAGCAGGAGCAAAGCCCTCCCTCATTGCCCACCTCTGAGTGGGCTCACCCCCAGCCCTCCTCCTCCTCCGCAGGGTACCAGCCCCTGCCTGTGCCCTGCTGGCACAGTGCCCAGCAGCAGTGCCCTCACTTACCCGTTCTCCAGGAGGACCATCTGTGCCTGGAGCGCCCTGTCGAGAAACAACAGGGGTGGTCAGGCGGTGGGGATGGCTGGCAAGCATGCACGGGCGGCATCATGGGCACGGGCAGAGGACTCACCTCGTCACCCGTCTCTCCTACTGGTCCAGGCTCACCCTGGTTTCCAGGCGCGCCCTGCGTGAGCAAGCCACAAGGGTGCAAACGAGACAAGTCAGAAGGTTTTGGAGCAAAGCCCTGTGCGCTTGCAGAGCCTTGGGCAAGCTCTGCTTCAAAGCCAAGGCTGGAGCAGGGGACCTCTCCCTCTCACAGAGGGCAGAGGATGCTCACGCATGGGCGTTTCACCCACCTTCTCTCCAGGGCTGCCAGGAATCCCCTGTCGGCCAGGTTTTCCGTCATCCCCAGGCTCCCCCTTCACAAGGACACAAGGCACCGTCAAGACTGTATCCAGTGCCCAGCGGTGGATTTTGGCTCCCACGGCGCAGAGGCCATCAGGAGCTCCGGTGCACCCCAAGCCCCTTTCTGGGCTGTGGTCTCTTCCCAGGGAGCTCTCCACCCCCAGCAGATCCCCCCGCACTCCACCTGCCCAGTGCGAGCCACCTTTTCACAGCAGCCCCCCAGTATTGCAGGGATGCTTATGCCAGGCTTGTGGGCACCCGCTAACCTTGGGCATGCTGGGAATCACACCGGCCAGATCTTACTGTGGGTGATGGGCAGCATCCTCTAGCATAGGCTTGCCCCCAGACAGTGCAAGGAGGCCAGCAATGTGTCAATCGCCACCTCTCCCTCTTGCAGGAGAGGGATCCGAGCACCCCTCCTTCTGTGTTGGACTGGGCAGAGTCGCTCACCTTTCCTCCCTTGGGTCCGTAAGCACCAGGATCTCCCTTCGGTCCAGGTGGACCTTGAGCTCCCTGTTGAAAATAGAGGCAAGCGTCACTGAAAACCAAGCCGGTATCACTACCTGCGGGAAATTGGGCATGGACTGAGCATCCTGGCAGCCTGGCCTGCAGCTCCCTAGTGGGACAGACAGGAGGGACATGTACTCAGGAGTGACACAGGGATGCGTCGCAGGAAGCGACTCTTGCACCATGGAGCCATGCAAGCAACACTGCGGCCATGTTGCTGAAACACTGCAAAACTGAGCGTGCTTCTGCAGCTCAGAGGAAAATGGCAGAAAAGATGGTTGTTGGGCTGCTGTGGCTGGACCACAGTGACGCTGGTGCCACCATGGATGTGTCATCCTGGGAGCACGGAAACAAGCAGGGAAACTGGAGAAATGCAATGGCAGAATAATACTTTCCAGAGCCCTCCAAAATCTCCAACATTTTCTGGGTGGCTGGTCACAGCAGGCTGAAATTGGTTAATCCTGGGCTTGCCTATCTGGCACTGAGCTCTTCTTTGCTGAGTTCCCTGTGCTGAACAGCGTCCAGCCAAACGCTCCCCCAGCGTGCAGCTTCCCAGGCAGCCCTGCACAATGGGGGACAGCTTCCAGGCAAGGACAATGCAGACTGCCCCAGGGACACCCCTGAGATGCCATGTCTGAGATGAGCATTGCACGTCTAGAGGCGTATTTCCAAGTGCGGCAACTCCCTCCTACAGCTCCCCTTCTTGGGGGGGCTCCCCATTTCCACGTGCCATCATGGCAGACCTGCTGCGCTGGTTCATTCACATGCAAGGGGCACCCACAGGGTACGTACATCGAATCCGGGTGAGCCTTTGCAGCCAGGTAGCCCAGGGTATCCAGCTTCACCCTGTCAGACAGACAAAGCAGGGGTCTCCATGAGCAGCGCCCGTGGGAAGACCCCATCCATCATCCCAGAGCCCTGAAAGGGACATCCCAGCCCTGTCCCTGGCTGGCAGGTGGACGGCCCTGCAGGGAGGGTGCCCCACTGCCCCACATGGGACACTGGCTTCGTTCCTGGACCCCACAATGGTTTTGGAGGGGCAAAAGCCAGGGTCCTCAGGCTAGGCAAAGTGCCCCAGAGCAGAGATTTACCTTCATGCCATCGATGCCATCAATTCCACGCCTGCCCTTCTCACCCTGAAATGGAGAATAGGGACCGTGAAGAAGTGATTTCCACAAACCCTTCTCCCCAGGCATCAACCAGAAAGAATAAATGGTAGAAAAGCAGAGGCTAACCTTGGCTCCTTTGGCTCCTCTCGAGCCCTGCAAAGGGAAGGAGAGAGATGTTAGGCCCCCGTGCAGAGCAGATCCATCCCCCCACTGCGCTGCAGTCCCCACGCCAGCTTGGTCTGAGGGTGCAGGCATTCACCATGCCCCTGCACACTGCCGGTCTCTCCCATTCTGCCTGGCTGTGCCCACTGATCCCCAAGGCTGTGTCAGCTGCAAACTGGCTGATCCCGTCGGATCCCCGCTCCTGGCACAGGCAGTGCCTGCAGGAGGGACGGATGCGYGGGCACATACCAGACCTCAACACCATGCAGCTGCAGGGGCAGCCTGGGGTAACCAAGCAGGGGGACACAGAGATCTCCCCCCAACATCCTTGCTGTCCTCACCTTTTCTCCTCGACTTCCTTTGTCACCCTAGAGATGAAAGGAGAGAGGAAAACGGGAGAATGAAAACACTTGCAGCACAAAGCCTGTGGCCCATCTAGGAACCATGCCCGTGACCCTGCAGCCMCACGTACCTTCATTCCTTGGTAGCCAACAGGTCCCATGTCCCCTGGCCTGCCCTAGAGGACAGAAACATGGTGTTACAGAGGCAGATACTGTCGCCACCATTGCCATGGGGCGGTTTCCCCCCAGGCTCTCAATGTGGGGCTCGGGCCCCAGCTGCCATACCCTCCTGCAGGAGGCTCTCCCATAACTCTGCTCCTCATTTGCCTGGTCTGGGAGCATGGGATCATCGTGGAGGGCAGAGAGGACCTGCCTTCACCTCCACCATCTCCAGCCTGTCCTGGGAGTGAGTGAAACTGGGCGCTTGGGGACATATCATCTGGGATGAAAGGGAAGGGCAGAAAACCCTTGGGAAGGAAAATTCATGGCATGGGGTTTCCAAATTGGGAATGCACAAGGTGAGTAACTGCACACTCACGGGTGTGGGAGAAACGTACCTCCCAAAAATAAGTGTACCTAGTAAAAAAAAGGGGAGGAGGAGGGAAATAGTTTACTCATGCTATTAGCTTATTATTTACCAAAGGTTTCCCTGTAACACTGCTGTGCTTGTCATGTCAGAGGACACGGGAGGGAGCCCAGAGTCCACCCCTGGGCTGGCATACATGAGTCAGAGACGTGTCCTCCAGGAAGAACGGCTATTTTGGGTGAGGAACAAGGAAGCCTTGTAGCAACAGAGGAGAGGGCCATCCCGCTGCCCACCAGGAGCCACTGCTCGGCAGGGTGGCTGCGGAGGGGGACAGCTGGCTGTGACCCCACTGACTACCCCATGGAAACAGGGTGATGCAGGGGCAAGGGCTAGTGAGGATGCACCTGAGAAGTCTGGCCAGAAGTGGACAAAAAATAGCCCCTGCGCAGAGTCACTAGGGCCCGTCCTTTACTTACTGGGTCTCCAGCATCTCCTTTCTGGCCGGGAAGACCTGGCTTGCCTCTTTCTCCCTGCAATACAGGACAGAAATAAAGTTAGCTCAACATCCCCAGGAATAGAACCACAACCTGGTGAAAGGAGAGCAGGGAGAATGGTAGCAGCAATGCTCTATGGATGTGGGGAGCAGATGATGCTGGCCACATGGGAGCATGGTGTAGGTCCTCATCCACCTCTCCATGGGGCAGTGGTGGGGTGCTKAGGACCCGTGCCCCACCAGTCTCTGAGCATCCCCAGTGAGCCCGTCCCACCGCCCCGGTCCTCACCATGGCCGCAGCCGGTCCCTCACCTCATTGCCCAGGTCGCCGGGAGGTCCGGGGGGCCCTCGGGGAGGCTGTGGGAGGGAGGTATGGGTTAGACCAGCCATCCAGGCACAGCCTGGGGCCATGGGGATGCGAGGGAAGGGGACAGGGGGTCTCAAAAGCCTGACTCACCTGGCACTCGAAGGAGCAGCACTGCCCAGAGAGAAGGAGAAAACAGCATTAGAGGCAGCAGGCAGCACCAGGGCCAGGCTGCACCCTGCTCGGGGGGAGCTCCCCAGGCTGGCAGGGGCCAGGCAGGGGCTGCCTGCAGGGCAGGGTGTGCCACCGAGCCCCTGCTTGGCTGTGGGTGACCCACACGGGATGGGCTCAGGCACAGGATCGGGGGGGAGCGGGGCTCCGGGGGACACTCACCGATTGCTCCGTGTTAACTTTCTGCAAGACAAGAAAGCAAAGAGAGGGGGTTTGAGAGGGATGGGTGAGCACGGGGAGGGCACTGGCTGGGGAGGGGGTAGGCGGCGCTCACAATCATGTCGATGATGGTGTTGATGGTTTCCTCCACGTCGAGCTCCCGGGTTGGCTTCAGGCTGGTGGCGGTGAAGTTGCGGCGATAGGCATGGTCCGTGGCGATGATGTTGAGCCGCTGGTCCTAGGGTTGGGGGGTGGGGAAGGCAGAGTGAGACCTGCGGGCACCTGTGCAGGACCCGTCCCCAGAGACCACCCTGGGGACCTGCATCCTCCCTCCAGGGAGGGGCTCTGAGGAGCACTCAGAGCCTCCTACGCCATGCTGGGGGTCCCGTGGTCCCACTCGGGACCCCTGCAGGGAGCATCCCTGCTGCGTGGTCCCTACCAGGTGGTTGGGGGAGATGGCGACGGAGAACACTTTGATCCCCAAATGTTTAGCTTCATTGGCAGCATCATCCAGGCCTCCACAGGGCTCCTTGTACCCTTCCAAGGGGTGTCCATCAGTCACCACAATCAGGTATTTATTCTCCTTGTGATGGGAGCCACTGCAAGGATTTAAACACAGGATTTAACGTTGCAAGGATTTAACAGATTTATCTGGAGACGAGTGGCTTGTGCAGCTCTGGACACTCACCTCAGGCAGTGCCCCAGCCTATGGTCAGGGCATGCCTCATCCTAGCAAAGCCGGAGCACTAGCAACCTGCCACCCCCGTGCCTATTTCGTGCCTAGGTGACCTCCTCTCCCACCCCAGGGACAGCTCTGCACAATGCACAGGGATGTCCTAACCCAGAAGCTCCCAACCTCCATCCACCATGGTCATCCCACCAGCATCACCCCCTACGCCCACCCTGGCCCCACTGCCTTACCCGATGAGCAGCTCCTCGATGCCCCGCTTTATGGCACAGTCGGTATAGGTGCCCTTCCCGATGTAGTTCACGGCCGAGACGCGGTTCTTCAGCTCGTTGCGGCCACTGGGCATCAAGGTGAGGCTCTTGATGAGCACGACCTCGTCGCTGTAGTGCAGCGCCCCGGCATTCCACACCAGGTTGCGGTCGCAGCGGTAGTACCTGCGCAGACAGACCGGGACACATRCTTTCAGCACCTTCATCCACGCCCTGCCACCACCTCCGCTTCACTTGCACYGGCCCACCATGCAAAATGCAAATCCTCTGCCAAACATTGCAGGCCTTTGCTAGGGCTGCCTGCTCTCCTGCAAGGCTGGGATGTGCTTCACATGCAAAGCCCGGCCATGTGAGCAGGGCAGTTTGTTCAGCAGGTGGAAGGGCACAGGGGTGCAGCTGGTGGGTGTCCACAGGGGTCAGACAGTTTGGCAGAGAGGCTTCCCGAAGAGGTACCAGGCTGCAGTGGCTGGAGCTGAGCAGGAGATGCTGAGCCAGATAGCCAGGTGCATGTGTGCAAGACAGGTAACTGCTGAAACACCCCATCCAGGACTGCAGTGAGTTTTCCACTGCAGGATGTGTTAAAATCAGAGGGATACCTCCCTCTGAAGGATGGTCTGACTCAGAGAGGGATGAGTGTGTGTTGAAGCCCTGTCCTGTGCACTGACACAGCCTGCACCTGTGACTCCCTGGGACAGGGGCATCATGACTCCCTGTGCTTCGGCCAGTGCCCCAAAAAGGGTCTTTTCAGGATGCTGGGGCCAATCCCAAAGGGATGGGGTTGCACAGCTCCCTCGCTTCCCCAAGCTCATCTTCTCTCTGCCCAGCAGGACCTTTCCCAAAGCCACCTGAGCATTGCCTACTGCTCTCCCCTCCGCCCCACTGCTGCCGGCTGCCTCGCCATCATCTGTGCCAACCGCACTGTGCATGCTGTGGATGCCTGGCAGCATGGCATGCACAGTGGTGGCTTGCAGGGAGATGTCTCCAGAGCAGCTAGAGAGCTGCAGGGTGGGAACAGAGGTGTTTGGGATGGGCTCAGGAGGTCCATCCATCTGCCTGTATGCAGCAGGGGCTCTGGACAAAGCCCAGTGCCTTGCTTAGGAGAGAGTCATGCTGCATTGATGGAGGCCTGGCAGGTTGTTCCCAAGCACGAGGCTCCTGGTCACTCAATGCCTTGTAAGGTAGCTCTCCTGCCTGGGCAACGGGTAGGTGAGCTGCTAACCCCCTCCCACCTGTCCTGAGACGGGAACCTTGCCCCTCCAGCTCGTGCAGCACTGGGACATCCCCACGGTGCCCCTCTGGGCACCAGCACACACCTCCCGCTGCCCCAAGGACCAGGACCCATGTGCCTCCAGGACTCGTGGTGCTCCCGTGCATCCCTGGATCTCCTGCCAGCAGGCGAGCCATGGCCTTTGCCTCTTCCCAACATCACCCCTCTCTGGGATCTGGGAGCTTTGGTGCCCCTGGGTGCCCTCACCCTGGGAAAGCCAGGGTCAGACCTGGGTTGGTGGTGGCAAGGGTGGGTGAGGAAGAGGCAGATAAAGGGCTGGGCAGTGAGGTGGATAAAGGGCACTCCACAGGGGGCCCCAAAGCTGGGTTCAGTGCTGCAGGGTATCCTGGAGGATGCCAGTTGCAAGGGAGGGTTTACTCTGCAGGGTGCCCATGGGTGCTGGGTTTAACATCAGAGGTGTCCTGCTGCCACCCAAGCACCTGGTTTGTCCTGGGCCTGAGCAGCTGGTGGCATGGGGATCAGCATCGCTTTGGCCCTACAGAATAACCAGCTGGCCAGCCGGAGGCGGTGGGGCTGGGGCGCCGCATCTGCTGCTCCAGGAAGCCCTTGCTTTCCCGAGGGCGGGTGCAGGCAGCCCTGCTAAAGGCACGCTGCTGCCTTCCGCACGGACGGAGCAGAAATGGGGCGGCCGCGGACCGGGAGAGGGAGGAGACGCTCCCACCACCCTCCCCGGCATCCCTGCTTTCTTCCTCTCCCTCCTCGGACAGGCGCACGGGGCGGTCTCAGCATCCCACCCGGCACGAGGCTCCATCCCTAAAGCAGCCTGGACAAAACCCCGGGAGATGTACCTGTTTGTCAGCTTATCAATGAACCGGTTGGTGAAATCTTTCACTTGGGCAACCAGGTCCCCAAAGGGCTTTACCCTCAGGGCGACGCTCTCTGAGGTGTCCAGGACAAAGAACAGGTCCACGGGGCAGTCTGGGAAGAAGCGGAGAGGCAGGAGTCGGCAGGCGGCCCCGCTGCATCACCTCCCCAGCCTGGGCTCCCCACGCTGCCAGCATGCACCACTGCAGCCCAGCTCCCCTCCTAGCAGGCTCCCAGGATCCGCGCTAAAGGGACCACTTTCACATCCTAACCCCACGCGAGACACAGAGGCACATACGCGTGGGTGAGGTTGCTCATTTCTGTTTTGGCATCAGGGTAAGCCGGATCGAGCACATATTCAGAAAACATCACTTTGTGGCATTTAACAGCTTCCTATACATTTTTTTCCATTTACACTCAAAGGATATCTTTGCAAGACCAATACTAGTTATTATATAAAATAATGTGCAGCTGCAGCAACCACTTAAAAAAATAAAACCAAGACATGATAGCAATTAATACAATGAGAAACTAATGATTTTCTGACACATCTTGGCACCAATATCATTACAGAGGAGAGCAAAAATGAAAACGCCCCTTAACAGCCAGTGTCAAACCCAAAATATTTCAGAAAGTTAAACTGGTATCAGCTGTTATCCCATTCTCCTGCATCCCAGTGCTACTGGTAACACCTGACAAGACAGAGCCAAGGAGAAAGAGCCAAAAAACATTAAAAATGGGTATGTCTTGCAGATCCTCTCTAATCCTACATCGTTCTCCTCGGCAAACACAACTCTTCCCCGAAACGTCCCGACAAAGCTGCGGCTGTGTGCAGCAGCGGAGGCGTCCGTCCAGGAGGGAAACAGCAGCTGGACTTCTTTGCTGATCCCAGGGAGGAAAAACACCCTGGGAAGCAGCCCAGGCTTACCTTCTGCGTTTGAGACCTGGGTGGTGATTTCTGGGCGCTGAGCCCACGAGCCRCCCCCCAGGAAGCCGGCCGGGAGCAGCAAAGTGAACAGAAAGTCTCGCAGCCTCATTTTGCTTGGTTCAGATTACCATCGAGCTGGAGCGAAGAAAAAAAGCAGGGAAGGAGAACCCGGCAGCCGAGAGAGGCCACGGTCTGGATGCAGGAGTCGCTGAAGATATTTTTTACCGCTTTCCCCTTGGTTTCCGTGGGAGGAAGAGCAGGCAGGAGGGTAAGGGTGAGGAGGAGACTTCTCCAGCCCAAGGACGGAGGGAGGGACCAGGGGCTGTCAGCTGTGAGTCAGAAACGAATGAGGCATTTCTCCTTACCCTTTTTCTGGATGTCGCTGTACCTGCGATGGCACCCTGGCCGCCGGTGCCTGGGATCTCCGCAAGCCTCACACAGGGAGCCCTGGCATTGTCAGTGCCCAGCATCAGCATCCCCCTCGGGGCACCTGCCAGACTGCTCCCTCCCAGCTCCTGGGCCAAGACGTCTGGGGCAGGGGGACAGGCATTCCTATCRCATCCCCACCTGCATGAGAGCTGGCCTGTGTTGTCCTGCTAACCAGGAGAGTCCCCACCACAGGGCAGAGCTGGAGCTGTCCCATGGCCACCCAGGAATAGGGGCACCACAGAGGCACCACATTTTTGGAGAAGTGCCTTCCTCCCTGACTTTCAGGGCTTTCTACTCAACTCAGTCAGGAAGCTGAGGGGCAAGCTGAGAAAAACCCTACAGGGACACCCACAGACTGGGAACGATGCCCCCGGGCCACGCTCAGGGCAGGGAGCAGGGATGGGGTCAAAGCTGTCAAGCCCAGGAGGTAGAAGCAGGAGCGCAAGTCCTTAGGGATGCCTGGAGATGAGCATCTTCCCATCCTGTAGGATGGCATGAGAGCCTGAGGACCTGCAGCAGTGGGGAGCTGGRCCCCCATAGCAAGGCCCCCAAGGTRTTGCAGACCATCCGCTCTCCATGGCCAGCACTGGAGATGAGTCCCATGCTGCTGAACTCAGACCCAGAAGCGGGTACTGCCAAACCCCTCATCACAGTGGGAGCATTAATTGCTACCGGGGAGAGAGGTGAAATGCCTGGGGGCTGATCCTGCTACAGCCGCAGCTGTAACCTGCTCCCAAAAGTACAGGAGGGGACCAAAAGCTGTCATTAAATAGCAAATTGATGGGTTGTCCAGGACAGCTCCAAAGGGCAAAGAGTCGACAGCACAAACCCAGCCAGTACAAATGGTTTGCACACAAGTTGGTTGCATGAAGGCAGCAGGAGACCTGCTGCGCTGCTTTGTGGGGCCACGCAGGGCTGGCTGCCACCTCCATCACCCCGCCTTTCTCACACAACTACTGACAGCATCTTTGTGCGAATGATCAGGAGAAGACATCATAGGCTTGGCTGTAGGAAGTTGTTGCAAGTTGAGACAACTAAAAAAAAAGCTGTAGCTCCACTGATTACAAATTACATCAGTGGAGGAGCCTGTCCACACTATCGAGGCAGATGCATCAAAAAATGACTCTTTGGATAAACAACATCCAAAGTCAGTGGAAAAAAACCGCAGACTGTGCTGAACTGAAACCTCGTAAACCCAACAGCACAATAGGCGCTGTTTTTCACACCAACACAAATTTAGGTGCATCCGTGGAAGCTGATGTTAAAACAAAAGAAAGAGGAGAACCCGGTGGTCCCAAGGAGGGGCAGGACTGCTGCTGGGCACCCCTGTAGCCCATCCCCACAGCTCCTCCAGGCCTTTGGAGAGCCTTGGGCTGCCATGATCTTTGGCTGAGGGGCAGCCAGACCAGCAGGGCTCCTCCTTGGAGGCAGGCTGGGCAGTATGGAGGGGGTCCCCAAAATGTGATACAAAACTGTGTGTGTGCTGGGGGGAGGGGGGGGTGGGGAGGACAGGGGAAGAGACACCCCAGCCCCAAAAGAGACAGGTGTTTGTTGTGCTGAAGAAAGTATTTTTCCCCCAGCCGAAAAGCTTTAGTACCACTGTGAACCTGGCTGGTGTAAATAACCACCCAGGCATAGAGATGGGTGAGCTTTGTAGAGCTGTGCTGGTGGCACCAGCAGATGAAGTCACCAAAAGGCAAATTTTCAAGGCATCTCAAACCTACTGAAGATGCTCTCCTAGAGAACAAGCGTGTCCAGGGACAAATCCTGCTGCGTGACGGTTCACAGGGGGTCGGACGTGATTTGGCTCTCCAGCATGCCTCCTCGGGGCTCCCACGAAGGAGCTCACCTGGAATTTTGAAAACCAGCCAGAGGCTCCCAGGAAGGGGGGTGCTGGGAAGGGACCCGTCTTTATGGATCAGCTCAGCAGAGGCAGCCTGCGGCCCTGCACACCAGAGACATTTCCTCTTTGCTTTATCTCTTCTTCTCTCCCCTTCCTTCCCAGGGAATTACCCCAAGCAGCAGAAGAGCCGACCCCCCCCTGCCGCCTTACAGGAAGGGAAAAGCACATCCATCTCCGGAACAGCCCGGCCGCTCCACAGAGCCTTGCAAGCTGGAGGCCAGTCAGCTGCGCCAGCAAAGACTTAATGATAATGGTATGGCGTGTGCAAGGCGCCTGCTGACCATATACGGCTCCGCGCAGCTGCAGCCTGTCAGACCCTGTGCACCCTGGCACGGGGAGCCGGCAAGGCAGGGCTCCCCCCACCCCGCCGGGGACCCTGCTCCCTGCCAGGCACCCAACCGCCAGCCCCGGGGACTGTTATCAGGCGCGACACCCCAGGCGCATCCTCTCTGCCATCTGACCGGATCGCGGGCTTGGATCCACATCCGGCTTCAAAAGCATTTTAAAGGATTGCCTTTTCCAGGGCCAGCAGAGTCCCCGGGGCATTGAACAGCCATTTCCTTGGAAAAGTGTGGGCTAGTTTTGCAGAAATCCAGCTGATAGCTGGGCAGCAGTTTGCAGGCTGACCCCAGGGGTGTTGCAATCATTGGGCCTAGCAGCATGCCATCGTGTCCCGAAATCTAAGGACACATGCTTGTGAAGGATGTCCCCTTTCCCTTCTTCAGACGAGGCCAGGGAAGCTGAGCCCTATGGCTCTGCCACACTGGGTCCTCCAGGAGTGGGGGACCCCCTCCATCTACCTGTGTGAGGCCGGCATCCCTCCAGAGTGCCATGCAGATGGACAAGGGGAGCCCCTCCATGGTGCCTGCATGCCCCAGGGGACGAGCGCTCCCCATCCCAAGTCCCAGCCTACAGCACTGCGTTGCACAGCAAGCAATAAACTTTTAGTCCAATTCCAGACCAAACTGGGGTGCAGGAAAAAAAAAGTGCACTTGGGACAGAATTTTTGCTTCTTCTCATCCCAGAGATTGAGAAAAGAATGAGTTTGCTCCATTTTTCTGCTATTAACTCTTTCGTGCAACCTTTCCTTCCCTTTAATCAAGTCCACTTAGGACTATAGAAGGAAAATGCTACTTCCATAGGAAATATGGAAATGAGCTGAAATGAAATCCCCTGGGAAAAGCCAGGATTGAACCCACCAGCACGCTCATAACCGAAGGGTGCTTTGGAAAGCAGGGAAGGACTGAGTGCCAGGTTTCCAGCTCCATCTTCTGCAGCTGGGGCTACTTTGTACTCTCACATGGTCCCAGGAGATGCCACATTTACCGAGCACTGAAATTTCCCTGGTTGCAACCACATGAAGCACACCAGCATCCTGCCAGTTGGCTGCGTCACCTTTCCCCCCGCTCCTGGGGAAATGAGCACCCAAGACTTGCTAAGTGTTTGGGATGGTGAAGGCGTTTGCTAGGAGAGGTTTCTCTGTGCTCTGGTTACCAGGAGCTGCACCTCCCCAGGCTGGCTGTAGGACCCCAGCCCCCCAAGTTGCATGACCCAGCTTGCCCACGGCTCAGCCGCATCCCCACTGGCCGCCCCATCTCCATGCTCAGACCTGCACAACGGGAGCAGCCATGGTCCGAGCTGAGCGCTGTGCCAACCACAAACCCCGCTGGAAAGAGTGTGGCTTGTGGTATTTCTGCACATGATAATTTAGCTTCCCACAGTGGATCTCTGCAGGAGGAGGCAGCGGAGAAACCCCTCCAAGCAGGAAAGCATCACCTCTCCCAGCACAGGCGGGTGGTGCCTTGCAAGCATCCTACCATTGGCATAGAGCAGGCTAAGCAGCACCAGAGGAGGGTCTCACACTCATCCACCCACCTGTAAAAAGACCCAGTGGAAGAGCCAACCCATGCCATGCAGCATCTTCCAAATCCCTTGACACCCCTACTCAAAGTGGCACCTTGGCACTTTTTCTTTGCCTAGCACTCGTATCGACCCTGCAAAAGGCAGGACAGCCAGGACGTGGCGCTTCTCCTCCACTTGAATTGCTGGCTCATCTGACCCGGCCCGAACTTCCCAACTGCACGGTTTGCCAGCTGGGCTTTGCTCCTACCAGTTCGAGCTGGCYTGGGGGGACCCTTCCCTCCCTTCCAGCACCATTTGGGGACGTGCTCTTCCCTTCCCCATCAAAGCCTTCCCAAGCCACCCCACGGGGCCACCGCCGGTCCGAGGGGAGGGTTTCCAGCCACCCCGCCAGTCCAGCGCGCATGGGGTGCGAGTGCCCCCCCGCCACCCCTCTCTGCAGACCCCTTGTGTGCCGGCACAGCCAGGACATGGCGCAGCTCCACCAGCAAAGCCACAAGCCCACGCCCAGGCTGGTGTGGGGTGGGTTAATATTTTCCCCGTTACCTCACGCTGGCCTCTGGTCCTATGGAAAAAACAAACCATCTGGTAATAATATTTCTCTAATAGCTGTCTGGGTCTGTGGGAAAGCTTGGCTCGGCTTCTTAGGAAAGATGAGAGGGTCGAGCAAGAGGGGAGGTTGCGGATGCGACGTGGGAGCTGGAGGAGAGGCGATAATGCTTTCAGGCTCCTTTTTCTGGCCCCCCAAGTGCTCGCAGGGATCCTCTCCTCACAGGGGTGCTGCGGGATGCCAGGACGTCACATGTTTGGGATACCGGGAAGGGCCTCCCCGTGCTCTCCTGGGGACAGAGTCGCACCCTCTTCCCCTGCCCCACCGTGGAGGCTTGAAGGCGAGCAAAGCAAAACTCACTTTCAGGGCTCTTTTTTTCCTTTTCTCCAGGGAAAACGTACACTTTACACTCAGAAAATGGAAACAGCCCAAAGCGTAGGCTTTTTGGGGTTGGGAGCATCGTGGTTTGGGGATAAAACCGGCCCAAAACAGAAAGATCGGCAACACCTGCACTATTCTCCTGTTCTTGGAGAAAACAAAACCAAGGCGGGGGGGGGCTGGTTTTCTGACAAAGCTAGAAAACAAATGATGGGAGGTGTTGATGCCCAAGAATCATTGCTTGCTAGCTCCCAGCTGAGCCCTTGGCAGGCAGCCGTGCTTGCCCCAGCCAGCCTGCGTGGTGTCAGCAGCACCGTGGGACATGTCAACCCCAGCCCCGGGGACACCCCCGGGGACACCGCTGCCGGGACAGGGGACAGAGCACCCGCCTCTCCCACACAGCATCTTGTGGAGCCCGTCCAGGCAGCACAGCATGAAAACTGGGTGGAAAAACATGCGCTAACCCCTCTGGCAGTTGGGCAGAGAATATTTTCCATTTCTCGGCAATAAAATGCGTCGCTTGGGTGAATCCCAGGGAGCAGAGCGTGCTCGCCGGGCTGGGCAGGGCACATATTCCTGGGGAAGGGAGGTACCGGGTGCTCGAGGAACAGCCAAGCAGCCACCAGACACAGCCCTGGCTCCAGCTGGGGAGACTGGAAGCGCTGGCTCCCACCCAGCCCCACGCCGGGGGGGTGGCACAGGGCTACCCTGCCCTGTGGTTTGCAGAATCCAGGCCAGTCTGCATCACCAAACTGCAGAGATGAGCTACCCGGGTAGAAAACCTGCAATGGATTACAGCACCACTTCTAAGCCTCCCTCTCCGTGTCCATGCGGATGCTTGGCAGCTTGTTGGTGCACAACAGCGCCCAGGACTGACTGGTCCCAGCAAGCCCCGTGTGGAAGGGGTGGCACGAGGCTGGCAGTGCTCCCTGTCCTCTCCTGAAGCCKCACAGCAAAAACCCTGATGCCCACGCGGTGCCGTGCTTCTCCTTTCATCCCTYGCCCATTTTCCACCAGCTTGTCTTGTCGTTCAAGCTGCAGTGGTGCTATAGCACAGCTCATCTCTTCTCCCGTGAAGCCAAAAGACCACCCCTAATTGCTTTTCATTTCATTTCTGCTTGCTCTCAAGTGCCCTCCGCTCCCCTAAACATGCTTTCATTTTCCCTCAGCATTGGCAGCAAGCCCCAAAGCTCTAGGAAGCACAGAGGTCTATCTTGCTTGTTGGATACCCTCCAGATAATGTACCTCGGCTGGCTTCACGGCACAGTGCAGTGCAGAGCCAGCCCAACCCCTTTCCATGCCTTTCCAGGGGGATGATCCACCCCTACACAGGAGCTTGAACGTGCCTGGCAAACTCCCTGAGGTCCCTGTTAGCCCATGCCCAGACTGTTTCTGCTCCCAGTTTTTTTTAGTATGCACTGTTTATACTCATTATTTTTGTCGCTCCAGCAGCCATCACAGCTTCTGGGGTGGCTGTGCCCTTCGAGAGCAGTCCTAGGATACAGCAAGTCTTGTAACTGAGCTCTCTTTACACCAGAGCCAGATCCAGCCTGCAGCCTTTTCCTAGAAGTATGAAACAAGTCAGCCACCCTTCCTGGCAAGGACGCCTTCCCAGCCCACTCTGAGCAGTGCCAAGCATCCTCCTCAGATCTTTTGCAGACAATGAAGAGCAAATGTAAACCATCCAGCCATTTTGCTGTCCTCAAGCCGATTTCCCCTGCTTCGTGCTTAGCCATGGCTGAAACAGCAGCCACAATGCTGAGCTGGAGAAGAAGCAGGGAGGACAGCTGTCCCCCAGGGGCACCACTGAGGAGGAGCAGCAGTGCTCTGTGACTGGGGGACAGCCCTCAGTCCTGTGGACAGGCACCCCACCATGAAGGTGCACCCCACCATGCACAACCACCCTGCAAAGGGACAGGAGCAGCCACCTTTTAAAAAATACCAGGCCACCAAGCAGGCCAGGGGGCTGGAGCAGAGGGCATACAAGGAGAGGCTGAGCTGCTCCATCCTGGAGCAGAAGCAGGGGTTACAGAGGAGACAGCAGACCAGAGGCTCCCAGCACAAGCTGCAGCAAGGGAAATCCCAGCAGGTCATAAAGATAAGCATCTCTCCTTCACTGCTTTATTTTTTAGAGGAACAGCCAAAAGTAAACAGGCTGTTTCAAATCTCCAAACACTCACCCTCCCAGGAGGAAGACACCGAGCTCTGCAGCCAGCTGCTCTGCAGCAGAGAGCTGGAGGCAATGAGAAGGGGTGTGGGGCATCTACATCCATTAATGCCTTCACAGGGGCACAAATGCTTTGTGTTTCAGCTGATGCATCCTGCAGAGGAAAAGGCAGTGCATGCAGGTGAAGGACATGGGTGGTTAACATCCCTCCAGACTGGCCAGGGATTCAAGCCCTGTGGGTGGGCAGCAGTATTTGGGGCTGAGCCTCAGGTGTTTGCACTCACAGCTCCACCGGCTCCTTCCCTGGGGCTGTTCCCACCCTGGGCTGTCTCTGCCTCTGGCAGTGTCTCCCAGCGCTGTGCAAGGGTGCGTGGCCACGCAAGGTGCTCATGGATGGCCTGTGGCTTGAGGGGAGGTGGGAAAGGAGCCCTGAGCCCAGCGGGCCCATGTCTGCTGGAGCATCAGTTTCAGTTGGTGACACCCTGCTTTGGGAGGGCCTCCACGGTGCCGTTGCTCTGAGGAATGGGACAGGAGTGGGGACAGGGGTTTTTCTCTAAGCCAAAGCATATGACTAGCTGCTGGGGCAGGAGAAACCCAGAAAACCTGTTTTTTAGTTAAAAGGGGGTGCCAGACCTGACCTGCATGTTGCAGGTGGTTTTGTGGCTTGCCTGAGCCGGGCACTGAGCTGGGCTGGCTGCTGGCACCCCGGGCACCGACACATCACGGGAGCCAGCACGGGTAGCAGTGTGCATCTTCAGTCTCCGGCAAGCATTACCTTTGCTGTGTCACCTCATCCAAAATAAAGAGACTCGTGAAGGAGAGCAGGAGCAAAATGATTTTTTCTAGGCAAATTCCCACCTCAGGCAAGATAACAGCATGCTTTTAAGGATGGCACCAGCTGACTTTTTACCCGCGAAGCTCCCTGGCTTTCTGCAAACCKGCAAGGGTGGCTTTTCCTGCCGGTGATGCTCTGGGGTACAGATGCTGGGATGGGGTGGGAATGAGCACCGTTTTTGCCTGTGGGCCCATAATGCTGACTATGAGCTGACCAAGACCTCCCCAAATGGTGCCACAGGCTGACACCTCCATACGGGGCCAGTGCGATCGGCCGTGGGGCTGGGCCCCCAGCAAAGGGGGTGCCAGGAATGGCACAGAYGAGGGGAGGATGACTTCCCACTYGGAGGCTCTTGGGGCAAGCACCAGYGCCCATACAGATTTGGGGCTGGTGCTCCCTGGGGAGCAGGTTTAGCAGGGGTGAAAAGCAGGTTCTGGTAGCAACACTTGGGCTGGGCCAGCTGCCRAAACCCAGAGGGGCTGCCTGCCTGTCCGCAGCCCCTTTGCAGGGCCAAACGGGAGCAGGGGTGAAGCACACTGCAGAAAATACAACTCCAAATGGAGAAAAAGGTCRAAATGGGCATTTTTGCCTTCGTTTCCCCACAGGGCAGAGGTCTGGGCAGGCAGTGCTGGCTTCTCCTGGCTTCCTGGCTGTGTTTCAGCCCCGGGGCTGGACCGGCTGGGGATGGAGACCCGTCAGCTGCATCGGGGTGCTAGGCAGAGTCGGGGGCTGAGCTGGCAGCTCCATTTCTGAATCATCACGGGACGATACCCCCTGCTCAGGGCTGGCTTTACCCAAGGGCATGGGCATGGGTGGGCTTGGAGGGGCACTGCCGGGGCTGGTCGCGTGGCAGGGAGGGGCAGTGCTCTGGCATTGCTTCTCAAGTGAGAAATGAAGCGTCCCGGAGAAAACTCATGCCCTGATGCGGCCCAAAATAGCGCTGGGTCTGCTCCAAGGTCCGGGGCTGGCATGTGGCGGCCCAGGGGGGCTAGCTTGAGAGCTGCCATTGTGTGGGGCTGGATGGGCAGCCCGTACCCTATGTGAATTGCTGGCAGCCCCCGCCGTGGGCTGCTCCTATCCAGGGGCCCGGCAGTGACTCACACTTGCTATAAACATGTCTCCCGATGGATAATGAATCCCGGCCGTCGCCGCCTTCGGGGAAAGCTCTGGATTTTCTTCTCAGTGCTCCCCCCATCCCGCTCCCCTTCCCCTCCTGGCAGCCCTGCTCCCGTGCAGGATCGTTTCCTGATGCCGAGTGGAGCCAGGGCTCTGAGGCCTTTTTTCCAGCTGGTCATGGTTTGCTTCGCGGGCTGCGTGGGCTGAGTTTCCCCATTAACCCTTCCAGGGGGACAGAGGCTTCTGCGCTGCTGGGCCGCCCCACAGCATCCCACCACCCTCCCTGTGGATGCCCCGCTGCCCAAGCACACGGCTGGCTGAGCAGCGTGTGCACCCGCTGGGGACCCCCTTTTTGCTCTCACCCCAACCTCCTCCCGCTAACCACGGAGGCTACCTCAAGCAACAAAAGCTTTATTGCAATTACACAAATAAACCACAAAATACATTGCAAAGCGTCAGGGGAGTGAGGGGTGATAAAGAAGCGCAGAGAGGGGCAATGGGGAAACGCTTGCAGAAGCAGGTACTGCTGCACGCTGGCTGCAAGCTGCTGTCCTGTGAGCTGCTGCTCAAGCCCCCCGGTCCCGCCACTGCCCCATACCACAGCCAAGGGAGCAGGGTCTGTGCAGCCATGGGCAGGGGGCTTCGGGCAGCTGGCCTGAAGGGTGCCACGGAGGAGAGGGAGAAGCTCACGGGAAGCCAGCAGCGTCTTCGGGGGGGGCTCGAGCGTCAGCCACTGGCACCACGTCCGCTGCGGCGCTCCAGTCAGGCGGTGAAGGTATTCCTCCCGTGGGGATCAGGGTCTGGAGAGCTAGAAGGTCAATCAAGGGAGATGGTCAGGGCTCAGCCAATGCTCCAACACTGGTCCCTCCCTCTCCCAGCCCCAGCCATGCCTTGGGCTATGCAGACACGTGGCCCCGCACAACGGCCTGAGCAACTCTCCAGCGTGATGCTGAAATCACCTGCACCCCGAAGGCCAAGCCTGGGTGAGCTGTGCCCAGGCTGAGCTCTGCTACACCGACACAAACCTCCCTTTGCTACTGGCGCTCGCACCTGAACACATCTTACATGAGCACCCTGGGCTGCTGGGTGAGCTGAGGTGGTCACCCGGCGTGCTGTGGGTTTGCCTTGTGGGCTCTCACTGGGTGCTGAGAGCAGCTTTTTGGGAGCTCCAGAGGAGCCATCCGAACGTATCGAGGCGACAGGCTTTGTGCAGGGAAAATGCCTGGACCCCACACTGCATGCTGTGGGCTGTCCCCGGGCTGAGCATCGCCCCTGCCTGCCTGCCTGCCTGCCTCTCTMTGCCTGCCTCTCTCTGCCCGGCAAACATGGCTGCAAGGATGGTGACTGAGGAGAGCTGGTGCTGCGGGCCACCATCAGCCCAGACAGCGAGGTTTGGGGGTGATGGGCAAGGGTGAGTGCATTGAGGGGCTGGGGGTGATGGGCAGGAGCTAGCAGCCGGGAGAGGAGCACTGGGGAAGGGCACACAGCCCTGCCCCACCTCTGCCTGTGAACAGCAGAAAGCCTGTGAGTAGGTTTTGTGCGTGGTGTTGCACTAAGGGAAAAAAACACACCCTGCCCATGTTCTGGCTGACAAGGAGCCGTGGTCACACAGCCCCAGGCTGCCCCAGCACAGCAGGGATGAGCATCACAGGCTGAATCTTGCATCCCAGGTACACGAGCACATACACATGAGCAAACGCTTTTTTCAGTCCAAAAAACCCCTCTGAACATTGCTGCATTTAAAGATGCGCTGCACCATCCTGTGCATCTTGAAATCATTGCATTTCAGCCTGAAATATTTGGAGGGGAAATCTACTTGAGGCAAGAAAAGAAATATTAGTATGTGACTGAAAATTTGTTTTAAACACAGAGATGGTGGTTTCTCTGGGGTGTCAGGTTTGCATCTTTAACTGGCTTTTTATAGGCAGTGAGAAACAGCGCACCGTTCCTCTGCAGCACTCCCGTAAGAGATTTGGGAGCATGGCTGCGTGCTGAGTAGCACACAGCAACGTCCCTTGGGAAAACCACAGCACCGGCTGCAGCAGTAGCTTCAGGTTACGTCATTGCAATGTCCTTCCCTGAAGGACCCCACCAAAAAAACCCCCACACCACTAAATGAGAACTATTGGGTGAGCACGTCATGAAGCTGTCTTGCTCTCCTTTACACTGGGAAATCCTGTTGGATTTCCGTTGTGGTTTGACCCAAAGGCATGCACGCAACCCTGAATTCAGGGGTAATGCTGCTCCATCCCTCCAGCCCACTCTCCCCGAGCTCTTCGTGCTTGGCTGTGCTGCCAGCTGGCTGGTGGCCCGCCGCTGCCATGCCACCGTGCCCGCGCTTCCCCAGAGCATCCTGCACCCCGGAGTCTCATCTGAAGCATCAAACCCCAGAGAGGCTCCAGAGCCAAGTGTCGCTCGTCCCCTTTTTAGTCCAGACGCAAATGCTCTTAGACACAGGCTTTCCTCCAGGAATAAATAATGCCGCTGAGACGCTGCCTGCTGGGAACCAGAATACAGCACTCCGGGAGTGCTTCAAATACTCGAGTCCTCATGCACATCCCGGCTTTCCCTTTCGGGATCAAAGCAGTTCCTTCTAGAAACAGCACGCGTGTTTTAAATCAGCAACAGGCCACGGTTCAGCATGGGGCTCAGCAACGAAGCCTCCTCCCGCCGCTCCATTTTTATCTTGCTCATCTCCRAGCTGGTTTTGCTCCCCATGTGCAGAGCCGGCACGAGCATTGTTTCTGGGAAGAGACATCCCTGTGGTTAAACTGCCTAAACAGGGGTTGTGGGAATCCAGAGCCAGTCTGGTTTCGCACTTGGCTAGATTTAGTCTGCGGGATGCTTTCTGAGCAATCTGGTGTCTCTTGTTCCTCTTTGCAGGACAACTGTGCTGAGGCGGAGTGGGAGGGGGGGTTGCACATCTGGAGTCAAAGGAGTTGCACATCTGGTACATTCAGTACTACCTAAAAGTCACTGCCACGTTACCCTTTGGATGGAGGCCTGGGGCTCGATGCATAGCACAGCGGATTAAGATCCGCAGCTGCATTTTTTTTTGAAGGGAAAGCAAAAATAACCCTCTCAGCAGAGCCCCAGCTCCCTGTGATGTCCAACATGGGAGCAGGGGAATTGCACCAGGACCATGACCTTTCCACAAGTCATTCCACCCCGAGCTCCATGCTAGCGCCAGCTGCAGACGCTCCTGCCATGAACCAAGGCACGGCACTCCCCGCCTGCGCACGCCGACCTCCCCTGGGACAGCAAGGGCTGGAGACCCTCAGGACCTCTCCGGCAAAACCTTGTCCTGTTGTGAAACGCCGGGCCAGGGAGACCGAACTGGAGAGCGTGGGGTCACCCATGGCCAAGGGAGCTGCTAGCCATGGTGCTTGCCCAGATGGGCTAGGGTGTCTCCATGAAGGTCCCAGCACTGATGGGACCCTTCCCACAGTGGGGCACAGTGCCAGCCACCTGCTAGATAGATGTCACCAATGGACACCGGTGGCAGGGGGGGACACAAATACGCCCTCCCTTCTTAAGTCCAGCAGCGTGGCACAGCTTCTGCAAGTGGATGGAGCAGAGGCTGGGAGCACCCCACACCCAAATGCTGCCCACGCCCCGGCTGGAGCAGGATGCCTGCAAAAAGCTGGTCAAGGGGGACATCTAGTGACCAGCCTGGGGGGGCCCAGGACCGAGGAGCAGGGGTACCTCCCCGGGGCTGGGGGCTGCAGGCACGCAGTGTTAGAGGAGATGGGCTGCGGCGCTCTCAGCTTCTGCAAACAGCGTGAGAAGGGTGTCAGAAAGGGTTTGCGCTGAGCCCTCACCATCCCTCCACCCCTGTGGCCAAGGAAAAAAATGAGATTAAGGATTCATCCCTCCCACAGCACAGAGCGATCCCGCAGAAACCCTACCTCTGCCGGCACTGGAGGGGGGAAATTACCCTTGCTAATGGACCATGAGCTCAAATTAGCATAATTAAAAGTGACTGGCATGAATACACAAAAAAACCTGAATTACAACTAAAAGAGAGTATTAAATTTAAAGAGTGTCATTGGTGAAAGTCACTTTCCCTTAGGGGAAACAATCTATTTTTTCAACCCCATTACGTACTAGATTTGCAAATACAGTCTAGGAAAAAAGTGCACATAACAATACTCCAAACACTTAATTTTGGGATCATGACCTGGGAAGGATGTGAGGGGGAGTGGAGACCTTCAGCTGAAGCCCAAGGGGCCGAGCGCCGTCTTCAGCCGGCCCCTCTCTGATGGAGAGCCACTGCGCTCCGGGGGCAGGGGGAGGCGTTGGACCAATACTTTCCTGCCAAAGTAACAATTTCGCACAAAAGTAACGCATTGCCAAAGAGTTTGACTGAGTAATACCGACTTGGTTACTGCCAGAAATGTTGAATCATTCTGTCTGGATAAAATGCATTGCTTTGAGAGAGAAAAGCAAGGCACTAAAGCTATTCTGTTGATTAACTGGGACGTTCACCTTGTATTGAATATTCACTCCAGTATTAGAGATGTGCATATATTTTCCCAGCGGCATGGCTGTGGATGCATCACTGGAGCTTTTTAAGTTCATATAAAATGCAAACCCAAGACATATCACAAGTAAAAGCAAAACATTGAGGCTCCTTCCAAAGAAAACAGCAAATCTCCTTTTGAGCCATACCAAAGAAATCAAAGCCGAGTTTGATACATTCCTTGTAATTTTGTTGTTATCGTCGTTGTCATCAACATGTTCCCAGAAGATGCTGCAATTGTTTAAACACCTCTTTCTCCAGGCCTCACTCAAGCCCAGATGATGATGGATAAGCTGCTAGATTCCCACATAACACTGGAGTTTTGTTTCTTTTTTTTTAATTTGCAAAATAACCTGGGAGATGTGACCCCAAAGAGAAGTCACAAAGTCAAAGGTAATGTCAGAAGGAGGGATGCCTTGGCCACACCAGTGCAACTGCATCCTTCACTGCACCCTCTCCTGCAGGATCCCCCACGATGCTTTCCACAGGCTTCCCTCTCTCCAGCCCTACAGCGAAGGGCTCAGCTCCTTCCCACTCGCTCTAAAACCTAAATGCACAGGGGGGGAGAGGCAGCAGGCTGGGCTATATCTCTCCCTCTGCCGAGGAGGGGATTCCTGAGCAATGGGAGGCAAATAAGCATTTGCTTTGTAGGGGACCAGCATAGATTTATCATTTTTTGCATGCCCAGTTTGAGAACCCCCTGGCTTCATTTGCAGGAGGGCTGGCATTTCCCAGCTAGATTTGCTCAAGTGGCTTTTTCTATTATAAGTGGTCTCCAGATAGCTGAAACAAAAAAGCATCCTGTATCAGAGCAAAAAGCAGAATTGTGATTGGTTTGGTACATCAAGGCTCCTTTGCCTGCTCAAGTCCCTTGGAAATACCTTGAGATTTAACAATCAAGCAAGCAGACATCATTCGGATAAAGCGAGCTGAAATGCCACGRGGAGAAGGCAAAACCCAGCCTCATGCTCTGACCTCCAGGATGGCACATTTCAGCAACAGTCCTTAAAAACCATGTCTTGAGCAGCGTTGCTTTTTATCTAGGTGCTGGAAGATTTGTGAGACTCTCCTGCTGCTCCACGCCAAGCCAAGGCTGCAAGGATGTGGCGCTCCTGTAAGGTTGCCACTACCACTGGGACCATCCCTTGCTACCCCGCAGCCCCGTGTGCTGTTCCCCAGAGTGCTCCCACGAGCCCAGGTCCTTGCTGCAGCATGCGGCTTGACACAACAGCTCGGATACCTGCCTGATGCCAGAGCGATGCTCATATCTGACCTCCCCCCCTTCACCATCAATTCGTGCAGTGGCTTTACCAGCAGGCACAGTCTCACTGGGTGACGGACGTATCGCAGTGGGCTGGGATGGGGATTGTAGCCGGAGGGGGATGGTATCTGCGGGTTCACTGGCATGGGAATGGGTGTAGAGGTATTGCTGCAGTCTGCTCCTCCTCTCTAGTAGCCTCTGAGCTCAGTTGCATCTGGCAGACCCAACCTGGCATTTGCTATTTTGGGCAGCACTGTCTCAGTGGAGGTGGGGAATAGCGCGGGGAGCACAGCACACACACAGCAAAGAAATTCAGGGCAGCCGCAATCTGCAGAAACCGCAGGTCCCCGTGCAGAGCCATTTCCACATTCATTGCAATTAGCACGCTAYTAAGGTCCCCTGCCTTCCTCAGGGCATAAGCGCCCGACAGATGTACAAACCCCACAAACACGTTGGCTTGTGATGGATTTCTCAGTCTTGGTTGACATGATGCTGCTGCTGCTTTCTGACTGTGCCCTGTGTGCCAGTGCTTTAAAGTGCTCCTGCGTGCCAAGAAAGCAGTGCAAGAAGAGGCAGGCTGCTCCTGCCATGCACCTTGGTTGCTTTCCATGTGCCTCCATCACCTGCAAGATCTGCTCATGCTCCGGCTTGTCCTACAGCCCCATGGGAAAGCCAAGCCATAGTGGGATGGGCTGGCTCGCTCCAGGCACCATCCCTCTCCGAGGAGGGCATCACCCCAGGCCACTGGTTGCCATTGCTTTGCTTGGGGGTGGTGGCAGTGGTATGTGGAGCTTTTGCTAGCTGGCACGTGCCCCAGCTCACCGCCCAGGCTGCCGTGATGGCTCTGGCATGCTGATGGTTGGTTATTTTCATGCTGGGTCTCACACACAGATATTTTGTTCTTTCACCAGGAAAAATACTTGGGCTAGACCAGAGTGAGGAACAGGAGAGGATGAGGACTGCCGGTTGCCCACAGCTGACTTACCACCTTGGCAGGTTACCGGCTCCACCTGAGCCCCCGTAGCAGTGCCCAAAGCACCTGCGCTCCCCCGGACAGGGAATAAGAGGATGCTCTTGAGCATGTTCAGATGTTAGACCACATGAAAGGCACGGCTGAATCCAAACTGCCAGGGAGAGCAGAGCAAGGAGTTGGGAATGGAAAGCAAAGCATCTTATGAAGGAGCTGCAAGCACCTTTAAATGCAGAGGCTTGAAATGCTCCAGAGAGCTGAGTATGCATGGGTTTTAAAACACCTAGGCTGAGTGACTCACTGATGCTCAGTGGCAGGGGCTGGCAGCCACCTCCACCTTTCTGGAGCTTTGCCAGCAGTGGGCTCCTGGGCTGGGGGAATGGATCTCTAAGGAGAGGTGATGATCCTGCCTGATACACGCAGGGAGCAGGCACAYGCTGTCTTGCTCAAGCAAACTCACTCCCTTCGTCCTCTGAGCCATACTATCATCCCACCAGCTGCTGAGCAGCTGCACTAGCCCCTGCGCTGGGGCTGGAGCCCATAACCCCCTGCCCATCCCTGGCTCCACTGATGTGGTGGCATCACTCGGGGTCCCCACCACAGCCCAGGGGAGCTCTGAGAGCCCTGCGCGTGTGCCAGGCCATCAGCACTTAGAGCCAGGAGGAGACGTCACCAAGCTGAGTGGTGCGGTCGACACGCCTGAGGGATGGGATGCCATMCAGAGGGACCTGGACAAGCTCAAGATGTGGGCCCATGTGAACCTCATGAGGTTCCACAAGGCCAAGTGCAAGGTCCTGCACCTAGGTTGGGGCAACCCCTGGTATCAATACAGGCTGGGGGATGAAGGGATTGAGARCAGCCCTGCCGAGAAGGACTTGGGGGTACTGGTGGATGAAAAGCTGGACATGAGCCCACAATGTGCGCTCGCAGCCCGAAGGCCAACTGTATCCTGGGCTGCATCAAAAGCAGCATGGCCAGCAGGTCAAGGGAGGTGATTCTGCCCCTCTGCTCTGCTCTGATGAGACCCCACCTGCAGTACTGCGTCCAGCTCTGGAGCCCTCAGCACAAGAAAGACATGGACCTGTTGGAGYRGGTYCAGAGGAGGGCCRCRAAAATGATCAGGGGGATGGAACACCTCTCCTATGAAGAAAGGCTGAGAGAGTTGGGGTTGTTCAGCCTGGAGAAGAGAAGGCGTTGGGGCGACCTTATTGCAGCCTATCGGTACTTAAAGGGGGCTTATAAGAAAGATGGGGACAGACTTTGTAGCAGGGCCTGTTGCAACAGGACAAGGGGTGATGGTTTTAAACTAAAAGAGGGTAGGTTCAGACTAGATATAAGGAAGAAATTTTTTACAATGAGAGTGGTGAAACACTGGCACAGGTTGCCCAGAGAGGTGGTAGATGCCCCATCCCTGGAAACACTCAAGGTCACGTTGGACAGGGCTCTGAGCAACCTGATCTAGTTGAAGATGTCCCTGCCCATGGCAGGGGGGTTGGACTAGATGACCTTTAAAGGTCCCTTCCAATCCAAACTATTCTATGATTCTATGATTCTATGATTCTATGAAGTAGTCCAGCATCCCGTCAGGAGAAGGGAGGGAAGCTGCCAGCAGTGCCTGCCGGCACTAGGGGAAGAGAAGAGGGAAAGACCAAGAAGTCTTGGGGCTCACCTGGAAAAACAATATATTTCCCATGTGGTATGGTGCAAAAATGTATTGTGTTGGCTGCTTTAGCTGCCTGGGGACATGGTGTATCATGATCCCCTCATTTGCAGTATGGGAAAAACATGTACCATACATTTTGTACAGTAGGAAATTAACTGATGGAAAATATATTTGTTTCCCCGCTTGAGAGGTAGGAGACAGATGTAAAGCCTGGAAGCAGAAGGCAGGGCTGGGCATAGAGGGGAAGGGCGTGGGGCACAGACATGGCAGATCTGTCCAGACAAGGGGGCAGTGAGAGATGTTTGTTGTCGTATTGTAACTTGTAAATTAATCTTAGGGAAAACCAAAGCATTGTGAAAGCCAAGCACCCTTCCCTTCAAAAAAAAAGAAAGCCTAGAATCACTCAGGAAGTGCATTGCTCATGGGGACCTTCTCTAAATAAAATAACATATGATGATGGTGATGATGATGATGATGATGATGATGATGATGATGATGATGATGATGATGATGAAGAAGAAGAAGGTTTTGTATACAACCCCCACCTTCCCTCCAGGCAGCTAAAAAGGTGCAGAAGGATGCAGAGGGAAGGATGGGGCTGGAGATGGCAGGGCGACCCAGGAGAAGAACAGTCGGAGCCTATCGGTAGCAGAGCTGCACAGACATTTATTGAACACAAACAACGACAAACACAGCTGGCTCACAGAGCTTCCTGAGCTATCGTCCCAAGGTTTTGCTTGTGGGGATTGTCAAAAGACTGCTTTCAAAGGCCCCTGGGGGTGTGAATCCCGTACAGCTGAATTCTTCCCACTTCCAGTTGCTCGTTAGTTAAAAAAGAGGACCATTTGTGTGTGTGTGTGTGTGTGTGATTCCCTTCATTTAGTATGAAAAATGACTTGTCTGGACCCTGCCATGTTGCAAAGAGAGAAGTCCATGGGTGAACCCATGCGTGCGCGTTGGCTTGGCTCCCGCACGTTTTGCTTCCCAAATAACACGGGGTGAAAACTACGCCTTACCCTGAGGACAGGGATGCGAGGTCGCAAAGGTGAGCCAGGACAAGCAAAGCGAACGAAGAGGGAGCATCAAAGGAAGCAGGGTGAGAAAAGTAAGTACTCTGAAGCACGCACAGCTCTGGGTGGCGTCACACATCCATAGGCTACAGCAAGTACCGCCAACGTCAACTCAAACGTGTAAGTAGCTACGCTAGACTGACACTAGAGACCCCGTCATCTTCTGAAGTCTCGCCAGCAGAAAAAAAACAACCCCCCCTCCCCGCCCCCTGAAAAGCAGATGAAGTAATAACGCCGTATGCTGAAAACAAGGACCATAACCAAAGAGTTCGGGAGCAGCCTCAGGAGCACAGTAAGGAGCTCGTAAAGAAACGTTCCTGTGTGTGCATATGCATGTGTATTTTTATATATATATATATTCATTAGTAAAGAAAAGAGTATCTGTGGAGGCAAAGGGAAGACGGTACAGGCAGTACAGGCTGGGTGGAGTGCCGGTGGCTGGAGAGGGTCGGGTGGTGCGGAGTGGAGGATGGTGGGTGGAAATTAGAGTGCGCCCATTCCAGTGACCTCAGACGTCAGCCTAGAATAGACAGGGGCAGAGAGAGGGGAGGAGGGGGGGAGACAAAAACAAGCGCTTAATATCTGGAGCAGAAAAGAAAATGAAGACCCTGCGGGGCAGCGCTCCTCCTCTTGCCTACACCCAGCTCAGACGGTGGCCAGAGCATCACTGGGTGGCTTGAGCGCATGGGACTTGGGGGTCTCCGTGGAGGGCACAGGGGGCTGGAGCATAAAGCCAGCTCAATGGCCAGCTGCCTTCCCCTCTCATCGCTGCAGCCAGGTAATGCCCATCCCTGGCACCGCGTCGTGGCAGAGGTGCCACCCACCAGGGGTGCTGGCAGGAGACATCCCAGCACACGGCTTCACTTCTACCAACATCCCTCCCACGGAGAACAGGCAGCTGTCCCAGCTCCCCTGGCTTCTTCGTTTTGCTCTGGTTTTTGAAACTATGGGAGAGGCTGAGCTATGCCCCATCCTGTCCCCCACCAGGTCATCTCTGCCTCCGCCACAGCACAGGCTGCATCTCAGCCAGCCCTTCCCAGTAATGAAGAGCCACTCGTTTTTCTTTTCTTTCTCTTGTCTCAAGAGGTGGGGAGGATTTGCAAGGAGCTGCAGGGAAAGCTGCTCGGCTGTGCCCATGAGTGCGGGACCGGCCCTGTCCCTCTCCTGAGCAGCTGGAGAGGTGCCATGGGTGTGGGCAGCGGGACAGCAGGGCAGGACAGGATGGTGGAGGTCTGTTGCAGGTCGGGGCTGAGGTGGGTTGGGTGCAAGAAGGAGAAAGTACGTACAGACCTCACCAGTGCTCCCAGCCCACACCCCAACGAACGTCAGAGTCGCCGCTAACAGCCCCTCGTCCTCGGGACCCTGCCAGCAGCCTCCTGCAGCCRCGCACGTCCTGGGCTGGCAGTGGGTTGGCACGGCACCAACTCTGCCTGCGGCGGAGGGCATGGACGGGCAGACGGCCTCAGCTTGCATGGCTGTGCCAGGCGGGCACGAAGCAAGTGAAAGGCCCTGTCTCCCCTTAAGCTCCCCATCCACGAGTATGTAGACGCAGGCAAACAGGTATGCATGAGCACCCCGGTCACGGCTCACCRCCAGCACGGAGCTGGTCCCCAACCCCTCTCCAGCTACCCCTCCCCTATACACTCTGCTCGCAGTCCCTTGCCGGACCGCCATTCCCCCACGGCACAGGCAGCATCACCCCCTGGCTGGAGGCGGCGTTGGGAGCGCTCGGCCCCTGCAAAGTCCTGCTGCGCCAAGTTTTTTAGCATGAAAAGGAAGCAATCAGGCCATTCCCTTGTCTTGCATTTATTGGACTGATTATTTTCATCGGATGGAGGAAAGCCTTTGGGAGGCCTGGAAGCACGCGGAAGAGGCTCTGAGGCGGCAGTAAGCAATGCCGGGATCCCAGCGAGCAGGTCCCAAGTGATGCCTCCCCACCACCGTCCCTGCTCAGCTCCGTCCCTGTCCCTGTCCCCTGCCTCATACGCAGGGAAAGACGGCAGCGATTTTGCCTGCCCACGAGCAAAATCCTCGAACGAGGGTGGCGGGCGGACAGGTAACCGGCGCAACCCACAGCTGCTCCACTGGCAGCGAAGCGGCTCCCGGTCCCCAGCCAAAGCACCAGCGCGGTGAGAGGTCCCGCTGGTGACGTCTGGTCCCCACTCAGAGGTCTCAGCAAGCCACCATCCGTCCCAGCCAGCCTCAGGAAGCCCCTCCTGGCCTGTGGTGCCAGGAGCGAGTGCTGCTCCCACCGCACCAGCAGGATGGGTTCAGCTGTGGTGGGAGGCGGTGGAGTTTGGCGGGGGGGGTCTCACCTGGCGTTGATGAGGTACTGCGCGAGGCTGATGTTTGCAGGGGTTCCTGTGATGGTAATTTGGCGCTCCGATGACCCTTCCGTGGCATTGGCGATTTTGATCTGCGCTCCCGACATCTGCCGAATTTCATTGATTTTGGTCCCTTGGCGTCCGATTATGCAGCCTATTAGCTAGAAAAAAAGCACGGAGGGAATGTCTGAGAAGCGGCAGCTCTGGCAGCCACTGGCGGGACGCAAGCACAACCGCACAGCACCAGCCAGAAGCCCTCCTCCCTCTGCCCTGGGGTGTGAGTGACCTCAATGCTCATGAAAACAGGAGAGGGACAGCCCGGGAGGGAATCCCGCCTGCATGCGAGCACAGTCCTCCCAGGACACGTCCAGCAGCCTGCCCTGCTCTGCTCCTTGGGGGGCAAATTTCAATTATCCGCACACAATGTCTGGCATCTCAGAGGGCTTCAGGAAGGGCGAGGCATTATACCGGGCTCGTTTCAGTAATAATAATTTTCATGGTCTAATAATTGGTCCCTGTTTTGCAAGGGTCAAAGGAGGGGAATAAGTCATGTTTCACATTGTGCTCCGCACTTATCCCCTCCCTAATCACAGCAAACCTGAAGATGGTTATACGGGACTTGTTACTAAAAGAAAACAAGCCTGTCGCCTTCCCTGGGGACAGCCCAACCCCAAGTGCCCCCTCATCAGCCGGTGCAGCCACACACCATTGATGGTTTCATGTTGCTCACCCCATCCCACACTACTTCTACCCTGCTGGGACACCCTCGCTGCCTCTGTTACCCCCTTCAGCTCTTTCGGTGCAATGCAAGGGCTCACTGGCGCTCACACCATTGCCAGGAGAGCACCACGTGGCTGTGGCACCAGCAGAAGAGGAGAATCCTGCTTAAAAACATGTCTTTCACACTCTTGTGAAAAAATTAGAGCCAGCTGGAGATTTGAATTTCCTCAATTGCCTGCCCCTTGAATTTCCTCAATGGTCCTCAATGGCTTGAATTTCCTCAATGGTCTTCATCTTTGCTCTCACTCATTTGTGCATCAAACTATGGTTCCCTCAAGCACCTCTGCACCTTGGTAACACATACCGAGATGTCCAGCTTTACTGACACAGGCATGAGGTGTTTCTGCATGCCTTTCTTGGCCATCAGCATTTGAGCTCCTTTCCAAGGTTGCACCTGGGAATTTTATACATGGGATATTTTTATACATGGGATATTCATCTTGGCAGCTGCTGGATTTCTGTCACTGTAGAAGTGGAGACAACTACTCCTCCAAATATTCACTGATCCTGTTGTCAGACCATGGGGCTACCTTAGTGGTTCGTCCCATACGGACATGAATATACACCCCACTGCAGTGCTGGAAGGGTAACAACTATCTCAGGGGCTGCAGCGTGATGTTCAGCCCAAGAGCTGCCCGTCCTGGTCTTCACCGCACAGAAATAACTCAGAGATGCTTCAGCAAATGAAAATCCCTTACAGCTGGAACCTGCTGGAGAGACCTGAGGAGCCAAACCTATTTGGAGAGATGTTCAGCAACATCCAAGCATCTCTGCACAGTGTTCAAGTTTCTCCTGGCAGTCACAGGAGTGACGAGATGAATTTCATCATCAGCTTTCCTTCAACTCTCTCTCTGCAGCGCAACCACAAGCTGATCTACACCACTAAAACACGCCTGTAGACCTTTTGCTTTAAGAAACCCAAACCTGTCCTCTGCTTCCTGGGAAGGTGGCAATGGGAATTTAAGAGCCTTCAAAACAAGAGGAGGCAGAGCTAAGGAGGCATTTTTCAGCAGGCAGAAAGATGCAGGCAATGACATTTAACGCTGTGCAGGTCTGATGAGAGCTGGGCTTTTAGTGAGTGAATGTTCTGAGTGCTCCTGGGTCCCGTCACAGGTCCCTCAGCATATTAAAGGGAAGGAAAGGCCCGTTTGCAAGGGGTCACTTGATATTCCTGAAGATGCTCTCATTGCTGCCAGGGCCACAGTCCCCCATGCTTGACAGATGTGGCTGTTGCAACCTCAGGAGCGCTTGCAGAGCTCCCCGCAGCCTGCCAGCTCTTTGCTGGATGGACAGAAGCAGACCCAGGATCAGCCCTGCTGCCATCTCCCATGGGCTCCTCCACAGAGCCCTCCTGCGGCAGTTGGCCCTGGGGTGAAGCATCTCTGAGGGTTTCAGCCAGCAGATGCTCAGAAGCTGTTTCACTGCTGTATCTCTCAGGTGGAAGGAGGCCTCACAAGTGTCCCGGAGGAGCGGAGGTGCCCAGCAGCTGCAGCCAGGCTCGCTGCCCTTCCCTTGCGCTGCCGTGCATTGGTGAACACCAGGAAGAAGTGGCAACAGCTGGGAGATCCGATACAGAAACTCCTGATGAGGATGGGCTGAAGGTGCTTGTAGGTGATGGAGATGGGGACAGAGACTGGAAGTCATCCACCCGCTTGCCCTGATCCTGATTTGAGCGCCTGCTGGTTATCAACCCATGGAAACTGGTGGGCCAGTCCGGAAGCAAGTGAGACCCTTGGATCCAGGTGCCGGCTGTGTTGGGCTCTCCATCCCACCTCCTCCCACCTGAGCATCCCCAAGCACCCTCCTCGCACTGCTCCGCTCCTAGTGTGACTCCAGCCTCGTCCCAGCGAATATCCCAATCCAACATCCATTTTACCACAATGCCTCTATCTATAAGACCCAAAAGCTGCCTGCCACCAGTACTAAGATGAGATGCACCATCCTTCAGATGCTTGTGTGGCACTTTGTGGCATCAGAAACACTATTTACTTACCTCCCCTTCAACGCTCCCCCTCCCAGTAACTACACTTGAGCTGAAACATCATCTCAGATCTGCCAGTGCTAGATTAAGCAATTATAGTCTAATCAGGGCTGGCTCGGGAGTTCTATCCCCTTCCCAGTGCTGTCAACTAGGCATGTTTCATGAGCACTGAGTTCACTTGGAAAGGGAAAAGGAGCATTAAGGAGGATTGTACCTAGGAAAGATACCAACGGGATAAAGTCCAAYGGGTGCTTTATGCTGCAGGCTGATCTCCAACAGACTGCACATGGCATGAGTGAACCTGGTGAAGGGGCATCTCTAAACATATTTAACAAAATCATATGCCTGCAGCTTATAGATATGTATACACACACACACACACGCACACACGCCAAGGAAGCACCTGGATTTACTTACATCATTGGGAATGGTGAGTTCATGAGTACTGGCCGGGGGACTGGCATCCAAACCTGGGCATATGCAAGGGAAAATGGTTATAGCTTGCAGAAGCAGCGCGGTGGAGCTCTGCTGCTTTCCCGCAACAGTCAACACTGCAAAGGCTGCGTCCTGCTCCGGGGCTGGGAGGGGAAGGGGATCACACACTCTGGTACAAGGAGGAGGAAGACGGTTGCTACCTGACTCTTCTGGAGCTGGGTGCCACCTTCCCCTGCATCCCTCGAGCTGGTCTCACAGGCGCTGCCCCATGAGTGCCTTGCTTCCCACCCTCCATCCTCCCACTGGGAATGGCTTCAGAGGAGGGTGCGTTACAGCACAAGGTTGCAGAATCGCTGGGGAGGGTCTCACAGAGGTGGGAAAAGCACCTTCCCTCCTCCACACAGCAGCAGACAGCCTGCTGGCTGGGAAACCCAACCCTAGAGGCAGACAGCCTGCCAGCAGRAGGGTTGTCCACGTACCCTCCAGCCCTCTCTGGACACAGCAGCACAGAGCCGCCGTTGCTGTTACAACAGCAGCTTGGTGCCCCAAAACCGGTTTCCTCGKGGGATCCGGCAGTGCTAGCACAGGGCAGCCTGCAAAGCACTTTGCAAGTTCAAGTCCCGCAGACTTGCATGCTGAATTTAAGCCAGACYGCCAAGACACGCACGCTAGCTGGACCTGGGACTGATGGTCCCTCTTACGCCCAAGGGAAAGCATGGCAAACAGTACGTAGCCAGCAGGCTATCCTGTGTGTGCAGCTCCAGAGGCAAGAGGACAGCGTGCCGTAACGCTCCTAGGCCAGGTTGAAGACTGCCTCTCCCACAGGTTTCCGTATTAAATCACCTCAGTGCTGAAGCAGGGATGTCCTACTGCAAATCTGCAAGAGAGAAGCTGTCTAGTGGCTAACAGGAATTTGCAGTAACCTAAAAAAAAMCCCCTTATCTGTATGATGTGAACTACCGAGGAAGGCTTTTAAGAGCAGTGTGTGCAAGAGTCCAAGACACTTGTGCAGAGTAAGGGGGTGCAGAGAAAAGAAGCATAAGGAAGCTGGAAATGCTGGGCTGCTACAACACAAGACAGCAGCAGCACCGACTTCCTAGTCACCCAATCCAGCAGGGCTTCCTCACAGTGCACGGCACTATGCCGTTGCCTTAACCATGCTGAGCAACTCCTCCAAGCAATGGCCAAATTTTGCTRGTCTGCATTTCCATCGAGGCCCTCGAGGCATTTCCATCGAGGCACCGTGGAAGAGGAGCTCCCGTCCAGTTTTGCYAGCAACAGCTGCCCAGGTTTTAAAACCCAGCAGGTCTGAACTGATGTCTGTCTGGGTACCGGCACTGTCAAAGCAAGATTTCTAAAATACTAAAATGAAGCCCTAGGTTGCAATCCCATTTGAGTATCACCCTTAGAAAGAAGGATATCAAGTATCCTTGATTCACTCTTGCATGATTCCTGCGCTTTCCCACATGCACCTCCCTTACAAAGACGCAATGCYGGGTACACCACCCAGGCTCCCGCTTGCAAGAAGTCTCTCTACCACGTTTTTCACTCAGGAGGACACAGAAAGGCAGGGAATGGGGATGCAAATCCTCCACTCAGCAGCCTTACACCCTCCTTCACCTCTGCTGGATGTACTAACGCCAAAGCCTGCACAAAGCAGCTCCTGTCCAGGTTTTACACAGTGGGCAATGCTTAACGCTGACTTTATAGCACKCTGCACTGGAAGAGACATTTCACCAGCCCTGGACCGTCTTTCACATCAAGCCTCCTTGCAGTCTAGGGCAAGACGGACTGCACCTAATGCAAAGACATGTCCCCCAGGGTGCAGATGTCCCCGCCTCTTGGCCACGCGTTACAAGGCTCAGCTTGGTAGCAGCCTGGGTATGTCAGAAAATGTCTTCTGAAGGGAGCAGAGCACTGGGGATGGGCTCAGAGCAACACTGAGGCACCCAGGGGTCTTTGGAAATGCAGGCTGGGCTCCTCTGATTGATAGATAGGGTCCCCCCCACCCCACGCTCAGATGCCACGGGCRCTGCTGAAAGCCCTTGGGGCATGCGGTGCCATGGTACTGCATCACCCCCTGCATCACGACGGCCATCGAGGAATGGCCATGTCCTTCTCCATTACCTGGAGATTGTTTATTTTAGCATACCAGATCCTCCCTCTCTGATACGCACATGCAGTCCCCACGGCTGTAATGTGGAGGGGGTCAGGGCAGGATTAGTGCTATGGGTGATTGCAAAGGGCAAAGCAGGGCACGCAGAAAACAAGGCTGTGGAGGTTGGTATTATGAAATCTATTTTTGCTATGGTCTTGTGGGGTCTACTTACTTGGGCTACATTTGCTTTCATAGTTAGGCGATGTCCCCAGACTCTTTCGAGGCATGCATGTGATGCACCTCGGCTGGCCGCAGAGCACGCGTGTGCCCCAGGTACATCCAGGGGAGGTCTGGCTCACATCGCCTATGAGCCTCCAGGTCTCAGGATAAGTCCTCTAAGCAATGGTAGGTTATAAAAGATAAGCATGTTCGGCATATATGGATGAATGTGCGGGACATTTGACATCAAAATTTCTCCAAGATTCTCCAGGAGCCATGCTTTGGCTCCTCAGGGTCCTGTCCCACTAAAAACGCAGCTCACCTTAAATGGCTTAGAGATGGCTAAAACTCTGTCTTGTTTCTGTTCCCACAGGCATTTTTCTACTGTTTCTGAGCAAAGTTTATGCAAAATTAAATGAAAGAATAAGGGCGATGACTCTGATGTCTTTCTGTTACACGGCAGTTGTACGCAAATATCAAAAACCCAGGCAATAAACTCCAGGCACTTTTCTTTTGACATCTGTACAAAGGAGAACGGCAGGCACAGTGCTGCCCGGTCTCTCCCTGCCAACCAAGAAAATCTGCCGTCTTCTCCACAAATACCACAATTTATCTAGGAGCACAACAATGGCACAGTCCTATTTAAGAAATACGTTTCAACAGAAGCCTGCTTATTTCCCTGTAGCTTTGTGTTTTACCTGATGATTGGCCCATCAGATTTTGAGCTTCTTCGGAGGAATGTAAGGGCAGCTTTTCTCCTGAAGAGCAAAGAAGAAACAGGTTTAATGCTTTTGCCTTCGAGGAGATAAGCAATGTCACTTCATCTAGGAAGCTCAAAATATGATGAACATACTGTCAGAAAAGGCATGTCCAACTGGCACTTTGACCACCGAGTAAACAAAGGTACTTTAAGTATCTCCATCCCCTGTGCTCTATCTGCTTCCCAGGTCACCGTGAAATGCATTAACAGCAATGCCAGCCTTGGGGACGAGGCTGCTGAGCCACGCCGGGGCTGGCTGTCCTCCCGTCAACGCGGCTCCCTACGGCCGCGGCTCCTTCCCATCGCTCTCCCCGGCACGGGGGGTGCTGTCCTGCCCAGCTCAGCACTGCTCCCCGCAGACACCGGGGCAGCATCCCCGGCCGGTGTCGAGCCCCGGGAAAAGTGGGGATGTCCCACCGGAGTCTGGATCAGTGCACGGCAGGGGATGCTACCTCCTCTGGGCAGGGAAGGATGGGAGACTGGTGCTCATCGCTTCTGCTGGGAAAGCCAGCAAAGCTGGGAGCAAGGTAAGCGTGGCTTYGCAGGAGCAGTCCAGGCGTGCACGGTTAATGGCTGAAAGCTCGCCCATGAGGACCGTAACCCCCAAACATCCATCCTGTCTCCCTGTTAACCTTTCCCCATGGACATTGCAACTTCAGTTTTACTTGCCCTGCCTGTTGCCATTAAATAGCAGGAGTTTAGAAAGAGAGAGAAACTCTACAGGTAAGAAGAGAAGGATATCTAGAAAGGGCGTGTGGGTACGTACCAGGGAAAGCGGGGGTGGTCTGTCCAAGGGGAGTAAAGGGGGTTTGCTGCATAGCCAACTGGTGGAGCTTGGTCAACTGCTGAGGGGTAGGAGGGACATTAGAGCTAAGAAGGTTATTGTCATAGAGTACAACAAGTCACACCGAAAATCAAGAACAAAATTATAACGGAAGAAAAAAAAGAAAGCAAAACAAAAAAAACCAAACCAGGAAGCCATGGTGAGACATGGCAAAAACATTAGCAGAAGGACTTGGCCTGGGTAAAATGCAATAAAGCCCAAATCTTTTGCAGAAGTGCTTGGTCAGGGTCTGAAGTACGATACCAGCAAGAAGCCCATTCTTAGTTTCCACCCCTCATCAAACAGGTCAGCTCCTTCGCCGTGAGCGAGTGGCCATCTCGGTGCGTGGCTGACTGCTGCAGCAGCGGCAGGGCTGCTGCCTACGGCGCTTCCAGCCGCTGCCTTCCCCTCCCGGGATTCTCAACCTGTGACCAGAGGCTGCTGCTCGCTTCAGGGTAGTTTTAGAGCAGAGGAGCCATCTCAAAGGCACTGCCAGGCTGGTGGCCATCATGTGCCAGCAGCCAGAAGACCCTCTTTGTGCTGCTGGAGATGCATCATGACCGCTTGTCCCTGCAGCAAACGCTCTTGTGCTGCGCCTCCGATGGGAAACGCCTCTGGAAGATGGACAAACTGTGGCTCTTAACGTCAGCTCATTACGAGCGCAAGCCCCTTAGCAGTACGGGGAAATATGGGCTTCAGCCATGACCAGTAGGTATTTCAGATCCTTGTATCCCTTGTTGTGCCGGGTAGGTTTTCGTGCCCCGTCAGGAAGCAGTTGCATAGAGAGGAGTTTGTTTGGAATACATTTTGTGCTCTGTTTTACTGCTCCAAATTAAAAAAAAACCAATAAACCAAAAGAAAACAAAACAAACTGGGCTGAAGTCCAGCAGTGAGCAGGAGGGAGGGTCTTTATCACCTCCTGCTCGGCGATTTCACAGGTGCTCAGAGGGTTGCCGGGATCGCATCATCCCCCAAACACAAACCGCTCGTTGCACCCATCCCCTCCCCGGCAAGGGAGAGGCAGAAGTTATGATTTCCACATTTGGGGGAAACAATACTCAAAAACCTCCTTGCTCCTGCAGCGTGAGAGGGAGTGTGGGGATGTCTGGCTGGCAGTGGTGAGGGGGAAGCACTGGAGACAGCAGACCAGGGGAGCTGAGCACACCGGGGGAGAGACTGGAGGGAGGCAGCGGGGAGGGGAAACGCCTGCAAGTCCCCTGAGAGGTACCCGAGGGAGCCCAGCCCGGCAGAGGCATGAGGACTTCCAGCCTCCACCGGCTCTTGCCCCACGAGAAGAGGCATGTGCACATCCCTCCCTGTGATGATGACCCAGCACAGAAAATAAGCCGAAGATGCCCTGCCAAAACAGTCAGCTCCAGATAGGACCGGGCACACCACTGCTCCTGCAGGTAGCAGGGACATCAGCATCCGCTGCTTTTTAATTTAAGAACCTTCCTGTTTTCTACCAAATTAAACCCAGGCGCACCCTGTTTGCGGAACTCCTCGTTACAACCGGTCCCACCGGCAGGACTCCAGTTGAAACCTCCTGCCTCTTTGCCGGCACTGCCGAGGAGCACCAGGGAGGCAGAGCCCCTCGGGCTCCAACCGTGCTCCGGGGCAGGGGTCCTGCTTTGCCCAACGGGGGAACGACCAAAATCGTTTCTAATACTGATCTAGCATATTTTTAAGACATATTTTGGACAGTGGTATTTAGCAAACACCCATATTAGCAGCAATGAAAAAAGCCTGCAAGAGGAGAGGATGGCTACGCCTAGGCGTTAAAGTGAAAGTTGCTACGTGAACGCTTGCAGTGCATGAAACACCTCCTCTCCTGTTTTCTGGAAAAAGCTGAAAGCAAAAACCTGACACCATTTCTTCAAACTCTGGTTCTCCCCACAGACCAGAGGAAAGTTCCCCCAACGGCGCTGCTGGGAGGGACGGGACAGGACAGGACAGCAGCGCTGGGACCAACATACAGCCATGCCAAGCATCACTAGGCACCCACAGCAATGCCGAGTTACTCCCATCGGCTGCCAGCCTGGTGCGTACCCAGGAGCAATGCCCTGGTTGGGGAGCTTTCCTGCACTTGGCATTTATTTCACTCCCAAACGCCCCTGACTCCCAGCTGCCACAGCTGTCCTTTCATCTCCCACCACAAATTTTGTGAAGGCAGGTAGCTACACATCACATCCCRAATGGCTTACGAGTACCCAGGCAATGCTGAAGCCCTTCATGAGCCAAAACTCCCACTAACCTGGGGGTTTTTCCCAGGGGAGAAAATCAAGGCAGSAGCTTGCATTTTAGCTTTGGCATTCGAAATTCTGACCACTCTGCAGCCACGGGTCTGCAAAAGGCATCCGCTAAACACAGACACCTGTGAGAGCGAGGGCAATGCCCTAAAATCACGTTCAAGACTGGTTTCTGCACCGAGCAGTGTTTAAAATGACCGATCCTTGCGAGAGAGCTACGAGAGTAAGGATGGAGCATGTGGCCCCCACACGAACAACTTTTTCCAGGTCTCAGCAAATCTGCTGGGAGTAGGGCAGAGCGCAGCCAACAAATGTATTAAACGTATTTCATTTCTGTCAAACAGAGGAGTATAATAACAAGAAAAACACTCTAAGCTGTCACCACCGCTTGCAAAGGAAAACTGGGACAAAGAATATATTGATCTACGCACTCTAAATACTCAGGTGTATTTATTTATATTCCACTTAGAGAGCAAAAGTGAAGGGCGCACACAATTATGAATATTTCTGAGCAACCATCACAGCAGGCTGTTCAAAGTGCATGCATACTGGTGTCTCATGGAAAGCCAAAGCCTGGCCTCCACTAAATTGGGTGAAATCACTGCTCCTAAGATCAAAATCCAGCCTACAACTCCTAATCGTTCCCACAGGGAGTGTGCATTCGTGGTATCGAACAGCCTTGCTCCGCTCTCAATCATGCAAGAAGTAATCCATGATTTAATACCCAACGCACCCATCAGAAAGAGGAATACTGAGCCACGTCAAACTCTTCCCATGTGTGGGATGGCTGGAGAGGGCTTTCCACCCAGACCATACCGCTTACAATTAAGCTGCATCCCCAGAGCGGCACGTTGTGCTCAGCCCCCACTGCGGACCCCTGACTCACAGGCGTGCCAGCAAGAAGGGGCCTCTGCAATGGGACTCGCTGGGTGTTTTATCCCCACTGAAACACATTTAGAAAATCCCAGCTTTTTCCAAGAGCTCCCTGGCACATGTCAGCCGTGACGACCCCAGAAGCCGAGCAGCTGTCTGCTGCCGGCAAGGAGCTGCTGGCATTGCAGTGCTTCACTGCTGCTTTTCATAGAGAAATCCTTTAAAATAGACTCGTTTTCTATTTCTATTGGTACTTTTATGCGCAGACAYGCCAGTAGATGTTCCCTACACGTCCCCCCGCAAACGTGCTGTGGCTCCCTGACCCACCCTGGGCACGGGAACCYGGCACGAGCAAAACCCATCCGCGCTGCAAGCCTGAGCGGTGCCTGTCTCCACACCAAGGAGCGTGAGACGAAGCTGGGACCGTGCCTGCGATGCCCCCCCGGGCAACAGAGAGCCAAACCCAGCAAGACAGCCGTCAAACCCAGGGTGACCACTTCAGCCTGGRGACCAGCTCCCGCGGGGAGGTGCAGAGCCCTCGGCAAGGTGAGACCCAGCAGCGTGGCGGGCGGCCGTCCTCTCCATCCCTCCGGGGGACGCGGGTGGTGTTTTGCCCAGCCTCAACGCCTGCTTCCGAGTCACCCGGAGGAGGACCCCCAAAAAGGCACGTCCCCCTGCCCAGGCTTCAAGTAAGAAACCATGCACCGCCGGAGTTCTGGCTTCTCCCCACCCCACCAAGGCACTCAGCACCTAAATAAGCCCTTGGCTTACTAATATTTTAAGGATAAGGGGGGAAATAGAGGGGAAAGTCTTTTTTTTTTTTTTTCCCTTTCTTTGCGTGTTTTGATCCTTTTGAGGCACAAAATGCATAGAGTATGGTTTGTCTCAGAACAAAGGGATAGCACTGAACAATGCAAACGATTTAGCATCAGGCCAAGTCCTCAGAATTAATAAAGTTTAGCGCTAACAGGTTAAAAGGCTATTGAAGGTATTACAGATACTACACACGGCCAGTTACTTTGAAAATATGCTATTAATATTATTGTCTAATATTAATATTATGTGAATTAACAGTAGCATGCAGGTGACATAAAAGGGTATAAGAAAAATTAGGGTAAAACTCACATCCGGGTGTGGAATAGCGTATTGTCCCTGAATTGTATAGGCCTGCAAAAGAAAAAACAGATGTTATTAGGGCTGGCAGGAGACAGCGGCAAAGCCCCGTGCCTCCACAGGGACTGCCATCCCTGGGCTTTACTCCTTTCTGCATGATGTGGGGTAAATGCTGTGAATGCAGGGGCTAAAGAGGAGCTCAGCCCCTACCCTGCTCTGCCCGGGACCCCCAAATAACTGAGCACGGGGAGCCGAGCACCATGGCTCCGGCACGCCTCTCCCCTCGCTCCGCTGCCGGTGAAAGCGGGGTGCGGGCTCTTGAATTTTGACTTAACCGGCTTAATTTTGAGGCTGGAGGGGATGAGGGAAGCTTTCCGTGCAGCGAGCAGTTGCCCCACGCACCCCCCTGGCTAGCCCAGGGGAAGAGCCCCCCTGTGCTGTATTAAATTTGCTGGGGTAGCGAGTCCTTGGGGTGGGAGGGAGATGTACCCCTCCGATCAAAGCCGGAGCACTCTGAGCTACCTAACTTGAAGGGCTTGGGCTTAGTTTGGCTTTTCCAAAAGGAAGGAAACAGCTCTTTGAAGGTGCCAGAATTGCATGGAGCGGGAAGACTGGGCTTCGCTGTACAAAAGATATGCATCAAACCAGAATTATCTGTATAGCCGATGCACGGTAACGTCACCGCTGCCCTTCTCACCTAAATGTGATCCTAGAGACCAAACCAGTGCAGTGAGTCTCTCCATATTTTCAGGTGCACAACTCTCAACACGCTTTACATCTACCCAGTATTTTCCAGTGCTCTGCTGGGGGGAAAGGCATTGCTGTGCAGAAAGCCAGCTGGTGCTGCTGCCTCACCAAGCCTGGAGAGGGCTCAGGGACAGGCTGCCTGCACTGCAATGCCTTTCACCAGCAATAATTGACAAATCCATGCAAATGTCTGCCAAGAAAATTGTTTAGTGTTTTTCCCATCRTTTGTAGCAATCCTTTCTCTTTTGTAAATAACCTGAAAATAAGCACCGCTGTGGGTAAAGAGCCAGACTCTAGAAAGCCCAATGTTTCGGACTTAACCAGCTAGCAAAACGTATCTCACTGGTTGACACATTATTCAGATGATTCTGAAAGAAATGGCAAAAGAGATGGATAACACTTTAAAAAGGGAGAGTAAAGATAGCCAAGAAAAAGAAAAAAACCACTCTGAACCTCCTGCAAATTTGCCATATCATTTGCAAACAGCAAAGCGCTTTGTGTGAGGAAAACCCCCAAAATCCTGGAGCAGGAACGAGGCAAAGCCCTGCGCACAGAAACAGCAGTCCCAGTGCCTGCTGGCATCCCGGCATGATGGGCACTGGTGTGCCCGTGGGGATGTGGCAGAGGCTGCTCTGAAAAGTTCACTCTTTCCTGGCGGTTTAATTTGGTTGTTGTCTTTTGATTAGAACAATTGATTAGAAAAAGCTAGTTAAAGGCAGGAAGGTGTCTTGGACAGATGCAACCCAACTCTGACAGCACCCGCCTGTGTGACCCCCGGCTTTCTGCAGAGGCGGCTGACATTGCACACAGATGATGGGGCAGTTGCCATCGGCCACCGCATCCCTCAGCCTGCTGAGCTCCTGCAGGTTCAACCCACCCCAAAGCATCTTGCAGCACCACTGACTGTCACCTGCTGTCCTCTGCCCATCCGCCCCGTGCCACTCCTCGGGCAGAGCCAAGGGGCTCGCCAGCGTTCCCTCAGGGGCGGCAGGGAAGAGCTCTCATTTCAGAGATGGTTGCTTCTTCCCACGATGCCACTTCTGTGCAAGACACCAACCGTTCGCCAGCAGGAGAAATGCTACCTCCATCTTACTCTCCCTTTTGAGAAGATAAGTTCACCAAGCAGCTGGACTCAAAGCTCTTTACCAGGACGGCTGCTCAGACCAAATGGCACACTCCTCCTGATGCTGGCAATGACTAGGGGATGCTAATTCAGCATGCTGCCTGAAATAGCCTGCGCTTTGAGCTTTGCTCCCAGCCTTAGTTTGCCCTTCTGCTATTTATTATGGTTGGGGAGAAACGAAATAACTTGTGTGGTGCTGCTCTGGATGGCATTAGCTGTAGCTTCGTGGTGCTGGCTCTACCCGGCTGCTGGAACTCCTGGGAAAGTACCTCTCCTGCTAGATACCTGTGCACCACAACATGATGGCATCTACAGGCAGGTCCTTGGTCACCCGGTGAGGTGAGTAGATGAGGTGGAAAAAGCAAGGGTTCAATTCCCCTCTTTAAAAGCAGCTGCCTGCTCAACTGCTTGTTTCATAAATYACATGCTGCGGGAGCTGGTTTTTGTTTGCAGAACAACTGCCAGCTCCTGTGGCACGTGTGTGTGACGGTTATCCTGCAAAGAAAAAATCTGCCATCACTTCCCAAGGGTTGCTAGAAATACCACATCGTATCTGCAAGCCTGCAGACCGAGGACTGTGCAATGTCACCGAAGTCAATGCAACGCAGGCTCTCCTGCGGGCAGAGCCGAGACCCAGCTTTGCAGCAGAGGTTATGGCATTTTAGGGGGAAGCAGCACCCTGAACCAGCCGAGCACCAGTGAAGGGGATGACCCTTTCACGGAGGCTGCCCTGAACAGAGGCTCAGCACAGTCCTGAAGTGGCCAGGATGAACCCTTCCTATCTTGCATCAATTACAACTATGCAAAGTTGGTTTTAATTGGACTAGAGATGCCAGAAAATAAACACTTGCAGCCACTGCAAGAGCATGGTCATGGTCTCTTGTTCAACAAGGCTTTTCTCATTTTCTTCTTCACGCAGGCAACTGCTGGCAAATACTGAATTTGGGTATAACAAAGCAAACTCAAGCTGGATTTTGAGCCAGGAGCAATTTAGAAGCAGGACTCACCTAGGTGTGAGTACCTGCAAAAAATCAGTATTTTGAGCACGTGAGCCCATCTGAAACAGAGCAGGTTTGGCGTGGTGCTTAGGGACATGGTTTAGTGGTGGACTTGGCAGTGTTAGGTTAATGGTTGGACTCGATGATCTTAAGGGTCTTTTCCAACCTAAATGATTCTATGATTCTATGATTCCCCAGGCCACATGAACACCTCCATGCTATCTCCAGCCTCTTCTTGGTGCATGAGTGCCTGGCAGAGCTAACGCCTTGTTTCCCCGGGCTGGCCCTTTCCTTATCCTCCAGCAGCCATCACAGGAGCCAAGCCATCTGCCTGGGCTTGCAAACTGCTAGCGGTTCTGCAAAGAGCTTTCAGTCACCTGCCATGGGATGCAACAGATGGGATGACACCATGCAAGTCAGAAGGCAAGAAACCTGAGTGCACTAACGGGCAGCGGCTGGTGCTGCAGTAAAAGGCTGAGGTTGGCAGTGGAGGCTGCAAGCGGGTCGGCTCTTACCTGACCACCTGCAAAAATGACAGGGGTGGAGGCGGGCTTTGGGCGGTAGGGAATGGTGGCACCTTTTGGTGGGGACTAGGAAAAGGGACAAGGAGAGGGAGAGAGAACATTAGAACAGCTTTCCTGAAACGGCGGCAAAAAGAGCGTTAGAAAGCACCCGACAGAGCACGGCCCCCGGGGCCGCTGCCAGCAACACCCACACCAGGCAAACCGCGTTTCTGGACAGGAGGACATGGGGGAAATCGGTGTTTAATGGACAACAAGGACAACCTGGGGTACAGGAGATCCCCTGCCAAGGCACGGGACCCTAAATCACTTCCTGGACCTCTGCTGCCTCCCTCACCTTCACTCTGCTCTCTGCAAACTGTGTCACTTGGTCTAGACTTGAGCCTGATGCTGGAATGCAGCGCCCTCCTCAAAACACTCCAAGGAGACCCTCAAGGTGCAGCAAGATGGGGAGGTACACCCACAGACCAGGTTTTCATCCCTGAATGCCACGAGCCTCCTCGTGCAGTGGCTTTCTTTGCAGCCTGAGAGCTCTTGCACGTCAACAGCCCACTGCAGATTCATACCAGCCCTGCTGAGCACCAGGAGCTGTGGCATGGCATCGTGAGCATGGGCATCAGAAGGAGTGAGCAGCCCATCTGAGCGACCCGGCAYGATGCTTAAGCTCTTTGACCCCTCTCATCTTCCTCACTGCCGGAACAGGGTCACCTTCAGGACTTGGTTTGGTCTATCGCCATCCAAGCTGGGACGTGGATGGCCGTGCAGCAGATGCTGCAAGGCGCCGTCGTTGTGGTCAAGACCTCCCATGCCCCGGTGGGACAAGTGGCAGTGATCACTTTGGCCAGGATGTTGAGCTCTGGAGGACCCCGAGGCTGGAAACCCCTCTCAGATGGCAACACTAGTGTTTCCAGAGATCTTATCCTAGAGCTGCATGATGGTAGCAGTCCGTGTGAGCAGCCAGACAGTCGCCAGCAGCAGAGGCACCAACMCATACGCACTCCCAGCCCTCCTCCTGTGGCAGCGTGACCCGGGGCAGCCCCACTCCAGCTGGCCAGGACATCCCTGCTGTGGCCTGACCGGTACCTGGGTAGGTCCGAGCAGAAGCTGTAGTGATGCATATCAAGCTGTAGCGATCCATCCCACTGCGCAGCGCGTGGGATCTTGTCACCCAAGTTATCTCTGTTGGTTTTCTCTTGAACATAACTAACAGGCCAYAGAAGAGATTTTGGAGGTTTCTCGGGATCAGGAGAGATTTCACATAAAAGCCTCCTGGTTCTACCCAAAGTGAAATGACCCAGTTACTACTATGTAAATATAGTAACTACATAACTTTACTACATAAAGATATGTAAATATAAATTACGCTATCTCATGGAAAATTCTTCATTTTTTCTGTACATTCTTCTAGATGTCCACTTGTAGCCAAGTGGCATAACCAAATCTTCCTGCTAAGCTCAGGTCTGCAGGAAAGCTGTACGATCAAAGCACAGCCTCTATAATCACAAACCTGCTTTTTCTTTTATTGCGTGACAAATCTTGGAGGGGATGAGCGAGGATTTCTGCAGTAAGATAATTTAAGACTGAAAGGTTATAAGGAGCATCTCTGTGAACTGTTAAAGTCAGGGGACTTCCCAGATTTCAGACTGCAAGAAAACTCATGGGTTTTTCTCTTTCCCATTGCTGAACCATACAGAGGAGCAGCAACCCTTGCTTTGGTCAGTGAAAACAGCAGCCACCAAAGACTTTATAACACACCTGCAAACATCACCTGGGGCCCACCTCTGCCACAGTCCAGAGCATAACCTGGAGTCACTGTGTGGCTAAAATCGCACTCCTCTGGCAGCAGACTGTACCCACCTGAGCATCACTACCAGCAGCGGTGGGTAACGTGGCTCATGGCAACTCCTCCTTAGCCGTGCTGCTGCCAAACTGAAGTTGCTTACATATGGTTTTACTTCACCACCGCTAAGCCTTGGCATCCTCATCTGAAGCTCTTGCAGCAGCAAACAYGCTCCTCCCTGCCGTGAAAGGGCAGCAGTGTGCGGGCTGTGCAGCAAGGCAGAGGGCCCTGATGTGGGTCTGTGCCCGTCCACCTCTGGGAGGCACCAGGAGCGGAGTGTCTCACCATCCCGTGTCCCAAGGCATTTTCTCCTGGAGCTTCTCCCATCTGAGGTGGCAGGTGTGGGTGCGGGGCATGCAGCTGTGGTCATCCCTGGCAATAAGCCATTGGTACAGCAGCATCTCTCCATGGCAGAGATCTTCAACCTCTGCTTGTCAGCATCTCTCCCAGAAAACGGCGCCCTGGACACATGTCCATGCACYCTATGGGCCCTGCTCTCCACCAGCCTTCCTCACTACCTTTCCTGCTGTGCCTTGCCGGAGCCTGGGTTTGGGCTCCCAGCCCTGGCTCCCTCAGCGTAGGGGATGCACTGGCTTCCTCCTCCCAGCTGTGGTCCTCACAGGGTACTGCGAGCCCCATGCAGAGGAGGCCAGGTGCTTGGTGGAGTAGCTGCAGCCCCCGTCCCCTTCCCACGGCACCCTCGGCACTGCTGGAACACCAACCAGGCTATGGCTGTCCCAGCCTGCCTGGCCTCCTCCAGCACCCCTCTCTCCTGAAGCCACCCTGTGCTACGACACAAACCATCTCCTTTGGGGCACCCAACCAGGCAGGTTTCCAGTGTGGGACTCTAGAAACAACGTATGAAGATGGCGGGGAAAACACACTGGGTGGGTTTCAAACGGAGGTACCAGGAAATGAGTGGTCCGACAACGCATGGTGAAGGGTATGAGAGACACACTCCACAGCTCCCAGCGCTGTTGTGGTGCCAGCTGGGGTTTTTTCCTATGTACTTTACCCCCTTTGTTACAGACTGTACCTCCAGCATCACCACACAGATCTGTTTGACACACTGGATAATTGCGTCGGGTGTCCCCGAGATTGTCACCGCCCGCTCCGTGGAGTTGGGCAGCATGTCCCCCGCCACTTGAACCTGAGCACCTGTTGACTGGAGACAGAAAGAGAGAGGAGGAGAAATCCCACAGCTGAATGCCTTTCCTTGCAGCCAGCTCCAGCTCCGACGCCACGCGCCTCCCGAGAGCTGCACTGCCCTGCGCGAGCTCAGATGCGGTGCCCTGCCTGCGTCCGCAGGAGCAGGCTGGCAAGGTCCCACGGGATGCTGCTCCTACGTCAGCAGGACCATCCTGGGAAGCAATGTGATGCATGATGCTCGCAACATAAGGATCTCCCTTTCCAAGGCAGCTCCCCCTTCATTGCGGATCAGCTCCAGGGAGCTGCAATTACATGCAATAACGAAATCAAGTCTGCCTTACCTCCCTGATTTCCTTGATCTTAGAGCCTCCTTTGCCGATCAGTGAGCCGCACTGACTAGCCGGCACGACCAGTCTCAGTGTCACCGGAGGTTTGCTGGTAGCAGTGCTGTTGCTCATTGAGTTGGTTATGTCCTTGGGAAGGAAGAGTGCAACGCATCAGCCTTTGGTACCCGACCGGACGCCTGCCATCCAGGACAATGCCCTGGGCCAGAGAAGAGGGGTCATGTCCCCCAGACTGTGGCTGGTCTCTGTCCTCAGCTGTGTCACTGCACACCCCTCCAGTTAATTAACTGCAAGACCTCTGGAACACTTCACTGAAGCTCAGTTCTTGCCTGTTTAAAGATGTCTGGACCAGCTGGAAGGTTTTGTGCTGAGTTAAGTTAAGCGAGTCCAGCCAGGCATGTGTGGGTTGGAGGCACCCAGGCCCATCTGCACTGCTGGCCCCAGCAGCGGGCAYGCTGGAGCGCTGTTTGGCTGGTGGGCCACCCAAGGGTCTGGATGCAGACCCTTTTACTCTGCCCTCCTGGGGAAAAGGGCTCATGTTTCTCACCTCCTCAAATTTGTAGGCGATCATGGCGAAAGCCTTGAAGATGGCATCAGTGGGGCCGGTGATGGTCACAATTCGCTCGGGGCAGTTCCCCTCTGAGATGTTGATCCTTGCCCCACTCTGGAAAGAGAAGAGCAGCCCTGGAATAGCCACAGCCAAGCAACCAGCAGGGATGTGCTGGAGGTGCAGCCCTTCCTCCAGGTCAGATCCTGTCCCAGCCTGGGAAGGTTCAGCACCCAACAGCAGAAGCTCAGAGAGCCCCAGGAAGCCAGGGAGCACATCGCTCTCTTGGTCCCTGGTCATCACCTGTGCCAGCCTCTCGACATCCCATCTAACCTTAAAAACTCCCCCCGCAGTGCTTCCAGCTCTGCCTTACCCCAACCCTCAGAAAGGGTTTCCAAGCATCCACCTTGGGTCTTCTACTGCAGTGCAAACCCATGCAATCAAGGCAAGACCAGCTTGTGGGGTCATTGCTTGTAAAAAGAAGAGTGTTGCTTACTGATCCGATAACTCCTTGGTAGCTGCAGGCACAAAGACCTTGGGCAAACTCAAGCATCTTATGAGTTACTTAATTTCACTGTTTCATTTAAAGCAAATTCTTGGCTCTGCAAAATTCCCATTAAATGTGATAGGAGTTTGTTTGAGTACAGAGTGAGAAAACTGAACCAAAGAGCTCTGGGCACAGTCGGCTTGCGTGTCCTGACCCTGGGAGTTACTGCACATAGCGCACAGGGCAATGTGCAGCTCTGGCCGCTGCCGGGCAGGAGAGCCTGATGGCCCTTCCCACTCCTCTCCCCTCGTCCTACAAATCCTTCTACAAAGCAGGGTTGCTCACCTCCTCACGCATCTTCTTCACGGTCTCTCCTTTCTGAAATAGAAAGCAGAAACACAGGCTATTACTGAAAACTCAAGACTTCCACCTTCAAAACAACCCTTCTGAACACGCGTCTCTCTAGTACGTGGCAACACATAGCCAAACATTTGGGCAGCTCTGTGATGCCTGGCCCTCCATCCCCATGCAATGGGCAGGCTGAAGAGCTGAGGGTGTAAGCCATTGTAGCCCTGCTCCCCGTGTCTGTAAGACACGACAGACAAACCAGCTACACAACTGCAGCTTCCACCCCCATTTCTACGTTTCCCATTAGGAGGAAAACCACATGGAAAAAGCTCAGAAACTGATCAGATGTTGAGAAAAGCTGGCACTTCAGAGTGATTTCGAAGGGCAGTTATCGAGTATCTATAGAGAGATCTAATATCTTTATATTCAGATATAAAGCAGGCACAACTGTGAATCTTTCCAGGGCTGGACAGGCTGATGGAAAGATAAGGTGCAAGCATATATGAGAAGGTGTTCATGATGCAAATCTTTGCTACCACAAACCTGCCTTTTAGAAACACCAAAAACCCAATCCTGTATAGCCAGGACTTTCTAAACCACCACAGCAAGCACCAGGGAGCAAAGCACTCCGTGAAACTTTTCTGCACAAGCTAAATGGTGTCCTGTGGCCTCAGAGCCAAGTGCTGCAGAATTTAAATGGGTCTTGCATGACATTTCTTAATATCTCTTAATGAATCTATTTGATTAAAATGTCAGGGCAACATGATCATAAACACCTATTCATCACCCCAGTGAAGCAGCTGGAAATGACACTAGATAAGTTTGGTGGTTGTTTTTTTTTTGGGAGGGAATGGTCTTTGTTCCCTCTGTGAGTCTCTCATAATTTCTGTCTCACAGATGCAGCAACAAGCTCATGCACACCAAACATTTCAGGACATTACAGGGAAGAGGTGACTGGCATCTACCACACCACAGGCAGCAAATGGTGCAGGCAATAGCATTAAATACACATTTAAAAGATGTCCTTACCTTTCCAATGATGCTTCCAACTTCCTACAAAAAAAAAAAGCCAAACAAAGGAATCAACATTACAAAACGTGAAGACAAAACAGCCCAACCCCATAATGAAGCAAAGACCTGGTGCACACTGTCCCCAGCAGAAGGACAGGGTGGGGGGCAGGCATGAGAGGGGCCAGGAGCACCGTGCCACCATGCCACCCTCCCCATCAGCAGGAGGACACCTGCTCCTGGCAGCCCAGGGCTGCGGGGGACTGGCTGGACCCGGGTGGGCACAGCTGGAGAGGAGGTGGAAGAGGGAGCTGTGAGGAAACCCCCTCGCCGGGAGCCCCTTACCTTGCCGTGCATCAGCAGCCGAATGGTGAGGGTGACGTTCAGGCCGCCTTCAGAGACTTTTGACTCCATTTCCTACCAGGGGACGGGAGACGTGCGTTAGCTGGGAGGGCAGCCCCGGCGCAGAAGGAGACAGCACCACGGCTGTATCACCTGGGGACAGAGAGGGGGAAAGTTTTTCTCTCAAAACAGGCAGGTTCCTCAACATGGGATGGACCCTGCAGAGCAGCAGGGCATGGGAAAGCCACAGCTGGAGGAGCTGCAGGGAGATGTCATGGGCTGAGCACCTTCATGGGTGCAGATGGGGCTGCAGGGACTGCGCTGGGCACAAGCCTGGGAACAGCCCTCAGCTCTGCTGCGGCTTTGCCACCAGCTTTATGCAAAAGCCATCGCGGGAGCAAAGACTCAGTGTCCAAGGTGGCACAGCCAGATGGCTAGCCCACACCTGCATGAGCCAAAAAGCAGCTGTGCCCAGCTGAACGCATGGACGCAGGAGCAGGGAGTTGGCGGAGCAGCCTGGCCAAAGACCGATGGCTGAACTGGGACTTTAAAAGACCCAGGGCACCTCTCTAGCAAACCAAAATTCACCATTTCAAGTGTGAATGGGCACTCAGAAAATCAAAAGCCAGTTTTTCAGTAACCAGGAAATATCTATCYGACCCCAGGAGCACGGAGCGGGAAGGATGGAGCTGGTGTCCTGATTGCTACCCATCTGCATTTTCATCCCCACCTGTGAGCACCCTAGCTGGGCACTGCGTCTCAGGACCACGCCATTTCCAGCCATTCACGCTTTGCACGTATCTAATGAAACCTCTGCGAGTTTTCCCGGTGCTGTCGTGTTCCTTTCCCTTCCCATTCTCTGTCTTTCCTCCTCTGCCCTCTAGAGGGAAAGATGCCACTGATATTTTGAAGGCAGGGGGGAAAAAATCACAGACTGGCAACAAATCCTTCCTTTTTTTTCCTGACGCCTCCTTAGTAGCATCTCTGTGTGCGGACCAGGTATGTGAAATGTCTCTGCAGCCTACTGTATGGGGAGACCGGTCCTGTCTCAGAGGGAGGTGCCAGCATCCTTCTACGTGCAATGCTGAGAGATTTGTAGCAATTCTCCCCCACGTTATTTAATCCCTCAGTATATATCAGATGGGAGGTTTTTGATCCTGGTCATGGGCATCTGGCATTTTGCTTTGCTCAGATGGGGACTTATGTGACCAAAAAATGGGAGGTAAACCAGTTCTCAAGTATTACTTTAATGCAAAAAGGCAGTCGGGATGAATAAACAGGCAGCAGTGCACAAATCATAGCTGGGAGATGGGTTTGATGTAAAACCTCCTCTTCCAAGAGGTTCTTATGAAACCCAAAATGGATAAAACCTACATGGTTAGCAGGGAGATGGTGCTCCCACCGAGCTAACAGGAGACTGGCTCACTGGGAATGAGGTTGCTTATAACCTACTTGCAAACGCTGATCTTGAGGCCACTGGATGTTGCAAATGAAAAACAGTAAAATCCTCACAAGAAGGATAAGAAATGAAATGTGTTGAAGATGTCAAGCCAAAAGGCACTGTTAAGGGTGGGGAGGAGGACACTGGGGACCAGAGTAATGGGAACGGGCTGACACACAATAGCACAACGTGCAAGATGAGGAACTTTCTCTTTCAAGACCGAGCCCACTACAGGCAAAAAATAAAGGAAAATGAGTAACTGGTTGTGTTGGTTAACCCCAGGCTGACTCCCATGCATGGGAGGCACCGCTGAAAAGGATGAACAGGCTGATTTGTGGAGGTCAGCATTGCTGGTGCTCCTGATGTACCAGGAGACAAAGTGCCTGCACCGAAGAGGTGCCCCCGTCGCACAGGGGGACAGCCATCCCCAGGGATGTCCTGCCCCAGGAGCAATCTAGCCCTGCCGCAGGGAAGGAAATAAAGCCGCGACACCACTGCAGCCACCCATGAGGCTGGTGCATGCCAACACAGAAGTGCAGCTCCTCTTCCCGGCTGATGAGCATCCTCTGACAGCAGAGCCGGAGGAAGGTAGAGGCTGTTCACAGCTGATGGTCAAGGCATAGCCACAGGCAGTGGCTTTTGTGACTTGCAGAGGCAGTATTCACAAAGCCATCCTGCCCCGCACACCACCCCAAGGGCTTTCTTTTGCAAGCTGCCCAATCATGGTGGCCCGGGCAGCTACAGCCCAGGGTGCCAGCCCCACGGCTGGATGCTGGCAGGCGAGGGTGGGACCCTGGAGCAGTCTGGGCTTTGCCACTGGGGTGATGGACCCCCAAAGCCCAGCTGGGTGGCTGAGGTGCTCTAAACCCAGGCACGTCCTTGTGGCAGCAGGAGAGCTGGCAGTCCCAATGAGGTGGGTCACAACTTGCCCGCAAAGGACCAGCCAAATTCACCGTTTTGCTTTCACTGAACGTTCTACAGTGGCAGCGCTTATCGCGGGGGTGTCTGCCATCCCCTGCTCCACATCCCGCACAGGAGGAACCTTGCATCAGGCCGTTATGTAAATGTTTCCAACTGATTGAAAAAGTGGGTCATGTGTTAGCCAAATGCTCCTGGCTTTAAGATTTATCAGCATTATTAAATTAAACACGCTTCATGCTCCAGTGAGCGGGAAAGCTACATTGGCCTTTTCTTAATCATACTRGTGAAAGGTAAGTCTTTTATATGGGGGTTCATAAGCTCAATGGAAATGATGGGAACAATAGAGCCGAGGCATTTACCCTGGGCACATGCCTCCCTCCACAGCCCTCATTTTTCATGGACAAAGGGCTGGGAAAAATTATCCCCCAAACACCATTTTGAGCATTTCGGAGCATTCCCTGCCTGAAGAGAGACCCATCTCGGACCCTTCCTCTTCACCGTTGTATTCTGCCTAGTTCACAGCAGCTTTGAAATGGCTTCTTTGTCCATCTGCTTGAAAGCCCTGAGGACACCATTACATCCAGTCCAACGGATAGAGTAGATCCAGAGCCCAACTCCAACCCAGTGCAAAGCAGGTGCAGCCCCACAGAGGTCAAAGACGCAGCATTAGGAGACAGAAGTGTCAAGTTTGGCCCCAAAATGGAAGTTGCACAGTGAGACAAGCAAGGCTCTGCCGAGCATTGTGCAACTGCAGGCGGAGGACCGGAGCAGCATCCTCCCATGCATGGCCACCGCGGTGAGCAGCCAAATGTCTTTGCACTGCAGCAAGGGGAGCTCTGCAGGGTGGGGAGCACGGTGCTCAGCGCTGATCTGCCCCAAAACAGCTGGATAACATCTTTCCAAAGGATAATCCTGTTGCAGAATAAATAGGCCTTTTAAATGCAGCTGCCTTTTGGTAGAGTGCTCGGAGGAGGCACCATCAGTACTCAGAGCAATCCAGTTCTTCCTTCTCCCTTGGTTTTGAGATTAAATATATTAAATTCTGGGAAATTTCCTTAATCTATCAGGAATTCCCTATGTCTGAAAAAGCAGCTCAGGCACCAGTGACCAAGGAGAAGAAGAAGAGGAAGGAAAATGGAAAACCAGAACAGCAGAAAGACTCCTCTTCCCCACGCGCAAACATACACACTCCGATTTTTCTCCTTTCCAGTTTTTTAGAGGTTGGAGCGATTGCCTAAGCTGGCGCTCTTGCACTTGCCTTGCTGATGCCTCACAAATACTGACACTCTCCTAAAATTCGAGAAAAAACCTTCTAATTAGGGGAATTCTGAACACTGTGTATTAAATTACTTTGATACCATGATCATCTCCCAGATGGGAGATGGCATGTGAAGCAGAATAGGGGGAGGGAGACCAAGCTCTGGGCTGGACTTTGTTCTCCAGCCTGGTTTCCAAACAGGAGCTGGAAAAGCGGATGCTGGGATCCCCGCAGCCCCCTCCGGATGGGCGATAGCAGGGGGCTTGGCTGAGCTCAGGCAGAGCCAGTGTCCCTGCAGGGGCCAGGAGACATCGTTGGCTCCGCACTTGCTGAAGCCAGCCCTCCTCCTCCTCTTCCTCCTCCATGCATCCACTTGGGCTCCCCAGGCACGTTAGCCATGCGYGAGTGAGTCCTGCGGCGCAGCTCCAGCAAACGCTGTCTACGCCTCCTCTGCAAATGCTCAGCAGAGAGCCAAGGCATCTGCTGCCGGTATCGGGGGGCAGCTCCCCCAAGACAGCCCCCGCTGCCCTGGGACACGGCAGCAGCAGCCTGCATTTCAGAGAAGGTGGTTGAGGCTCTCATAAATGAGCTCCATCACAAAACTGTTCCTCTTGCTTTGGCGCTAGCATTGCTGCTGCCTGCAGACCCCAACTCCAGAAGGAGCATCTCTCTTATCTGCACTAAAGTTACTCTGGTGCCTCTGGGATGGATGGTCCCGCCAGAAGACAGACACATAAGGTAGAGTTTATTTGGTACGTCTTGTCATGGAATACTCTCATCAGCATTACAGAGATCAAATTTCATTGCTTCATCTAGGCATTTGTTCTGAGGGACAGCAATGCTTTGTTCAAGCTGTCCGAAAACAAACAGAGAGGACAACTCACTGCAAAAACCATCCCCTCCCTGAAAGGTTTGAATGGGAAGTTCACAGGCACTGCCAAGCAAACTCAAAGAAGAAAGTCTCTGTCACCCCCCTCGCCCATCACATGGCCTCCAGAAAATCACACGTTCTTGACAGGTTTGGTCAGTTCAGGCTGATAAAATCCAACACCTTGGAGCCCTGTTGACAAAGAGTCCTTGCCAACTCGTGCAGGTAAAGCACAGGGTGGCCGGGGCACCGGTCTGTACGGGGATGCTGTGCCACCTGCCCAGAGGACCACCCCTGAGACCCTACCCTGGCGCATCCAGGCAGTTGCTCAATGGCAATGCCACCCTGAAAAACATCCAACACGCTTCCCAGGCTCTTTGGTGTTTCAGGAGCCCCACCAGCAGAAAGCCAGGTGTTAAAGATGACCACAAMGCTTCAGTGTCCTCCAGCACACCATGATATGCTATGGCACGGCCCAGATTTCCAATGTGGTTGGCAGACTTTCATGTTGGGGATTAACATCTTGGCCAGAAAGTTCATCACTCAAGACAACATTTTCCACTGCGAGGGAGGAAATGTTTAAACGCCTCTGACCTCTCAATACCCCCTTCACAAAACAAAAGTCAGCATTTTCTGATCCTTGGAAAATGAAGGATGTGCTACAGATAGAGAAAAGCAGGGGAAGCCAGGAAAGAAGCTGCTTTTCYGACATTTTAGGCTTTCTAGCTTGCTTTCCCGAGGAGCACTGCCTGTCCACCTGCGTAAGCAGGAGCTTTCTCCCCACTCATCTCCCGGCAGCTTGATCCTGCCATTAAGACCTAATCCGGTGATTTTCAGCATTGCGTTTTAGCGGCTGAGAAGCACTGCGATGCAGCCAGCTCAGGATTATGACGACAACACAGTCTGGCCAGGTCAGGATCGGGGTGGAGGGAGCGAGCAGAAAAACCAAAGTCAAGTATTCCCTTAAACCCAGGCTCCAAATGGAAACACATCAGCCACCGGCAGGCTTTGGCTGTCAAAAGATGAAGCCGTGAGAGGACAGTAGCACCGTCTACGTGAGTGACATCAAATGCCATGTTGCAATAAAGCTGCATTTCCAGCTGCTGCCATTTTCCAAAAACCATAGTCATTTTGGTTGATGTTTCCTTCGCTCACTCTCCAGCTTCAGTGGAAATATTTTAGATATCTCTAACCAAAAAAGAAAAAAAAAAGATGCCCCATGCTACCTCGGTACATCAGCTAGCAGTATATCTCTGCTTCTCACCTGCCCTTGATCTTTCCAAGCATCACGGGAGACAAATGTCCCTGCCCTTGCCCTCACAGCAGGCATCTCTGGAGGCGTCGTTCTCAGTCACCTGCTCCCATTTCCCTGCTCTCCTCTGGGTAAGATGTCTCTGCTCATGGCCCAGGATGTCACTCGTTGGCTGCTGACGAGCAATTATAAGCTGCCTTGCCCTCCTTGCTCATGTGCACCATGGGGCTCTTCCAGTCACACTCACCTCTACACCAATTACCCCAATTACTATTGTGGGGATGCAAACGCACCTTCCTCTGGACCCTCTGCTCCCTCCGTTCCCCTCTCTGCTCCGCTGGCTCCTTTGCCTACAAATTCAGTCGCAGGGCCATCAGAGCAACCTCTCCTGCTGCCTCGTTTGCTACCTCCGTGCTTCATGTGGTCTTCTAACTCCTGCAACTCCCACCAACCTCTTTGCTGGCTGCAACTCTTGGGAGTTCTCCTCTATTTCTAAGCAATCATTTCCTACCACCCTTCATGTCAGCATGGCTTTCTCCCCAGATCCTTTGCCCTCTAGAGAGCAGGGTTGGTTTTTTACACTGGGTAGCCCTCCAGGGAGAGATACTGGCTCTAGATATTGATATCAGCTAGAGTTCAGGAGCAACTGGTATGATGACCTATAGCTCCAGCCCTGTCACACCATGGTGGGCTCAGCCACATCCCAACCAAATGCACATGTCTGCTCTCAGACCAGCCCAAAGCTGTGCTAAGCCTGCTCTCCCCTCCAGGAAATTCTCTGCTGCTTTCCTACGTTTCTACTCCATCTGGTGCACCCACAAGCCGATATCAGGCTGTACATCCTGCTTTGGGTGTTGACTGTACCAGCCTCATTTGCCTCTGCTGAACCCACCTTACATTTGTTGGTTTTCAGTGGGGTTTCATGCATTTCAGAGCGATTTCTGAGCTGGTGGATACGCCAAGAGGAACAGAAACGCGGCATCACATACCTCCAGCACAGACCTGTCCCAGAGGGTGAGGAGAGCTGGCAAGTCTCTACAACGAAGAGTAGAACAAACCCCTGACTCCAGCCTGTGGACACTGGAAACCCAGGGAGGGAAGTCCCGTAAGAGTCCCTGCTCATCCGCTGAGCACTGTGTGGTTCATCGCAGCCTACTGCACCTCAACAGTTAACCAAGACCAGCAGCAGCCGCCCACAGAAGTGCAACCCTGGCGCAGCTGGTGCACGGATGTGCAATCACGTGTGAAATCAGAATCAGGCCCCACACGTCAGATGGTGTTACTCTCCACTGTCTCTACAGCAAGCCTGGTCCRAGGAGAACGACTGGTTTGGTCGCAATGGCGGTGCCATTACTGCAATCTTTTGTGTGAAGGCTAGCGAACGAAGCTGCAGCTTTTCCCTACCAATCACCACAGGATGAAGGTCTTGCATGCAACAACTTCATCCCACACCACAGGCCAGCAGGATGATAGCACCTACCTCTTGTCCTGATACATCTGCAGAAGACATAAAACCTGGAGGCTCATGTTAGTTACCAGGTTTAGGGAAAATTTAGGTAGCCATACCTGAGATATATATCTGCAGAGATCTATAGGACGCAGAATTTCCATTCATTCACACGAGCTGCTGCTGTGTTGCAAGCAGAGGTTGGACACACAACAGTGAGGGAAATTCAGTTTAGTGGGAGCAGGCTATCAGATGCCCTTGTGCAACCCAGAAAACCCTGTCTGGGCTGGTTTCAGGGCTCATTAATTGTGGGACCCTGAGCAAAATCAGTGACTTGAACCTGTTAAACCACCGTCTCGACAAGCTGAGATAACCCTGCTTGGAATAATAATGGGTCTTCATTGAATTTGTTTAATAATTTTGTAGCGAATTAAAGCTGCTTTTGGAAGGCTGGGGTGAGCGGGTGGGTGGGAACAATGCACTTTAATTCAGCCACGTCCAATTCACCCTGTTAGTTACTTTTGGAACAATTTGCCAATAAAAATAGTATTTTCAGTGAATGTCAAACTGCTTAAGTACATCAGAGATTTCGACTCGTTAGGTGATGAGAGCCAATGCTCTTTGCACTACTCTGTTGGGTCCATTACAACTCAGTGACCAAGAGCATCCTCTGTGAGCTTTTAGCAAGTGCTGGGTGGACTCTAGACCCTGTGTGCTGAGAAAATAACATTTCCTGGGATAAAGAAGGTCACTCTGTCTCCCCCATCACAGCTTTTTGTTCTGCCAGCAGATTAAAGAACAGATAAAAACAATCCATTACAGTTTTTCCTGAAATACTGGCTGTTCCTCCGTGCCCAAGCCAACTTTTGCAGAGGCTGGGATCGAGGGCCCCAGAGGAGCTGCTGATGGACCAGCGAGGACCAAGCATTGGCCCAGTTGCCRCTCAGCGCAGGTGCCCTGGTTGTCTCAGGAAGGCAGAGCCAGCAGCACTGCATGGCACCCCCAGCCTGGACCCTGCCGCAGGGCTCAGCACTGCAGAGTGGGGCAAATTCTGCAACAGCAACCGAGAGACAGAAAAAAATCACAAAGCTTTCCTGAATTCGCTGAAACGGCATTGCCTTGCACTGCGGAGGCTGGGAAGATGACTCCTTCCACATCTGCAACCCTGAACGTGCAGTGGGACACGGGGAAACACCACTAGCAGTGCCACAGAGGGCGGCTGGACCGAGCCACTGGAGAATGGAGAAACTTGTGTGATGTGAAGGGAGCCAGGGCAGCTCATCCAGCATTTCTGCAAGCACCAGCAATAAACACCCCCTGAGATGAGTCTTCATAGAGGGGGAATATGCCCAACTGGTGGTACAGGGGTGGCAGTAACAAGGCTGTTCGTACTGTCCTAAGTGGCATTGCCTGAAAGAGCCAGGGAAGCCTGGGGCAGATGAAGCCATTTGGAGATGGCTGGGAAATGCTCTAAACCCCCCCAAAACAATTATCAGTGGCACTCCTGTTAAACTGCCAGGTGACTACCCAAGTGGGGGAAGCCAATACACTGGAGAGCAGGGCAAGAAGCCAAAGTGAGCTTGGCAAAGGGGAGAAAATAAGACACAGTTCAGCAAGGCAAAGCACTGAGCTTGGCTGTGTGCAATTAAGTGCACAGAAACAGAGGAAGAGCTCCCCATCCACCTGAAAAGGGCTGGGAGCACAAGTCAACTTGCAAGCTCAGGATCTGCAGAAGGAAACCAAGAATGACGAGGTGGGTCTTCATGGGAGATCCAGCCAGCAGAGAGCAACCCCAGATCCCTGGGGCCAGCAAACACGGGGAAGGGCCGGAGGAACCAAGGCTCTACAGGACAGGGCGGTGGGGGGTGACAGGGTAACAGCCTTGAGTGAGGGGCTTAAACTGCAGTGAAGAAGATCCAGGTCAGGTACTGGAAAAGAGCTTCCCCACAGCCATGTGCTGCTGGTGACAATGTCATTCCGCCAGTCATCGTTGTTTAAATCTCACAAACATTTGCGTTTTTGCAAATAAAGCTCATCTCTGTTGGACAACTGCACTTATAACCTTGACACTGAGCTATGCCCAGGGTCAGTCATGCTTCAGGGATGCACTCAATTTAGCCTTTTTTCCCCTAGCCAGAGGCTAAGGAATGGGAGCCAGGAGACACCGCCTCACACTGGGAGATGCCTCAACAGATGCCCCAGGGATGTTCTGCCGGGGCCATGGACCAGCTCTGAAGGACCCACTTCTTGCCCAAATGATGCCAGYGCAGCCAGTGTTGGAAATGCACCCCTCCGGAGATTGAGGGGTGAGACAATCAGATAGCAGTCCCCTATGTGCCAGTTTTTACATGCCATTTTTCAGGGGAAGGCCAAAGGACACCTAAAAAAGGATGCTCACGGCCACAGGTCCGTGCTGGCTGCTTATAAAGGAGGATAGACCACAGCGGGGAGCTGTGTGGATCTCAGAGGACAAGTGACTTGTCCTCCAGCAGCCTGAAAACGAGAGGGCACAGTTCTGCAAAGAGCTCCAGGCACACTCCTGGCATCCTTTTAACTGGGGGTGCAGCTGAGAGGAGAGCACCTCTGGGGCCTCAGGAAAGCAGAAAGCAATGGGCACGTTTATCTCACTGCTGCRCCAGAGACTGCACAGCCTCAACCATAACATCGAGGAGGTAACTCAGTCCTCACCTAAAAGGGCTGAATGGACTTAATCGGCACAAGACTTTTGCCTGTCCTGTTTCTACACCACTGCTGCGTGGATGCATGCGTGGCCGCAACGTCTGCAGAGCAGGCATCAAACCCCCCCCACCGCTATTTTTCTTGATCCAGCCACCAGGGACGTGGCCTCCTGTCCCCTTATCCCTCTCTCCACCTTGGTCCATCACGCTGCATGCCCTTTCAGGCATCCTGGAGAGCTGGGGCCGGGGTGGCATCCGCTTCCAGTGCATCCTCCAAAACAGATGAGGATGCAACCAGGAGCATCTCCCCGCAGCTCAGAGCAGGAGGCATCCTGTGGCCCCCCCATCCACGACTCCCCTCGTTTCCCTCCTCCAGAGTCTGCTGGCTGCCCTGGCTTTAATCCCGCAGGCAGCATCATCCCAGTAATTTCCCTCCGTTTTCAATCTACTGATCTGGGGGCAGTCCACAAATCCCTTCATCCCGAGAGCAAAGCAATCTACTGTCTCATCTCATCCCATCTCCATTCCTCTTTCTCTAATCCCTGGAAACAGGGACAAGGCTCGCAGTGCTTGGGCTGCCCTGGAGAGGTCTGTCCAGGTGCCTGTGGACAGACAGACAGACCGACTCGGAGCACACGGGGACAAACAGGAGGTACCAGGTCAAGACGGGCAAGGAGCATGTTATTTTGACCATGCTTAATCTCTATGAAACCCAACTGATTTAGCTGCTAATTTATTTTTTTTAAAAAAAGCAGATGGCAGCCCAATGCCAGGCTCTGCAGGATGAAAGATGGAGGGTTGGGGGCTACTCTCGTGAATGCCACCGAATTTCTCAAAGCACCTGGGGTAGGTCCTAGCCCCTCCTGATCCAGGGATGGGGGATCAGGCAGGTCTTCCTGTTCCCCCCGCCCCAGGCTGGGGACATAAGGGACAGACTGGGTACAGCATCATTCTGCCGGTCCCCTCCATGTTTAGGAAAATGYGTGGGGACCAAGTGAGACCGATGGGGGAGCCACGACCAGCCTGGCCCCATAAATCCCAGCTCCTCCRGGCTCAAGGCTGGATCCAGTGCTCTGCCTGTGCTGTTTCTCCACAAGCCTAAACCCGTGACTTTCACCCTGGCCATAGATGCTCTTTGGGAATGGGAGACTAATGGGAGACATGGGAAAGGAGACCCTTGGGGTCTCTCCCTGCCCTGGAGAAGCAACTCAGCATCACTCAGTCAGGACCGAGCAGATCGGTCAGGATGCAGCACTAACCCCATCCTTCCTTTTTCAAGCATCCATTTGCACAGGGCTGGAGAAGACGGGGGTGAGTACATGCTCGGTGGCCACCACAAGGCCATGTCCTGCCTGACGCTGCCCCCAGCCGAAAGCACCGTGAGGAAGGAGGATGCAGAGGCGGCGTGTGACAAAGCCAGCCGGCAGCCATGCCGGCAGTGGAGCCGGGCTGCATGGCCCCCATCCTGTGCTCGGTGGTGGCGGCTCTCCCCAGGTTCGGCCGGCAAGGAGGAGGATGGGGGCCCTCAGCGGCTGGGGGTGGATAGCCGCCGCGCCAYGCTCAGACCCTGACAGCAGGCTCCAAAACTGTCACTCCCAATCTGTTTTCACTTCAGCTAAACCTCAACCCTGATTAAAATCAAGGAGAGCCGCGTTCTCCTCTCTCCTTCTCCCCGTGGTACGTCCTCTGTAACCTCGGGTCTAAACACTGAGAAAAACGCACCGGTGAGGGAATGGTGAAATTGCTCGGCTGGGAATCGGGGCTGCTGGGGAAGGGGCCACGACCACCCCGTCCCCAAACCTGGCCCTGGCTGTGAGGGCTTAGCCGCTGCAGTGGTCCCATCCCTGCAGGGCTACAGGTCTCTGCCAAAATCCAGGGCGGGATGCGCCACCGACACCCCGACCTGCCTCTGCCGCGGGTGGTACCACGGCAGCTCCGGCGGACRGTGCGTCCGTGAGGTGGAGCAGGTCTGGTGTCAGCAGGGTGCCCTGCGCTGGCACCCGCTGCCCTCTACCAGCTCATTTAGCAAAGCCTGAATAAAATAAAGAAATTAAACCAGATATGTGCATGTGTGTATGCTAATCGCAGCACCAGGACCAGTGAGAGGCTGAAAGAAGCTCGCTACAGGGATGGGGACAGCCCTCACCCATTGGGGTAGCGTTTAAATTCTCCTTCCATTTCAGCTGGCCTAAAAGCAGCTGCAGAGGCCTGGCAAACTCAAGCCACGCAGGCTGCTGCCCACCCTTGTGCTGTGGGAATGGGGGCTCCATGCCAGAGGTGCCACCCCGCGCAGCACACCCCGGGGCTGGGAAAGCATCCTCTGCTTCGCCAAAAGCAGACACGTCGCTTCCCTACAGATCGGAGCCGGGGCTGCAAGTGCTCTGCCGCCGGCGGGATCGGGCTCATCCCCATGCACCGCATGAGCCCCCCTGCTGCAGGGAGCCACACTGGCCAGCAGCATGCTGCTGGCAAGGTGCCTGCTCCCCTTGCCGCACAGCAAATGCCTGTTTCCCAAGTGGGTGTGCGACTCGGAGGAAAAAAAATTATCATCCTGATTATATATTTATTGATGTAATCAATCCACCTGAGAAAAGCGGTCCTGGGACCACCAAACCACGGAGGGTAAAAGCACCATTGGTAGCTACCCAGAAAAGCATCCTGCAAGGTGGCGGGCACCTCCCGTGAAGGCACCCAGGGCCCCTCCGCTTCCATCTCAAATCAGTGCTGGCCACTGCGGAGGCGGTTTGCTCGGTCCGCTCTGCACACCCATGCCACCGATTCTGACAGCATTTGTATTTTCTGATCCTATGCACTAAAATCCCACAGCTTCTCTAATGCATTTTGAAGGCAGAATTTGCACCTATTGCAAGATGAACATGAAAATAATGTTGAAATGACTCAAAGAGGTTTTTTCCCCCCTTGGTCTTGATCAGTAGCCTTTTTTTCCCCACCCCAGAATGATCAGTTTTCTTCAGAAGGAAATGTCCCCTTAATTCAGCAAGATTAAAAGAACATTTTTACAGTTATTTCTCAGGAAGAAAGAATTTCAAATTTGCTTTTGTATCTGAGAATACTAAATATGTTTATATAAATTAATCCATAAAAGAGGGAGAAAGTCTGAGATTAAGAGCTTCAGAAATATTACTGAATTATTTTGGAATTCTGTATTAAAAGTAAAACCCCAGATATTAGGAAAAACTGCCATTTTTCAGGGTTTGGTTTCTGTATCAAAATGCAGGCTAGCATCTGTCTTTGCATCTGTCAAAACAAAAGTCAATCATTTTATGGAAACTTAAACACAACGCCCTTGATCCACTGTTTCTGTTTATTTTTTAAGCCGGACGTGACTTCCGACTAATAAAAGAAGACTTTCTAATATGGTTCACATTAAAATTACATTATCCCAGAAAACTCAGATTACAAGAAAAATACATCCGAGAACATTTTCCCTTTATAATAAGGAGATGATACTTTGGGATTGATTTCAACAACGTTTAAGTCCTCTATAACCTTTGCAACTAATATTTCACTTTTCTACTTATAAAGCAATGGTGTAACCAAAGAAAATGCAACAGAAACGTGACGGTATCAGAAAGAATTTAGCCACCCTGAGTAAAATGGTTATCTGAAGGCAAACTGAAAAGAAAACAAAGCGAGCCTCATAATAAAAGGTATTCCTCTCTCCAAATCAAATTTCCTCGGCGCAAGGAAAAAAATTAATGGAAATAGAACCAAAAGGTGAATATTAAATCAAATAGGGTTGGGGGGTTTATTATGTTGCCAGACTAAGACATGATTAACATGTATGTTATTTTAGTACCAATTTCTTTAAGGCAATTTGATTTGTGCTATTCCCACTCTGAGCGCATACATAAACGACACTGTCCAAAGCCTGCACTGTAAATCACACAAATTAGGAATGGCTGAATATTCCAGTTAATGCAGAGATGGACGCTTCCCTACCCAGGGATACGATCTTTGGCATTAGCCGCAAGACACAGGTAAAACTGAATTTTATCAAAATAAAGCACACACTGTAACAGAGAACAACAATTTTGCAAAACAATTTTGCAAAAATATTTTTCAAAACAATTCTGCAAAAATATTTTTGCAAATATTTTACAGGAGAGCCTTAAGGAGCAGCCGTTAACTGAAGCTAACCCCCTTGCTCGCGCACCTATCTCTCCCATAATCCCACCTCCCTCCGACACAGACTTAAATTTCATCTACAAGAGATTCACTTAAGACGGCTCTTAAGCGTCCAAAGCTCTTTTAACCCACACTGGAGCCCCAGACCCGACTCATTTCATGATTCTTCCCTGATTTTCATCGGTAGGAAAAGTTGCGTGCGGCAGGTGGTCTTCCACCAACACAATCTTTTAAATCTTCTTACCTTCCCCAAAGAGCCGCTTTAGTGCCGATCTGGTGTGAGGGGGGTCCGGACAGATGGCCAGTCTTTTCACGTTTGGAAAGGATGAAAAATGCTACGGGGGAAAAAAATCCCAGTGATTTTTTTCACCGAACGGCGCAGAGGGCTCTGAACCTCATTGGCCCTGGGAGAACCACCACGTGGCATGGGATGAAGAGCACGTGACCCCTTTTCTCCCAAATCCCTTGGTTTGCTGGAAAGGGGGATGCACCCACCGCTGATGTTCATGTCATTTCAGTGGGCTTTGATTTTTTTTTTTTTTTTTTAAAGGCCACTGAGCAAATCAGGTTGCCTCGAGGCGATGAGGGCGAACCAGCCAACGCTTTCAACATGAAGGAGAAAGGAGCTGGGGTACGAGACGAGCACTGGGGCGCTGCCCGTGTGCATGGGGAAATTTGGAGATGCTTTACCAGGGTACCGGCACAGCGGTGCCTGCCCACCCACCCCGGGGATGGAGCCTCCAGGAGGGAGAGGAGGGCGTACAGTAACAGACATTTGGCTGCTGGTGATGGGCTGTGCTAAACCATCCATCCCAGAGGCAGGCAGCAGCAGAGGGAAGGACCAGGCTGAAGCCCTGACTGCAGACCCCAGAGCTCAGCTGGCTCCCTGAGCCTTGGAGGACAAGGGTGTGTTACAACTGCTCCATCACTAAAAAAAGATTATCTCATGCCCCCGCATTGCTCCTGATCCCCCCCAGGCTGATCCCGTCCTCCGCTGCCCTCCCAGCTAATGCACAGTGATTGCACCAACCAACTGCTCCAAGAGATGACAAGTCTCTTGCTTTGGAGGCAGAGGGTCTGCTGAAACAGCTTTCTTGGCAGAAGGACCAAGTGCAGTGGAGGGAGCATGGCACGCTCCGGGTGGGCATCGCCTGCTCCCACCACTGCATGGCCACGCCAGGCTCAAAGGGCATTTCAAAGTGTCCCCCCACAGACACTCACCAAACCTAAAATGCAGCACAATTCTGGGGATGTTCTGCCCCAGAAGGGTCCCCGGGGCCCCGTGGAGCAAGGCAAGACAAGCCACAGCTCCCAGCCTCTGACTTTGACTGATGCTAGGGGACCCTCCTTGCTCTAGCTCTGTATTTCCCAGGGGACAGCAGCTCTGAGCCACCACATCCCAGCCTGCCATAGTCCACAGGCCAAGCAGCTCCTGGCCTTCCCTCGGTRACCGCAGGTACCAACCCGTCAGTGTCAGGACACTCAGTTTGGGGAAGGGAAAAGGAATTTTTGGAATGCAAGACATCCTCTTGTTTTTCCCGTCAAAGCTCAAGCCCATAGGTCACGCCAGTCAGAAGCTACATTTTTCTGGCAACCTGAGCCTCCAGCTGGCAAATCCCTCGGCTGTGCCATCTTGTCGTGCCAGCGATACGCCTGTTCATCACCCCTGCCAATGGAAAGCCCCAGGTGAMTCTACCTCTGGCATCTGCCCTTGAATTTCAGTGATGTTACTTCTGCAGAGCAGCTGTCCCCAGCCATCCTATCATCCAAGGGCTCAAACCCTTCTTACCTAACGGTAACACCTAAGGCTCCTTGAAGAACCAGCTGAGCCTGGGTTTTGGTGAGAAAGCACAGCTCTGGCTACCTCCATGCCTTCTTGGCATCACCATCACGTCCTGACCCGACACTCAGCCTGGCTGCTGGTTCTCCGTCGTGGCTGTTCCCCCGCACACGCCTCTGCACGGGGACGGGAGGCATCAGGAGCACAGTCCCTATTTCCAGGTCCTTCCCGAGGCCAGACCGTCTCACCACGCTGTTATCAAAGAAGTACAGCCATAAAACGCCCCAAATGGTGTAGAGAAGCGCAGGGTTTCACCTGAAATCCTCTCTGGCTCAGAGGGTCACACTTCTCCAGCCACCAGGCAGATGATGGGGCATTTTATTCCAACAAAYACAAGCCGAGGAGAAACTTGCCATACTCAGATGCAAACCACGGACACAGCCAAAAGCGCTCAGCTCACTGCTTTCCCCTCCCGTGTTTTGCAATGGCCAACGTGCAAAGGGAGAGAAGAAACCCCCCTACCTTCCAGTCCCGCAGCTCCCCGTTCACAGCCCCCTCATCCTTCCCCAGCCATGCCCAGCTAAATCTGGCTCCCGAGTAATCTTCTGAATAATTATATAATAGAGAGGCAGGCGGAGAAATAATTTTAGGCCACTCTGTCGATAGAAAGCAAGCTGGATTAAAAGATCAGAACAAGCAATACTTAGATTAAAATGGTTTGTTATTTTCAGCTGTGGAAAATCTGTGGCTAAAGCACGGAAGATGTTGAGGGAAGGCGCATCATCTTTCTTTCCCCAAAAAAGAGCTTTCTATGTATTAGCCAAGGCAAGTTCTAGGTTTCCAACCTACGCTCAGGTTTTGTTTCCCAACGGGTCAAAGAAATACAATTTGCCAGTTCGTATGGCATTTTATCTAAAGACTTAAGAGCAGCACGGAGATGCTTCAAGTTACATTTTGCTCTGCAAGCCGAGTCCGAATTAAACACCATCAACGCACCGCTGCTTGTTAAGACATCAGACCCCTTGAGTCAGGAGAATCGGCTCGGCAGACAACTTCATTACCTACGAGAAACGTGCCTCCTGGCACATAGCATGGGTTTTATCGGTACCAACGCCTTTGCCTTTAGCATGTGCCTCCCCACACCCCCGAGCTGATGGCAGGCAGATACCAGGCTTACCAGTGGCGGAGAGGCAGCCGCAGCTGGGAGAAGCCCATCAGACAGTGGGGCAGCTCTCTGCAGGCGCCTATATGGCGTCCCCCTGGCCCCCAGCAAGGTCGGCGGCACGGGGTGCCATGCCGGGCCCCGTTCTGACCGATCGCTTTGGAAAGGCGTGAAGGGGAGGCAGGAAAAAAATGGTGAGAAAGGGTCCCGACACTGGGGGCCAAGCTTTCCGCAGGGCATGGCATTCATCAGCCGCATCCCAGATCGATGCTGCTAGCTTTGCTCGTTCACCTTCAAGTTCAGATTAAGCAGAAGGGTCAAACTGGGAAATCGTTTGCCGCTGGCGGGCATGTCCCCCTCACCACCCCACAGCCTCCTGTTGCACCRTGGCCAGCTCTTCCCCTTGCCAGCATGGACACTTCCCACCCGAGCACCGTGCTTGCCCCGCAGCATCTCCAGCCCCCAGCATCAGCAGTGACCACTCATCGCATTGCCTGGATGCGAGATGGAGCAGCAGCAGTTTCCCAGTGCCAAGTAGTCTCCAGAAACAGAGTCTTTTTCCAGGTGTCCCTCGCACCTGTAGTTTTTCTATAAAATAGTCATACACGCACAAGATCAGCTCTGAGTTCAAAGGATGAAATCCCATGGGGCAAGAGGTCCAAGACACAGCCTTGAAGGGGGCTTAGCATTTAAAATGAAAACCACAGCTTGCTTTGCATTTTGAGCCAGAAGCTGCTGGCTTGCACAGAGCTGGGCACCAGGCTCCTCTCCTGCCTATGGATGTGGCAGAGGGGCCAGGGCACAGGCCTGGGAGAAGGGATGGGACGTGGGACAGGGAGCATGGGAAGGCAGAAAAATGAGGTCGGAGACCTTCCTGGAGGGAGGTGGGAGCTGCGGGATGTCATGATGTTCATCCAAATGATGCTTTTAATAACCACTTATTGCAGAAAAGTGTCTTTACTAAAGCCAGAGAATAAAACTCACTTGCTGGACAGATTGAGGTTATGAGTGCTTGTGGGAGGACAGTTTGGGGACTTGGTCCCAGGCTCAACACTCAGTCCCCCCAGCAAGGCGATGCCCCGGTTTTCTTGGAGTTGGCTATGGGGACCTACTGTGCTCAGGGGGATGCCAGCAAGCGGGGAAGAGGCAGAGCCCTCCCGGGATGCACTCTCAAGTGCATCCTTCCTTCAGCTCGTGGCCTCCAAGCTACCAGMAGGAAAGCCAAAGCTGCCCTCCACGCTCCCAAAAACCCCTCTATAGATGGAYGTGTTTGTAAGAGGCTGCCCATAGCACACAGGAGCCACAGACGGTGACAGCAGAGACCTCAGATGATGCGTGCTCAAGACCAAGCACAACCGGTACCCACCACGTTGCCAGTGACCTTGGACAAGCCTCCTCGCACGTTTTTGGGCAAGTTCTACCCTTGCTGCCCCTTACTAGGTCACCTGCAGCTCCTCTGAGAAACCCTCCATCCCCTTATCCAAAACGCACCCTCTTGTTGCAGGTATAGGGTGTTGCTCTGGCCGGTCTCTCCCAGGGTTTTAGGTGCAGAAAACAAGTATTAGCAACACTTTTAAAAGGAAAGGGAGACAAGAGAGGTGGGTTTGTCTGTTGTTACAACATTTGTGCTTTATGGAGCTGTCTTCTCACTCGGAGACACGTGTCCTCCTCTTTGCTAATGGAAAATGTTGCCCCGCCGTCCATTTGCGATAGTCAATGCCTGGGACAACACGATGGCCCCAGGCCAAAGCAGATCTATTYTAGTAACAAAAGCGGAGTGGCTGATGAAAATGACCCCGTCTATGCACTTCCCAGCTTAGCTTTTTAGCTGGTTTTAATGGACCCCTGTGACCAACGTGGTGGAAAGTGGATGGCCGAGTACAAGGAGGGCAGAGGCAGCAGGATGGGAGACCTGCAAGGATGCAGGACCACACCGGCTCCTTTGCAGAGAGAGGCCCCGGCAGCAAAACACACCTCTCATAGAAGCCCTGTTAGCAGGATTGCACTGTGCAGGGAGCAAAAAACCCTTCCCTTTTTTGCCCATGACGCAGCATTGCGACTTGTGTGGAGATGGGTCCCTGTGGTGCAGCACTACCTCCGTCTGCAGAGCCCAACCATGTCCTCCCTGCAGGCGTTTTATAGCCTAAGGGAGACCGAGATGCAGCTGCAAAGACCCCCCAGCATTTGGAAAGGGACTGAGCTCGCCTTACCTTACCCTGCAGGCTGGCCTTGAGCTCCAGAGCGATTCCTTGGAGGGTCCGGTTGCACCAGAAAAGGGCATGCTGAGCATGGGGTGGAAACCAGGGGTCCGTGGCACGAGCCTGCAGACCAGGACAGGGCAGAGGTTAGGCACAGCGCAGAGGAAGGACACCCGACGGCTGCTTACCGTCCAGGAAAAGCGAATTTCAGAGAGAAATAAAACATGGTTTGGTTTGGGGGGGGACAAAACGATCCCCCAGGTTGTTTATGGGGCAGGCAGCAAAGCCCTGTCTATGCTTTTCTCTACATTCAGAGCAGGTTTGGGCAGGTCCTGCCCCAGCATCTACCAACCGAGGGAAGTCATCTGAAGAGCTGGGCTGTGGAGGAGGGGGTCCCCGGGACATGACCCCAGCAAGACCCCCCAGGTGACCGCAGCCCAGGGGTCCAGCTGCGGGAACTGCCCCCACGGGGAGAGCACGAGCCTGGGGTCTCCTTCATCCAGAAATCACACCACCACAGCAATGGAAGTAATCCAGCACGTTTCCGTGACATGGGCACGGGGTTATTTTTATTGCTTTATTTTTGCTGCTGCTCCCAATAAGTTAACTGGGGCATGCATTACCCGTCAATAAAATCAATCGAGCAGCCTGAGCCGTTAATGAGCTGAGTGCCAGAGGGCAGAAAAACCTCTCTATTGCCCAAAACATTCTTTGGGCAGTGGGATGGGCGAGCTGCAGGCCCCACTCATCGCTCCAACTTGGTGCTGCTCTTGACGTGCCGGGGCAGCTTGCGTGTTATAAGGGGAAACCTTCCTCTTCCCGGTGACTTGACAGCCACCGCGCTCATCCCCAGCAACCTGGGCATGAGGGGCTGATGCCACTGCCATGGGAAGGAGCCCACTGGTGGGAGGGGAGCCCTTGGGACCCCCGAGGTCAGTCTTCAGTCCCACCTGCTGCTCACAGCATCAACACTAAGATCAGACCAGATTGCCCAAGGCTTTATCCCTTTGGGGCTTGAAAACCTCCCAGGATGGAGACTGCACAGCCTCTCTCAGCGACCAACTATCCTCAGAATTAATGTTTTTTTCCCCACAATATCTTATATGTCTCCCTGAACAGCAGCCATGTCCTCCAAGGTAGTGACTGCACCCCCAGCTGGTGTCACCAGCAAGCAGGACAGGTCCCAAACAAATTGCCAAAAAAAATTGGAAAGTATGTAAAACCCAAACTGCGACTCACCGTTGGAGGAGCAGCGGGGGCAGGTCAGGGAGGCCGTGGGGCAGAGGGCTGGGGGTCAGCAGTGGAGGCGGCAGGGGAGGACCTAGAAGGCAGCACGACATCTCAGCACCCCGGGGTGCCCGGCCATCCCCCCCACCCGAGAACCTGCAAGAGCATCCTCCCAGCACCACCGCTGTGGCCGAGGGCAACCTGGGGGATGGGGAAGCGCATGAGTAAAACAGCCCCARGCAGAGGAATCCTTGGTAATTTTTTTATGCCGATTAGCACAAACTTCTGGTCACTGATTCCAGTATTGAGAAAAAGAAGGAAAACCCCTGACCATGGCACTAGCTTCATCAAAATACGTGTGAACGAGGGGGCTCAGACAAGGATTCAGGATGCTGGAAGGACAAGGGGTTGCAAGGAAACTCCCCGTCCTGCTCCCCAGCACCGGTGCAGGCACAAGTCCCTCCGTCCCAGCCCCACGGGCGCATCCTCCTCCCCACTGCCCACACAGGCGCAGAGCAGCGACCCACAGCAATGCAGCCCGTGAATTCACGAGGAAAGAAAATTTTATTTGTCCTTCAGGTCATAGGTTTGAGTTTATCCCAAGACAAGGCTTAGCATTCAGGAGATGCGTCATTAAAGAATTTGTCAGCAGTTTTCTTAATCAAATATTGGTCCATCTCCCAGCAGCTCTGCTGCTTGTTATGTTACAACCCTTCCACCCTTACACTAACATGCTGCACGATAAGATCCCAACCACGACCCCATGGTCTTGCACTGTGCACCATGTGCGCACCCACGCACAGAAACTCCTGCTTCCAGCACAGCTTTTTCCTCTAAATGTTTGGTGCAGATAGAATTGTAAGCCAGTCTCAGAAACTGCTATTTCTTTGTCTTGCAGCCCCCTGAGATGCACAGATCAGGTCAGTCAAACCGCACGCTTGTCTAGCCACCTAACTCATGTTTTCTGCGATTAAGGTGCAGGTCACCTCCAGGTATGGACATGCCTGCGTTTCCCAGAGGACTGGTGCCGTGCTGGGGGCAAACCTCAGTTCCAGCATGGGTATGAGTGCACCTCAAGTAATCCAAAAGCTGCCTCCAAGCAGAAACCTCAGCACTGCGAAGCACGTCTTGACCACGGCTGCTTTAAGCATCCCCCAACACCTTCTGCAGGGCTGTTTCCAGGAGACCTCTGCCAGGCGCAGCCATCCAGCGGCACCGCACTGGCCGAAGAGGCACTGGCTGTGGCAGCTGCCTGTGTCCCCACCTCACACAACAGCGGGGTGTTGCTCATCAGTGACCAATGCAAGGCAGTCAGGAGTTGTCTTAAAAGGCAGCATCACAAGCTTATGGACAAGCAACTTTTTGGTCTGCTGGTAGGCTATCATCCTCGCCACCATCTCCCAAATCCTCTCTCCAGCACGGCTAAAGACCCTACACCTTGTGTCTGCTCTGGTAGTACAAGCAGAGGAGTCAATTWTTTTTTTTCCTGGTTGTTTCTCTCCAGTGAAACACGCATTGGTGCCATGAGAAAGACGCCAGCAAGCTTATCACGCCAAAAGCTGTCTATCTCCTGATCCATGGCAGTGGAGAGCATGGCTCCATCCCTGCATGGCCAGCTCGCCCGCTAGCTCTCACAGACTAGGTCCCATTAGCACATTTGGTCAGCAATGTTCACGAGGGGTCACCCAGAATGCTGAAGGAGTCATTTGTGAACAGCAGAGCGGCAGGGGTGTCCAGATGCCAGCAAAATCACACCTATTGCTCCCAGATAAAAGCACCTGCAATGAATTCCAATGCACTGATGTGGCCAGTCCCCCCTAAAGTCAACCTTTGTAGACTACGACATTTCAACATCCTTAACTCATCCCAGAGAAGCACCAAGCACCCTGAGCAGCACGGACCCCAGGCAGGACAGCACTCCCCAGGGGCTTGGCAGCACCCTCAGCTCGATGCCACCCGTGCATGCTGGAGGACTCGGCCACCTTGTTCCTGCAGGCTTGAAATTTCACAACATTTCTTCTTGAGTGGGTAAGGAGGAATCACAGAGATGTGGCCAAACATTCTCTGAAGAGGGTTTGACCATGTGACATCAATATGATGCAAAGGTGAATGAACTGTCTGTGGCTCCCCGCTCGTGCCCAGCCTCGGAGGTGAGCTGATGGGTACTTCCACGTGTCAGCGGGTCCTGTGCCCAGTCCCGTGAGGCTGTGACAACTCCTCCGCTTTCACTCAGGCGAGCAAGCTGGTAAGCACTGCTCTTGAGGACATCTGCGGGCATCCAAAGCAGCACCCAGGCACGGGGGCTGCCCCTGGCACTGCCCTGGTGGGTGTCCAGAGCACCCCAGCTCACACGCTGCCCTGCTGCCCAGCCCAACCCAGCAGATCACACTGGGAAACATTTTTAAGGGTCCCTCAAAGCAAAGCTTGCTCAGGCAAAACCAGATTTTCAGCAGCCCTGCCCAGAGTCTCCCCATCTCTGCACCTACTCTGGGCTGGAGATGCAGAAGCAGCCCCCTCAGGACCCTGGCATGCTGCCCTATCCCACCATCCCAAATACCAGCAGGTCCTCCCGTATCCCCTACTACATACCACGCCCCCCCCCAAAAAAAGCCTGCTCCAAAACCCAGCCTGCCTCTCCTGCAAACTCAGCCAGCCAAGCTGGACTTCAGCTTCCCCTCACCTGCGAGCACTTGGCTGTTTGTGCCCCTGGGGCATCTTGTTTGGCCCTGGCATGGGGTACCCGTGTGGGGTCCAAGGTCTGCAGAGAGCACGGAGAGCTTGCAGATGTCCTCTTGCTTTGCTGCAACTCCCCAGGGAAAACTCAAGCTCTTTGGGAAAACATGCTGTGCAGCTGTGAGGGATGCACCGGATGGGATGGGATGGGATGGGATGGGGATGGGGATGTTCTCCCACCATATCACCAAATCCCTGAGATATAGTACACCTTATAGATAGGAACATCAGCAAGATGGTTCTGTCTGCATTGCCCCCTAAGGCTGCCAGCCCCTGTTGGAGGGGACCCTGCTCACATCCAGTTGGGGTGCAGCAGTCCCTGCGCTGCTGGGATCTGCTTTGTTCTGCTGCTTGSGGTTTTCAGTGCTGCCGTTCATCGTGTAAGGGAGAGAACGATCCTCCCCTGACCTGTGTTCCCATCATCCGCCTTACTGGGTGTTTTACGCAGACAGAGGCAATGATTTTAATGTCCCAGTGAACAAGCTGTCGGGATGCATCAGCCTCAAAGGGCAGGCTTCAGTGATGGCTTCTCCTCCCAAGCGCTGCCCAGGCAAGGAAAACCGATTCCAGCTCTGCACACACACACATGCCATGTGTGTGCCACTGGTGCCTGTTATTTTCCAGCCTTTTAACAAAATATCCTTCAAAACCCCACTCCTCAAGAGGGGGAGGTGGTGAGCCCAAGGTGCGGGGGCTGTAGGTGAGCCGCTGCTGGGATGGCACGGCCGCCGGGCAGGCAGAGCGGGCAGCCCCGCGGGCAGGAGCCGGCATGACGTGATGGGACCTGAGTGCTCTGAAGCCATCAAGAGTCTTGGCAGAGATGAGCTGAGAAAAGCCATGAGCGGAGCTGACATCTGCCCCCTGGGCAGGTACCTAATGAGCGGAGACATTGTCCATTTGGGGAGACGAGGTAAAGTTAAAAGATTTCCGAGCTGACACCTGGCAGCCTCCATCAGTATTCCTGGCGAAACAGCAAGGGAAGGAGAACGGAAACAGGGGGCCGAAACCGGTCCCCCYCCAGGCTCTGCAGCTGTGGGTGAGCAGGATGGGGATGGTGCTGGCATCTCAGCATCTCGTCTCTGCTGCCCGGAGCTCCCCTCTATGTGATTTTCTGCCATGTTAGAAGAGAAACCGGTGCTTTCTGAGAGCTGCCGTACTGGGAGCATCCCGGGGGCGGCCCGGCAGGGTCCCATGTGGCCCCATGCCTGCTGAAAAGTCAGCGGCATGGGGAGAGCACGTTCCTGGGTCCAGCAGCATGCCAGACCTGCTCTTGGCTGAGATCTGGGCATGGGCAAAGGCTTCTGTATCCCGCAGAACCCAAAGCCTGGGAGCTGGACGGCACTCGGCAAAGCCCCGGCCACCGGCATCACCCGGCAGCCCCCACCCCCGCCGCTTCTACAAACCTAGTTCAGTCAGTCCCTATAAATCCAGTGTCTGTAAGCCCACTTGTCATCAGCTCTTCCCTAACTTACCTCCAGCCTCTTCGCTACCCACCACCTTCAAATGGCGCCTGGTCATGAGACGGGAGCGACAGAGCTGGAGAAGGGAGAGCCCTATATCACCCCTATCACCCCCTGGTTTTCCCCTCTGGAAAACCTGGCTCTAAAAATGCTTGTGAGCCAGCAAACCTCCTCCTATTTACCCCCAAAGCCCTGGCAGGCATGTCGTGGGTTCACCTGGGAAAGCCTGCACTGAGATGCTTTCCTCCCCACCCGCCCACCTGCTTTCCCAAAGGCCACAGGGCAATCATCTCCTTGGGACCATCCTGGGTGGAAGGGGAGGTCCTTGAACATCCTCAAGGCTTCCTACCAGCCAACAACAGCTTAAAAAACTTGCCGTTGCTCCACACAGTTTTCATCAGCTCCATCGACAAACGCCCTCGGGTCTAAACCACATTGCAAGTGGGATTTTCACCCACGTAGCTCCAGGGGTTTTTGCTCCTTTCCAACAGATAAAGCCAGAAATGCCCAACCTGGGGTGCAAACCCAAGGGTGGCTTTGCCTGGGATGCCTGGGAGCGGGAACAGCAGTTGGGCTCCAGCCGCTCCTCCCCGGCACCCGCTGACCTGCTGGGCTCGAGCAGATGGAGCGGCCGCAAATCCCTCTGTAAGCCAGGGAAGGGGACTAATCTCTTAGAGGACAAATCGGTTGGCGGGGGGGGAAGCTTGGCATTTTGCCTTTTCCTCCCTCTTCCGGCAAACGCCAGCAGCATCCGGCATGCCCGGAAGGACCCCAGCATCCCTGAGGGTGGAGGAGGCAGCACCGGGGGCTTGGGTACCTGGTGGAGACCTGGTTTTGGGACAAGCAGACATTTCATTTAGGTCACAGCAAGCTAAGCCATAAGTGCCCTACCCAGGGAGACACGGCAGCTGGTGTCTCCTTGGGTAAAACCACATCTGGTGAGTTTTTAAAACTTTCAGAGTGCTCCCTGGCCACGAAGGGCTGAGGCTTCGCTGCACATGAGAAGTCCTTGGTGGGCTTAGGAAGCCTTAGGAGCAGCCACCGGGATGAGACGGACCATCCACAGTGGAATCCCTGGTCCTTCCTCGCCTTTGGGGAAGGACAGGGTTGAGGTCCATTGGAGTGGGCCAGTTTAGGTCCTCAGGATGGGATTTGGAGAGCCAAACATGCTCTCTCCAAAACCTAGACATCACTAAAACAATTAGGAGTGATGACAAAGCACTTGAGCCGGAGCTAAGCCCCAGCAGCAGATGCCACCAGCAGCTCCCAGGGACATCACCCATGGCCAAGCCCACCCTGTGCCTTTCAGAAGGCCCAAAAGACCCCAGTGCAGAGATCAGCCCAAGGTCCTGGGCCTGGGGMCATTCACAAGCAGCCAACCCCCTCCAATTCATTTTCCTTCTGCTCCAGAGGCAACCGAGAGCGAGGAGGTCAGCAAATTTGATGTCATCCTCTGTACTTCTGGGTTGGTTTGTTTTCCTCCCATCCTTTCTTTATCATTGCCCCTCTTCTCTTGCTTAAGGGCTGGCAAAACTACTCCTGTGTGCTTGCAAGGGAGAAATGTCTCGCCAGATATTGTCAGCTCTACTCACAAAACTCTGGGGTGTTTTCTAGCCGCGGCAGGGAGAGCTGTCAACGACAGGCATGTTAGCTCTCATAAATGCTTAAAAGGAGGAGGCTGCAACCCAGGGCAAGGACGGAGACCATACAGGCTGGGACACGTGGCATCTGGGCATGGTTTGCATCCTGGTCCTGTGACGGAGGAGCATGGATGGCCGGCAGAGCCCGGTGAAGCCCTGGCCGAGGTGTAACACACATCAGCATGGCACAGCATCACTTCTGCCACTTGCCTGGGGAGCCATACCCCCTGCACAGAGCCCACATGCAAGGAAATGTCCCAGGAGAGAGAGGGTGAGCTATCAGTGTGTGTCCGTGGGGACCACGGCCACCCAAGCTGTGCAGTAAAAACAGGCAACTTCAGGTCCTTCACTCATCCATCCCCTGCCATGCGCTGGTGTCCAAAATCCCCTGGAGGGGTAACACATTTTCCACGTGGGGAAACTGAGTCACAGAGGTGTCCAGACCAACGAGGTGCCTGAAAAGGTCCCCCTAGGTGGATTTTTCAGCAGACACTAAAACCCTGATAATGCTACAGGGCTGCTTCTCTGCACCTTGCCATGCACTCACCATCCTCCCCATCACAGCCTCGTCTGTCCTGCAAGATCCCTCGCCCTGCACAAGCTCAGGGAGCCCACCCTGGGCGTCCCCAAGGCATCCTCCTCCCCTCACACAAAACATCCAACATAGCCAGATCAGGAGAATCTCCCCCAAAGCTATGACATGTCAGAAACATACGGATTTTGCCCACTGGCTTTGGGCTTTGCAGCTTCCCAAGATTCCCGAGGTGCATTTCATGGAGTGGCCACAGGCAACCACAGCAGAGAGGCTTGCCTGCCCCATGGAGCTGCACCGTCACAGGGAAGGGCTTCATTTCACAGATACCCTGGGGTCTCCTCTCTACAGCTCCCCAAAACATTGCCTTCATATTATCAGTCAAATAAAAGCCTTTAAATAGTGAATTGTTTCCATATTTGAAGGAAGGCCAGAGGCACAGAGCRAGTCAGGCTGTGAGCATCTCTGCAGGTCTCTGGTCCAGCTCCTGCCCCAAGCAGGGTCACTCCAGAGATGGATTAGGCTGCCTGGCATGAAATAATTTCACCCTGAAACCTCAAAACTTTTTCCGAGCCCTCCATTTTTTGCCTGCACACAGGGAGGGGCTCTCCTGTGGGCTTTCCCAAAACACACAAAAGGGAAGAGATGTTCGCTTCAGGCACTGAAACCTGGATGCCCTCATCCACTGCCATCACCAAAAGTCCTCATTTTTATCATTTCAGGAGCACAACGGGCAGCAGGGACCTCATCATAGATCATCCAGCTTCCTAACATCACCTGGGTAAGAGGGGATGGAGCGGCCACACACCACCCCTCGGCAGCACGGAGCCGGTCTGGCCTGGCCTTGCCACCAGCCGGCATTACCTGTGCTGGGGAGGGACATGCCACCATCACGCCTGGAGTCCCCTGGGCAGCCCTGGACCTGTGGCGGGGCCGTTCCTGCCTCCTTACCCCTGGGGCCGGTCCCCTGCGCAGCGTGACTCGGAGGCACATCTGGTGGCGTTGGGAAGGTGACGGTGCAGCTGGCCGGGCGGCTCTTGCCCTGTAGACAAAAGGGATGAGAGTCAGGCTGTGSCGGGGTGAAAGCATCCTCCCAACAATGCACCCTGACGCAATGCAAGGCACTTGGCTGCCCAGCGGCAAACCCCCCAAAATCCTCACAAGGGTGATGGAGCAAAGATGTCGCAACCAGAGACATGCAACCATGTCACAGGAGGACCTGGGGGGCAGAGCCCATGTCATGGTGTGTTTGCACAAGGGGGAAGGTTTCAAGGTTTCAAGGTTTCAAGGCAGAGACCCCTGGCAGCACCCCCAGCCCCATGCTGGCTGTGGTTCGGTGTTTCCCCAAGTCCTGTGTTCATGCCATGTTCACTACGAACACGTTGGGGGGAGCTCCAAACCACGCACGTAGCAACGCCGCACGTCGCAGATGAGAAACCCCTCCACGAGCAGCAGCTCAGCTGCTAACGTCAGGAATCAGCAGAGCATTTGCTACCTCCACTTGCAGCAGCACGTCGCTTATGTTTCCAAATGCATTGCTTAAGTTGTTATCATTTAGTGGCTTTTAAGAAAAGACCCTGTTCCCTTCCCACCCCAAGCCAAGTGTGCCAGGCTGTGCTGGTGCTGGTTGCTCACCCCATGCCTGCCACAGCAGGTCCCCATCCTGGGGACACCCGCACAGGTGCTTCAGCATCACCCAGCACCCATGCAGGAGATGCTGCTGCCCCTCCAATTCCCTAAGGACAAGCCAGTGCTAGCACTGCTGGGAAGCAGCTTTTCCCAAACCCCGGGCCAGCAGACTGGGGCCATCCAGAGCACTTGGATTTTCAGGAAACCATCACCTTGTGCTGGGAAAGTCTGGACAAGAGGGTTTACTCCTTGGTGGCAGGGATGCATGAGTCATCCTCCAGCCACTGCCCTTGAAATCAAGCCAAAAAAGCTTTTACCCAAAGCAGCCAGCAATAGGATACCAGATCTGGAGCTCCAGGATTAACCCCTTCCTGGGAGATGCCGGCTGGTTGCCCTCGCATGTGGACCCTCTTTCTCCTCCTCCGGTTGACCCTGGGTTTCCCCACCGTGTGCGCCCACCAGGCTGGTGGACATGATGCCAATGCTCCCCTGGCAAGGCCAGGGTGGCACATGCCACAAGACCCTGGTGATGGGCTGCTGCCGGACCAAAGGGAGCTGGAAACACATTCCCTGCAGCTGGGGAATGGCACTTCTCTTCTGCATGTCTCATTGCAAAGCCTGCCCAAACAGGACAGAGTCTGGGGTTCAGCAAAGGGAAGAAGCAACCAAAAAAATAAGGTGGAAAATCCAAAGTGCTCCCTTTTGCCATTTTCGGAGGAAGGCGTTTCAGTTTTGCACTCCTGAGTTCTTGCTTCATTTAGGAAGTCACCAAGTGTCCKTAGCTCCCCATCAATCGGTGTGCCGAGCCTCAATGGTCTTTCCCCAAAATGGGGGGAACCTGCCCRCTGGAAAATCCCATATTCCCTCCTCAACAGAAAACAGCCCTTTGGGGGACACTCAAAGGAGGGACTTTCTGTGTTAAAAAGAGTTTTTCTTCTTTGTGTTTTCCCCGCAGGCAGTCAGAGAGGTGCTAGCACCCAGCTTGCCTGCCAACCTGATGAAAAGTGGACCTATTTCTGCATCACTGCTCCAGGACAGAGCAGGAAGATGATGGATGCCCCCGTCCCTGCCCCAGGTATCACTGCCCCAGGGCTGGGAGCCAAGGGTCCACCCTGGGGACACAAATGCTGTCCCCCAGCCTGGCACGCGTCTCTGGTGTCCCCGCAGCCTCCATGCACGGAAGGACAGCTGGCAGGCACCGCATGGGATGCTGGCCGATCTTAGCACCATTAATTCACCTCCCCAATTAGCAGGGCAAAGAAGCAGAGCTTCCGGCAGAGTGCCGAGGTTGAGAGCCATTAATGCTGTCGGCAGCTGCCTGAACCATGCCCCCTTCCCGCAGGGCTGGAGCAGGGCACCACGGGCAGCCCTGCGGCAGCTGGGGACATTTGTTCCCCCTCACCAGGCTCTACCCCATGGGAGGGACATAACGCATGCAGGGGGTGGCTGCAGCACCCCAGCCTCACCGTGCAGGCATGCTGACTGGGTGGGTGGGAGCCAGCCCCAGCCCTGAAACAAGCCCAGGCTCTCCTGGGGCCTTTGAAAAGACAAGGGAAAGGAGCCGGGGGTTATGTTTGTACCCACTAACCTGGGCTGGAGCCTCCCGCCGCAGCCCCACAGAGCCAGGGCTCAGGCAGCACAGGGGCTGAGCATCGCTCGACCCAGCCCAGCAGTGTCTGGCAGCACATTCGGCACCTGCATGGGCCTGCCCTGAACTTCACAGCAGAGCTACACCTCCTTGGCCATCATTTAAAGYGAGCTCAGACAGGGGTTTCTGTCTTGCATCCTCCCAGAGGCCGCTATGGAAATGCTCCTAGAAAGCACGGAATAGGTCACAGAGATTTTGGGTGCCGCCTTCACCTCCCACAGGGCTCTCCATCCCCAGGCTGCTTGCTTACAGCCAGAGCTGGTCTGCACTAGGTGCTGCTATCCATCCCCTCCACCCTCAGGGGCCCCTATGCACCTCCCAGCCCCCCTCAGACCCCGGCACACAGCAGCGGCCAGTGCATCTCCCACCAGGACCAGCCAGTCCCTTGCTACAGCATCCCTCGGGATGTGCAGGCACTCTCTCCTCTTGCAAGGATGGAGAGAGAGCGTGCACTGTCCATGGCTGCAGGCCGGGAAAGCCTGGGTCACCTGCATCGTGCTGCGTGGCCGCAGCACCCAACTTCACCCCACACCCCCAGCACCGTGGGAGCCCCAGGGGYATCATGGCCCCGAGCTGCCCAGTCTGCCCCGGGCTCGCTGTGCTGCAAGCTGGGGGAGGACGCCCTGCAGCTCGGGGCTCTGCGCCATTCCCGGTGGGCCATGCAGCATCCGCACTGGGGTGGGGATGCTCTGCAGCGCAGCGGCCGCTGGAGGAGGCTGCACAGGGCTGGGCTGCTGCAGGGAGGGTGGCATGGGCCCCCCACTCCCCAGGACGGGTCAGCAAGGCCTCACCCAGACCCCGAGGGGACTCACTGGGAGGAGCTGGGCAATAAACGCTGCCCACTGCCCCGTGGGCAGTATCATAAACCCACCCCTCTYGACCCAGCTCCATGCGATGGGGAGTAATGGCTCCAGTGGAGAGGGGGGAGCAACCCCAGTGCAGGGCACCCTGTGCTTCCTTGGGGCATGTGCTGATGAACCAGCCCAATTTTGGACGAAGGACAGAAAGATCCTGGCTGGGGAAATGGGCTCCCAGGAGATGATTTGCCCAACTGCGGGGGAAGCTTGGAGCTGTGTGCTCCAGAAACAAGGCCTGGGCCCCCTTCCTCCCCCTGGCACTGATGCTGGGGCTGCATCTGCCCTGGCTGGGTGCACCGATGAGCTGCTCGGTGGGTACTTGGTGACCGGCACACCCAGAGCTGGGGCTCAGAAACGACCACCGGACCGATAGCAGCGGGACCCTGCGGGATGCTCGCACCCGAAAGCCACGACCTGAAAGCCAGCACAGCATCCCTGCCATCACCCATCCCCACGTGCGCTTCTCCCTGCAGCAGCAGGCGGGGGGCTTGGCAAGCCGCCTCCCTTGGGGATCCCTGCTTGTGGGCCAGGGCCATGGGGACACCCCTTTGGGCCTTGTTTCGGCAGAGGCCAGCCCTTGCCAAGCCAAGCAGCATCCCGGGCTGGGAGTCAGGGACGGAAAACTCTCAGCAGCCTTGCAGAGATGCACACCCGGGAAAGTGGAAGGACATGGAGGGGAGCCCCTCGGGATGGGGACACGGGGGGACCCACCGCTCTGCGGAGCCACCCTGGGAGGTAGCTCACCTCCTGCTCCCGGGCTGGTTCCCGGACTGATGCCGCACCGGGAGCCGCCTCCTCGTCGCAGCGGCTGTGTCCCCCTCCCCGCCACCACCCCCACCCGGGTCCCCGCGTGGGGGACCCGCCCTCCCCGCCCCAAGGATGGACCCGGCGGAGCACGGCGAGGGCAGCGTGCGGCTGTCCGGTACGGGGCAGCCCCTCCGGCACCGGCACCGGCACCGGCACCGGCACCGGCACCGGCGGCTCCATCCCGGGCCCCCCCGAGCCCGCCCTCGCCCAGAAAACAACGCCCCAGGGAAGGCAAACCCCTACCTGCCCCCGGACGGACGGACGGACGGAGCGACGGAGGGACGGGCTGTGCAGAGCGGGAAGGGATCGGGCAGGGTCAGGCAGGGCTGGGCAGGAGGAGAGGAGCGGCGGAGTTGGGGGCCGGGAGGGCGCGGCGGGGCTCGCTCCGAGGGAGGCGGCAGCCGGAGCCGAGCGGGTGCGCCCTGCCCGGCCCCCGCAGCCCTGCCCGGCCCCCCCGGCTCTGCCCGCTCCAGCCCCTGCCCCTGCTCTCGTCCCTGCAC